>CM053569.1:45090735-45194904 GCA_028646485.1 Cryptoprocta ferox
TCCCCTAATTTCCCAGATCACAGTCACTCACTCAGGCATCTTTGAGGTTGTCTTCTTTCTGGCGTCTGTTTCTTCTTTCCCCCACTTGCAAATCCAAGTTTTATCCCTTCAGTCCTTCTCAGTTCAATCCATACGGGCGTGCGCGGATTACAGAGCTCCCTGCTTCTCCGCCATCTTGCCCGCCTCCCAGGTAATTTATTTTTGTAGTGATTCCAAAATACATCAGTAGAAGGGCTAGCAAGTAAGAGGGAGAAAGGAAGGCAGGCAATAAAGCATTCATTTTCACGTGAGTTTACAACGTTGGTTACTAGAACTTAATCCTGCAGGGAGAAATCTGGAAGCCAGTGTAAACCACATACTGCGGAGTTCTCCATCAGGCTGTAGGGAGCTAGGGTGTTCCTATACCAACTGCCATCAGTCAAAGAGCTATGCTCAGAGATACATTCATTCTGTGGCATTGCCAGTTTGCAAAGTAGATGGCAAAAACACACTACCAGCCAAGCACAGTACTCAGGCAAAAACGCATGTGCTGGAAAGAGTCTGCACTGCTGTCGGGCAAGAACACATAAACAAGGCACTGACAGAATCAAGTATGTACAAATAATCACATATTAAAATGGGGGTCATACGTAGATGGTTCAGTCTTTTTCATTGGAAAAATTTTAAGAATGGATTTAAGTTCTGTCTTGGGGCACTTTGCCTGTACTGTATCCGAAGCAAAGAATATTGAATAACTACTATAGTTTTTTTATCAGAGTTATTAAACATAAACTTATAAAAGGGAGACATTTTATTTGTACTAGAGGTTAGATTTTTAAGCTTTAAAATGTGGTTTTCATTGGAAATGTCTTAATGGAGAAAAAGCTACCTTTTGAATAAGAATAGGATTGTCTCTGACACAAACCAGTGGGAGTTAGTTATCTCTGGTCCTTGTGAACCTTGTATACATTTTAAAAAGTAAGTTAAATCAGGGGCCCCTGCGTAGCTCAGTTGGTTAAATGTCTGACTTTGGCTCAGGTCATGATCTCCCGGTCTAGGAGTTCGAGCCCTGTGTCAGGCTCTGTGCTGACAGCTCAGAGGCTAGAGCCTGCTTTGGATTTTTAGTGTGTGTGTGTCTCAGTCTCTCTCTCTGCCCCTCCCCCGCTCACACTCTGTCTCTCTCTCTCTCAAAAAAAATAATAAACATTAAAAAAATTTTTTTAAAAAAGGGAGTTAAATCACTATATCATTCAAAGTGAAAGCATCATGAAATGCTCACTGACACAATTTTTAAACAATTGTTTATGTAACTACTATTTTTAAATTATCTATCGAGTAATTGCATATGCAAGATAGGAACATATTTAGAAATCATATTAACATTCAATAATTATTTATTAATCTCTATTAGGTCTTCTTGATATACCTGATAGGAGCAATGCAGTGGGGACTGAGTGAGCAGACAGGATTCCTACCCTCTACCAGTGAAGGCAGATATACACAGTAAGCAACTAATGATCTAATTTCACAGTCACATAATAAATATGCAACTACAAACTAAAAGAAGAGCTACACAAGAAAAATGGAGTGTGCTTTGAATGTTTAAGTGTTTTGACCATTTTTTATTTTTCTTATAACTTCTTTTTTGGATTCTCCCACATACCAAATTAAACTAATAGAATGGGAAACATACTCTTAAACTCATGACTCAAAGTGTATGTCAATAGAATTAAGCAGTCTGAAAAGTCAGATTACCTTCTAGAAAAAACATTCATAGGGTAGCCATAATGGCTAAAATAAAAAAAAAAAATTAGTGATGACACCAAATGCTGGCGAGGATGCAGAGAAACTGGATCACTCATAAATTCCTGGTAGGAGTGCATAATGATATAGCCATTCTAGAAAAAGAGGTTTTTTTGGTGTGTGTGATTTTTTTTAAAAAACCTAACATGCAACTACCATATGCCTCAACAATTACACTCTAAAATATTTATCCTAGAGAAATAAAAACTTATGTGCACACAAAACTCTGTCCATAAATGTTTGTAGGAGCTTTATTTGTAACAGCCGCAAACTGCAAACAACCCAAGTATCCTTCAGTGAATGAATGGTGAATTAGACAAATGTGGTACGTCCATACCATGGAATATCCTTCAGCAATAATAATAATAATTTTAAAAACTATTAATACACATAATAATCTCCAGAGAATTATGTGAAGTGAAAAAAAGGCAATCTCAACAGGCTTCAAACTATATAATTCCATTTATATAATATCCTTGAAATGGCAAAATTATAAAAGTGGAAAGCAGATTGGTGGTTGCCAGGTATTAAGGAGAGGCTGGAGATAGTAGAGAAGTAGGTCTGTGTATAAAAGAGCCATATAAAGAAGCTTTGTGATGACAAAATATTCAGTATCTTGCTGGTTTTGACATCAATATTCTGATTGGGATATTGTGCTATAGCCTTACAAGGTATTACAATTGGAGGAAATGGGGTAGAGGGTTCAAGGGATCTCTCTGTATCATACCTTAACAGCATGTGAATCTACAATTAACTTAAAAAGTTTAATTTAAAAATGACAGAAGCTTATAAATAAAAGCACAGAAAGGTATTTTTGTGTCTTCGTGGTAGGCAAAAGATTTCTTAATTTGAAATACAGTATACTATATAAAGAGCAATAACCACATCAGAAAAAAGTTAATTAAATATCAAAATTAATAACCTCTGTTAATCAAAATATGCTGTTAAGAAAATCAATGGGCAAGACACAAAAACATTTGGGAAAAACACTGACAAAACATATCAGACAAAGGACTTTTGTCCAAAATCTGTATCTATACCTACACATATACCTAATTCCTCTTTCCAAAACTTTACAAAAGAAGATTTATGAATATATGAAGTGAGCATAACAATATTCAACCTCATTACTTATCTGGCAAATGAAAAGATTAAAATCACAACCAAATATTACTAGACACCTATCAGAACAGATAAATTGAAAAGACTGACAACACTAAACTTTGGCAAGATTGTGGAACAACCAGAGATCTCATGTTATCGGTGGAATGTAAAAGCCTACAACCTGTCACTATCTTTGAAGACTCTGAGATTTTACCCTATTTACAAGTAAGCAGTTAGTCTGCCACAGTTTCATAGATCCTGGTAGACTGCATACTACTGGGTCATAGAAATAGGGCATTTTGTCACTCAGCAATAGCAGTAACTGGAACATCAACATTTTTCCCACTAGTTCTTAGGGGGCAATGTGAAGAGGACCAGATGACACTTGAACACAAAATGGGTTGCGTTATGAGATAGGAAGCCTGATTTAGAGAGCCTGCATCTGTATCTTTCCTAATTGATACTAAGCCTACTCATTGTTCTGGAAGGAGACGCTATCTCCCAAGGCTGTTTGCTAGACAAAACATCTTGTAAAGATAGTATGAATCAAAAAGCAGTAAGTGCCTCATTTGCATGATTAGTGCAGAAATACAAGAGAGTCATGGAGAATTGTCTCTCAATATCACTAGAAATAGGATTAGCCGTTTCTTATAAAACTAAACACCAACCACTTGTGCCCTGTGAATTCCTACATATTGGGCCATGAGAATGAAAACATATGTTAACAAAAAGACATATAAGAGTCATAGCACTTTAATTTCTAATAGAGATAATATAAATCAACCCAAATATCCATCAGGAAAACAATGTAAAAACCAGCTTTGATATATCCACATAATGGAATACTTAACAACAACAATAAAAAATATGACTTACTGATACAAGCAACAAATGAATGAATCTAGAAGACTTCATGTTGAGTAAATCATGCCTTACACAAAAGAAGTTATGACCAATAATTCCATTTTTATGATACCCTAGAACAGTCAAAATGATGTTGGAAAAGAATTAGAACAGTGAGGGCAGAAATTTATTAGGAAGAGAAAGAGGGAATTTTCAGAGGTTATGTTAATGTTCCCTGTCTTCAAAAGTTTTGACTAAACTCAGAATGCACATTGTACATTTCATTCTATTTTAATGTTACACAATAAAATACTGTCAACAAATATAATATCTAATTATATATGCTAAGATATTTAGGAGAGATTTTTTGTTGTTTGTAATTTAAGTGTATTAAATAAGGAGGATTATAGATACGTATATAAATGAATAGTTAGATATGCAATAAAACAAGAATAGAATCTAGGTGGTAGGTATAAGGTGTTTATAAAGTTCTTTTAATTTTGCTTGTTTTCAATGTTCTACAATACGGGAGAAATTTCTACCACAATAAACAAAGCTGGAAGCCTTCATATGTATCAATGACGAGGTACATAGTTTTAAAGCAAATAGGTTTCTTTTTTTCATTTTCTTCTATTTATTTTTAGTAAATGGGTCTTTTTTAAATAAAACTTGATATTGGCATTGAAGGAAGCAAGTGATTCTACCTCTTTTTCACAACCTCCAATCTCAAGATGATAATTCTTAGCAACTTTTAGTATTCTTTGCACAGTGGCATGGTTGTTCACTGTTTGACTTCCATTGCTTTGTATTTTATCACAATTAGGATTCTTAAAACCTAATACGATTCTCAGTGTATAGTATTTCCTTGATATGTTTTTATGTGAAACTGAATTAAAAAAGAATCATTCAGTTTCATTAATGCCCACACCTTCCCTAATTCTACTTTCTATACACATTCCTAGAGTACACAGTATATTCTGAATATGGAGACATTAGTTAAAACACTTTTGCACGGGGGCGACTGAGTGGCTCAGTCTGTTAAGTGTCAGAGTTCGGCTCAGGTCATGATCTCATCACTTGTGAGTTGGAGCTCTTTGTTGGGCTTTGTGCTGACACCTCAGCTCAGAGTATGAAGCCTGCTTCAGATTCTGTGCTCTGTCTCTCTCTGCCCCTTCCTGCTGGCCCTCTGTCTCTCTCTCTCTCTCTCTCTCTCTCTCAAAAATAAATAAACATTAAAAAAAAGAAAAGAAAAAGAAAACTTTTGCACGTTTCAGCATAACATTTTTAAATCAATTGAATTCAATGGTTGAGTCATGAATCTTTTAATAAATAATTAACTTTTGTCTTTCAACCACAAGGGGGAGGTATATAAAACTACATTTATAAAATTATATGTATTGGCACATTTTCATTTTGAAACTTCTGCAAGGTATATAATCTTTCTGAGGATAATGCTAAACAAAAAGAAGGAATAAAGATTGTATTCATTAATTTAAACACATATTCAACCACTATTTACTGAACACTTAGAACTATTCATCTGGGACATATTGTCAGTGATTGACTAAGATGTCTTATTTCATGATTATCTAACATGTGCCATTTAGGTTAATATAACATTCAAAACAGAATTTGGTTTCTTGTTATATAAAACACAGAACTCAAGAGGAAAAATGAGAGCCATTTCTCACTTGGACATTTGATGTACTACGCACATTCAGGTCCTTTCTCGTCTTAAAAATGTGTATTACTTTTATTTTGTAACCCCTCTAAGCAAAAAGTTCATCTACATCTGCCCGCTGGCACTGTCCATCATGTTTTCTGTGCTCAATAAATGTTAAATTGCAAATTATTTTCATGGGTTTTTTTTTTACACGATTCTGCCTATAATCATGTGGGATCCATAAGGCATTTAAATAGCTCCATTTTCTATAAAAATGAAAATATGATTATGCTTTTAAACAAAAATTCTACAGAAGTTTTACTCACACAATGGGGTAATTTCTTACTTTATTAAAAGCAAAATGTTATGAGAACTGTGGTATGTGTGGAGGCAAAATGCCTCTAACCCCACAACCCAGTTCTCAGCAGACACCACAATTCAAAAGGTAATTTATGTTCACACGTGGTTAGTCTAATAAAGTCATAATATCCAATATTTACTATCCTGATTATCTCCCTCCCTCTCTCTCTCTCTCTCTCTCTCCCCATCTTGGTGCCCCAAGTTTTATGAATTTACATATATATGGCTAATAGTTCAATAACATAGTAGCATGTACTGACTATAACTTGTTTCAGAAATAGTTCTTCAAGTTTCACTGGACACATCATACTCAGACCTAACCCCATACATAATGTCTAATGACTACTATACACTTCAGAGCATCAGTATGTGGCATTTGAAATCTGTAAATGTGGAAGGCAAAGTGAACTTTTTGATGACCTAAAACTGCCAAGACTTACCAGTCCTTCTTCTAAATGAGGTACTCTTAGCATTTGTGCTGGTTAAGCCCTTACTTGATAACATAGTACTTTCATTCCCTTGCAAACTCTTTCTATGCCCTATTTATGAGATATTCAAGGTTGTCTCACATGTGCTCAAGAATCTTGCAGTGATTATTATTTTTTAAGACATCAGAAATATTTTTTGTTGAACTTTTATTTAGCATTACAAATTTATAAAACAAAAAAAAAACATGGATTCCTTGGAAAATTTAAATCTTTAATCGGTATTAAAAATATCCTAGAATCATTTCAAGGCAATCTAAAAATCACTTCTGTGACATAGTAGTACATAGTTCAAGAATTAGTGTTCATGAGACTATGGAGGTCCAGTTGCTAAGAACTCTCCAAGAATTTCAGGGTTAGAGTAATACTCTTTCCCTACTAGTATAGTTTAATTAATTAATTAATTAATTAATTTATTTATTTATTCATCATTCATGAAACATTCATTGAGCTTGTATTACACCCAATCCTTTACTTAATGTCCCTTCTTCACATCTTAACCAAGACTTAAGAGCAAACAAAAATGGTCTTATTCTTTACTCAAAAAACATAACTTCCAGACTGTTTCTTGAAAAAAATGAAATAATGACATTGGTTTGAATTGTTGGAGTTGATGTAAACCAATGAGTGTCAGAACACAGTCTTTCAAACTTTATAAGGTATTAGAAAATGAATTTCAACTTCTGAAATTCTCCTAATTGTGCAAATTCTAAATTCAACATGTGTATCATCTTATGCTTTCTGACTCATGAACCGTCGTTTATTCTGGTTGATCTGAAGACAGATTTTCTAAGGATACCACTAGTCCATTATATACATAACCAGTCAGAATTTATTTGTATAGGGAAACTTTTGTTGATTTGATTTTAGTTAGTTCCACATGTATCAATAAACCTCTAAAGCTAGCATGTTATTATTTTTCCTTACTTGTACCTGTAGGACATGATTCCTGGGGCTCCTCTATAAACACAGCCTGCTTTTATTTCTTTCCTTTCTTTCAAAATGTGTGTCTAGAATATATGATATAGGTGGAGATGTGTCTGAGGTGGAGAGGCAGTGTCCAGGAATGTCTTGAAATTCCTAGAGCTCCAATGAAAACATTTTCAAAATCCCTTTCTAAGGATAACACATTGCATTACTTTACCTCCCACTACTTCAAAGAGTAAAGAGGTATTTTATTTTCCTTGTTCTGGACCCATCTCTTCATAGCATTAATACTTTCCCTTTTATTCTACTTATCTATAGTTGGGTAAATAGTTACCTATTTACCAAACTCATGTATTTAAAAGCACTTTATTTGCTCCCTTATCCTTTCATGTTCAGTAATGAATATAGGAATAAATTTTGAAGATTTAGTTTCTCCCCAATATGAAAATGTCTTTGTTCCTCAGATAATTACTGTATGATTTTCTGGACCACTTCTTGTTCCACTCAATTTTGTTTTTTTTAAAGATTTGTCATGAATATATTTCCACCATAATACATGATCTAATGCAGTCTGACTGTACCACCTAAGAAACATTCTAAGTCTATCTTGGAATAAAAACAATGAAAAAAGGAAAAAATACATGAGCTTTTATGCTTTGATAAAAGTACCAGTGTTAACCAGATGTCCCTTTTCTTCCCATGCTCTGACTGTAGCATTTACTTACAAGTGCTAATCAAATCTGCAGACAGCATCTAGAAGAGTTGAGTGCATGAGCTCCAAGTCTGATGACAAGAGCGGGGACATCCTAGCTTCATCTCTTTCTAACTGCATGGACTTGGGCAGCTTACTTGACTTTTCCAGGCCTCAGTTTTCTCCCTCATTTTCTTTTTTTAAATGCCTATTTATTTATTTTTGAGAGAGAGAAAGTGAGGGAAGGGCAGAGAGAGAGGGAGACAGAGAATTTCAACCTTGAACATGGGGATTGAACTCACAAACCCTGAGATCATGACCTGATCTGAAATCAAGGGTTGAATGCTTATCTAACTGAGCCACCCGGCACTCTCTTCCTCACTTTCTTGATGTGAGAATTAAATAAGCTCAATGCAGGATCTAACCGTCTGTTGGAGGCAGACTCACCTGAAGTTTTTGGAGTTGTCAGGACTCTTAACGCAGATGTGCCCAACCACCAGGATAAGAACATTTATGATAAGTGTGACAAATGTGATAAATGATAAATGAGGAGAATAAAATGATAAATAAATTGGTCGGATTTTATACACTGCATTACTCCATCTTGACTCTTCAGAAACTTTCAACACCACTCCCTTACCTCCCACATTACAGAGGAATGCCATTTCTCAAGTCTCTATGTTCAGTATTACACAAAAATTTGGGCATTTATATATAAAGCCAGTTGATATAAGCAAATATATCCATAAAAGGTATGCTTCTGAGAAGAGAAAGGGTCACTGATCCAGCATAAAAGGGTTAAAAGACATGTCCAGAAAGGAAGATGAGGAATGGAAGAGATACTGTGTTGATAAAGACTGGTTGCATAAAACAACTTAAAATAAGTAAATGTAGACCTTTTAGGTCTAAAGTGAGATAGAGGAACTGAGAGAGACAACCTCAGATTTTGAAGTTGTGACAGCATACTTAAAAGAATTAAAAACTGAAAAAGGCTACCAAGTAATAATAATGATATAATCATAAATACTTTAAATGTCTACAAAGTTATTAATAAATATCCCATGATCACATGGTTGCCCTTTATCCCTGATCTCATGTTTACTCAGAAGACGAATTCTCACTTATTCCAGTAAATACACAGCTTTCTCTGATGCAAAGGTTAGAGTCATAAGTCCACCACTTACTAGCTGTGTAATGTATAAACTACTTTAAACTACCTAGAATTTCCTCATTGAAACCTAGTAGTGATAGTATTACTTATTTCCAAGACTTTTTTGTTAATATTAAATGGGATAATACATGAAAATGCTTAGTTTAGTGCCTGGCACCATAAAGTAAATGATATATGTATCACTTATATCATATATACATATGATATATATGTCAATATAATGTGTCATTATATATCATACATATCACTTATATGATATATATGATATACAAAATGATATTACTGTTAAAATATAACATAATGTTATAATTTATAACATTGCACTGCATGACTCACTAAAGAAATATTCCAGGTGACAGATAGTGCTGTAACAAAATAAACAGTACACAGTGATGAAAATTTAGTAGTACACTCCTGAAGAATTCTGGCATAATGGTTTAAATGACTATGCAAATTAAGGGCTTTGTCTAAAAAAATTAATCAATACTGTTATATATACATTTATCTGTAGGATCTATGCACAAATGACTCTGTAAACATATTTCATGTTTTCATTGATGATCTTCTGTACCACCTTTTATACTGCCCAGATTGAGCTTCAGGCATATGATGTGTTTTAGTGGCTATCTGCTTGGACTCTGGAATACTTAGAAATGTTCCTGCTAATACTCATGCGTAAAAAAAAATCAAAACAGCTTGATACTGATGTATTTATAATTACTTTGATGGAAGACTGATTTTAGAGTAAATTGTGTACTTTCATAAACTTCTGCTGGAGTCCTGCAGTGCCATTGTCCATTTCTTACCCCACCCTGACCTAGGATCTATTGTCAAACTCAAAGAACCCAGCCTTAGTAAGTGAAGGTGCTGGGATAACCTTCTATGTGTAAATGGGTCACGAGCCAAAATTTAAGTTATTCCTGAAAAACATTCAATTTTATAGATTAAGGACAGGCCAAAATTATGACATGTGTCAGCTTGTGTCAAAATTCTGATATGTGTCAATTATGATATGTGTTTGTGTCACTGGTTCTATGAAATTCCAATCACAGCATTAGCCTAGTAAATTCCTTTGATGGAATGTTTATGATTATTTTTAAACTCAACCATTGATTAAACAAAAATGTCTTTCCTCTGGAAGTACAGAGAACACAGAAAACAGTAAATATGTAAAATAAGTTTGTTTCAAAATAACCCTTTAGTATGGACAACTTGAATAAGAATCTTTTTTATATAACACTTTTTAATGAAATTAACAGGTACTTAATCCACCTTTCATAAAGTATGTATATTTTTTAGTTTGCAAAATTGCATCTAATTTTCAATCCAGCATTTCATATATATCAAGACAAACTCAACGCTTTGAAGTTAGATGAGAATGAAGCTGTATAAAAATAGAGAAAGGCATCCAAGAACTGTTGTAAAGTGCACTAAAATAAATCTCTTTTAGCTGTTCAGAGAACCCCAAGGTAATGGCTTCCTCTTCAACCTGATCTTAATGTCTCAGTACAACAGCTATTTAAGCTGAACCATAGGCCCTTATCTCAGCTTTCCAGATGGACCCTTTAGGTGCTTCTTTGACCCTGGAAAGGGTAATTGCTTAACATTTGAGGGAGGGTGGCATATGTGGCAACAAGAAGTTGAAAAGAATAATTTAAGAAGGAATAATAGGATCTGGATTTTAATAATTCATAAGATTCCGTAACAGGCAAGGTTTAATTACATCTTTATCAGCTGTCCCTTTCAAATTTGAGTGCCTCACAACAATAAATAGCCTAACATTTTTAACTCCAACATACTGCAGACACATTATTTGAAAATGCATTTCATGCTCTTTTTGCTAAAATTATGTAAGGCAAAACGGATCCTCAGATGTTACAGGATAACATTAAGATGTAAACTTTTTGACAGTGGGTTTTTAATTAAAGCAAATGTTGAATTAGATTAGATTATGTAATAGAATAGACATGAAAATCTAATTCAATATGTATATACCTACAAATCATAATTAAACAATTTTCTGTGAACTAGACCATCCACAGTAGCACACTGTTGACTGTACAAACTACATTCTAAAACAATTTGCATTATAAACATATTTAGAATAAAATCCTTCCACGTTGTTGCTCTGGCAACACAGACTATTTTTGAAGTAGATGCATGAGATTTACTCCATTTTCTTTTATATACACCTTGCAGAAAGACCTGAGAAATTATTGGTGTTGACACCTTGAATTCTGCATTGGACTATTAGAGTTGAGGCTATGTTTTATTCAATTCTTTGATTTTAGCACTTTTCAGAGAACACGGGCTATAGGATAGGTAGTCAATCAGTATCTTCCACTAGGTAACAAAGACTGAAATGCATGTCCCCAAGTCAACATCTACAATTATCTTAGATTATTTATTCTTCAATATGCCAAAATACTTGGTTGAAAAATGAAATCAATCTATTGACCGTCTGGTCTACATAATACTGAATCATCGATATAAATGCTGTTATATCAATGTTATCAAAGTAAATGATTATTTTGGCATCACTAGATGCTTTGAGGAAAGCTTATGAAATTAGACTTCTTTTATTTCAAGGCTGTGTGTTTGAGTGGGTGTGTATATGAACACTGAGTTATTTATAGTGTGACAAAACGATCATGAGTCAATGTCCTAATATTGTTTCTTTTCCTTTTATTTTGTTAGCTCTTAGACCCTTTACTATGATTTCATGATAATCACCAGATGGGGGTTGTTTATGTGTATAAGAAATTGTATCTTTTAGGAATATATTGGCTACAAGAAACAGAAAACCCAATTCAAATTGTCTTGAGCAATGAAAACATCATCTTCATTATCACCATCATCTTCATTATCACCATCATCTTTATTTATCTCACTGAAAAGAAAACCAGAAATAAGGCAAGCTGTTGCTCTGGTTTAATCTGATTTATTGTTGTCATCAAGAATCCAGATTTTGCTCCTCCTCTGTCTACTCTGTCATCCTTAATGTGTCAAATATTTGCCCTTCATTATTCATTCATCTACGAGTTACAAAATGGCTAGTAGGTATCATTTCCCAAGACAGCGATCTCTAGAAGAAAAAGGGAGTTTGATTTCTTTTTCTTTTTTTGAAAAATAAAGAAAGGATCTCCAAAGACCCCAGGGAAAATTCTCCTCCCATCTCATTGGCCCAGTTGGAGTTCATGCCCAATCCTAAAACAGTCACAGATAAGAGAAATGGGATAGAGAGAAGTGTCCTAGATGGATCAGGATCTCTCTTCTGGGTCTGAGAACTTTCTATCCCATGAAACCACAGCTTCATGATAAGTGGATGATATTAGGAAGCCAGAGTGGGAAATGATTGTTAGGCAAAACAACATACTGATAAAAGGATATACATAATTTTCAAATATATTAATGATAAGTTGCTCCAACTCACCCATGTACTTAGATTTATTTTGTGGTCATTCCTGCATCTACATCCTCTGAGACAGACTCTGAAAAATTTAATTGTAGATAATAGTACCTCTCTTTGACAATACTACAGTTACAGATACTGTGATGTTTTCATCTTGCACACATTTGGTTGAAAATTTGCATTTGTCTTAAGAATTTGCTGTGGCCTCATCTAAATCTTGAAATTTCATCTCCTTTCAATTACTTTTATTACTCACCTAATGTTATCTAAACCATTTATAGTGACCTCAATCTATATTCCTATAGAAGGTAGATATTATGTTAACTGAAGAAAGATGTTTCATTATTAAAATTGAACATAACATTATTTTCTAAAATGTCAGGAAAACTGGTAGCAAGTTATTAATTTTAAGAATTCTTGCATAAAGGAAAGCTTAATGTCTGTTATAATGTGAAACAATTGAACAACTTCTGAAATAATAGCTTATGCTCAGTTTGATAGCTTAATTTTTTCATGATCAAAAATATTTATGTTTGCAATTTCATGTGAAACTTATATATTTCAAGTTTGCATTATCATAATTTATCTACCTTTTATTATTTTCTACAAAAAAACAATAGTGGCTAACTAAGCCCTTTAGAGAACCACACAACTAAAACAAAAGTAGTCAACTTTATTGATAGAGTTGTACTCCCCCAAAAGACCAGAACACAATCAACACCAAAACAAATCAAAAATGAGAGATAACTAAAAATATAAAAATGTAACTTATCAGGGACCATTAGCAGTAGCAGTAGTATTTTCTTATTTAGTTTAGATTCTGGGATTTCTATCATGGCAGATTGAAATATTTCCTTAAGGCCATGTCCAGTTCACTGGGATCACGATACTGAAATCCTAAACACAGTTATGTTGTCACTCTTGAAACATTAATGCAGGAAGAAAGCAAAGCAGTTTCTTATGGATTACAACAATGAACCAACCTTTTCCAGTACGTTCAGACTAAAAACAAACAAACAAACAAACAAAAAAACCAGAAGAAACAAAACAAAACCCACATTATTATTAAAAGTAGGATTCTATTTGGTATTTATTTTTTAAAAATAGGTAAAAATGGACTGCTGCTAAGGAGTGATTCTGTTCATGACCATTCAAACAACTGCCTAGACTGTTTATGCTAAGCGAAGAGCTACAGAAAAGAAAAAGAAAATGTTACCGTAAGCCTAATCCTGTGCCCTCGGGATTCTGCATGTTCAGCTCATATGGAGATTCCCAGAGTATAGGGCTTCCAATGCATTACCGGTAGTCCTGCCACTGGTAGTAACAAATCAGTGAAGTGTGAGATGCAGAGGTGACCCAAATACTCACCAGATTTTCCTGGGCCTCTCTGTGCCATGCATTTGAAGAACAGAGCACTTTGGAGCAGAGCCATTTTGGGTATTGCCTGCTGCTATCAGGATCGCTCCTTAGTGTCAGCTGGTGTCAGACCCAGGAGCTGAAGGCAAAGTAATTACTTCCCTACCAACTGTGTCCCTTTGCCCCTAAAGAGAGATACCTTCCCACCCTTCTTTCTGTTGGAGGGCATACATTTCAAAGCCCTTTCCCTTTCATTCATTTGATAATAATAAGTACTTGACATGAGATTTTTAAATATGGCACTAAAACAGACATTCTTGTTCTTTCAGGTTTCTCACCCCTACTGACTGATTCATAGAGATTGAACCTTGATCAAAGCTCTGTTTTCTCTTTGGGTTTTGATTTCTCTCTCCTTTCCTGAAAGCTCCTCTATGGATGATTTCCCTTTCCCTTTTTCCTTTCCTGCCTCATCCTGGTAGATATGAGTTACCTGAAGAAGAAACTTGGGAGAAATTGTCAGAATAGTGACTAAAAGTAATGGCAGAAAAACTTCAGAAAGAAAAAAAATACATTTTAAAACCTGAAGTTCTTTATAACCAGAGGACTTATTGTTTATATACTTATTTTGGATTTGGTGGCACAGAAGACCAGACATTTATAAAAGATGATATTAAAAAAAGAATAACAAATAATAATAAAGCAAATAAATATAACAAAAAATAAAAATAAAGTGTGTTAAATGCAAAGCCATATAGAAACATCCCAAATGAGGAGACACTCAAAGTAGTTTTTGAGGTAATTAAAGTCTGAAATGCTTTTGTCAATTATTTTGTCACTGAATATAAAAATGTGATTCTAGATTATTTGAATAATTGACTTTGTTCTACAGTTTTCTTTGAAATTATGATTACAGATGGAATTGATGCATGGATCAAGTGCTGTATCCATTTTAATGAAAGGAAAATAACTATGCTCATGCATAAAACAGACTTATATTACCAGAAAAGGACCCAACAGGGGGTGGGGAGCAGGGGGGAGTTAAGCTGTCACTTCTAGTATGAAAATAAATGTGGTTACAGAGCTCTGGTTCTTTCATTTCCATTCCTCCACCTTCTACTTATTTTCATTCACTCTTCCACCACCCAATGGCTTAGATAAGAAAAAAAGAACAGTGGATGAAAATAGAAGGCAAAATATTTACAACCATTCAGAATGAAATGGATTTTAAAATACCTCAAGTATCACAAAACTTCTTGCCTTTCTACCCCAAAAGAGAAAATGTGAGGTCTCTTTGAGAATAAAGAACATATTGTTCTCCTACTTTCAATAGTACATATGATTTGAATATATTTTCTCTAAACATTGATGGATATTTGCTAGGTAGGATGATCAGTACACATTAGATGAGCTATTGGGACTGGTATCACTAAAGTTGCTTAATTATTTCCCTAATTTTCCTACAAATTTTAGTATTTGAGGAAGCCCATTTTCCTTTCCTGAGTTCTTCTGAATCAAATATGACAGAATACAATAGAATCATTAGATAGAAAAGAAAAATATTATCTTTGCTTTTCAACACCAGGTAGCAGGTCACAGCTGAGCGCATCAGCTAAAGCAGGTTTACTAATTCTTTGCTCCCCACTGTTGGGTTACCTTCCTAAAAAAGAGTCTGAGGTTGTAGGCACACTACCTAATCATTGCTTTCCACTCATTGATGTGGACAGGGGAGGAGGAAAAGAGTAATCTCCTAAGGCTTAAGACATTAGGTAGATTGATTCCATCTGGGATATTGTCATTTATAGTAAGAACTAAATATTTGGTAATTGACCCTGTTCTTAGCAAGGGCACCTAAAACCCTTAGAATTTCCTAAGTGATGAGTGATAAAGGTATCTTATGTTAATGAAGTGAACTTTGGACCCCACCTAAGGAAGAGGGTTGGTTAATGTGATTAGAAGTTTGGAACTTTCAGTCCCAGACCCCAACCTCTGGGAGGGCAGAGGTCTTGGAGGTTGAATCAGTCACCAATGGCCAATGCTTTAATCAATCATGATCATGTAATGAAGCCTCCATAAAACCCCACAAGGACAAGGTTCAGAGAGTTTCCAGGTTGGTGAACACATGGAGGTGCTGGGAGGGTGGAGCCCCTGGAGAGGACATGCAAGCTCCTTGCCCTTCCCCATACCTTGCCCTATGCACCTCTTCCATCTGGATGTTTATCTGTATCCTTTATAATATCCTTTAATAAATTGGTAAACATAAGTAAGTGTTACACTGAGTTTTGAGAGCTGTTCCAGAAAATTAATTGAACCCAGGGAAGGAGTTGTTGGAACCTCAGACCTATAGCAGGTCAGTCAGAAGCATAGGTGATAACCTGGGCTTGTGACTGGGATTGGATGTGTGGGCAGGTGGGGGGGGGGGAGTCTTCTAGGATTGAGCCCTTAACCTGTGGGATCTGATCCTATCTCTGAGTAGATATGGCCAGAATTAAGTTATAGGATACCCGACTGGTGTCAGAGAATTGCTTGGTATGGGAAAAACCTCTACACATTTGGTGACCAGAAGTGTCAGAACTAAAGTGTTCTGGGATGTCTGTGTGGCTCAGTTGGTTAAGCGTCCGACTTCAGCTCAGGTCATGATCTCACAGTTTGTGGGTTCAAGCCCCACGTTGGGCTCTGTGCTGACAACTCAGAGCCTGGAGCCTGCTTCAGATTCTCTGTCTCCCTTTCTCTCTGCCCCTCCCTGCTTGTGCTAGCTCATGCTCACTCTCTCAAAAATAAACATAAAAATAAAAAAAAAGAAAAAGAAAATGATAGAATCCTGGAAGTAGGAAAGGACTTATACAAGAAAATCCTTGATGAATCAGGGGAATAAATTCCTATTCCACAGTGCTTTCTGCTGTGACAACACCCTGAAAAGGGAAGGAATGACATAAGAATATTTGAGGGGCATAGTGCAGAGAAAAGCCTATCAGGTTGAGCTTGACATCTGTTATTTTCCATTTTTGCTATGAGACACAATTATTAGCAAAGAGCTGGGGTTGGGTAAAATGGTGATCCCCAATTCAATTCAGAGTTAAGATCATGGTTACTAGCAAAATTATCCGACAAAATGAAATTAAGTGGAATCTCAGTCTTTAAAGAAATTATATTAACAAGAAAATATCAGAACTGAGCCCATAGTTGTTCAGTTTTAATGTCTAAACACTCACACAATGGGAAGCAAGTAGCTATGTTGCTAGCACAACCCATAGAAGAATTCTCTCTAATGTACCTCTGAGACATAATGAAGGGCACTGGACAAGGATCATATGAGCAGTGAACAGATCTTGGAGCAGTTTATCCTGGCTGATCCACACGTTTACCTCATTGCTGGTAGATTTTGTCAACAAATAGTTTTCCATGAGACTATTTTTCTATTCTTTACATGATTAGCACAGTATATAAAGTCTTTTGGTTAAGATCTATGGCACTCTCTCTTAACTAAAAGTTGTAATGCATATGTTTGCTTTTTTCTCCATTTTATATGTCATATTTTCAGGATGTTTATATGTTAGCTTACCATTTGCAGTATTTATGAAAGTTGGATCTAGCCTGACTTCGGCTCGGGTCATTATCTCACAGTTCGTGAGTCTGAGCCTCACATCGGGATCTCTGCTGTCAGTGTGGAGCCTGCTTTGGAACCTCTGTCTCCCTCTCTCTGTCCCTCCCCCAGTTGAATGCACACGCATGTGCACATGCTCTTTTTCTCTCTCTCTGTGTCAAAAAAAATAAATAAACATTAAAAAAAATTAAAAAAAAAAAAAAAAGAAAGTTGGATCTGGAATTGCTTAAGATTCCAAAACAAAATAACAGAAAGTTTGGGCTATCAGATCATTGGCCCACAGGTATTCAGCTTGGAATGAGTTTGTGTTGTCCCTCTTTGGAGAAGTGATGCACACTTGCATTGTGTTGAACAAGAACATTTTTAAAAATATTATGGAAGATTGTGTGTATGTATGTTGTGTTGGGAAGTCAAGCAATGTAGTAGACCCTATTTATATTTTTGTTTTCTCTCAAACTCTTCTTCTGAAACATCACCTTTCTTCAGTAAACTGCACTTTCCCTCACTTGTCCACAAGATTCTTGGCCCCTTTGGCCTAGAAGTTTGGTTTTGAAATAGTGACTTTGACCAAAGTAGACCATTGAGCATATTCTTCAGTCCCCAAGCATTAGTTTATGTGTCCCTTAGCTTATCCTTGCAAAATCTTCCTTGACTTTAAAACCCTTTAAGATTTAGTTTTAATCTAGTCTGTACTTTAATTTTAATCTGGTTTGTTATTGTAGAACAATTTGGTAAAATAAAATACATCTTTTTATTTGCCAAAAGCATTAATTTGAAGACTTGTTTTTGTCAGGATTTATAATTTCTTTATTGCTACTACATAGAGAAAACTATGTGCCAAAAAAATAGATCTTAAATTACAACAAATATTCAAACATTTCCCCCAAAATTGTTGAGATAAGAAAGCTTCCCTCAAACTAAAATTAGAATTATATAAATTATCATGATAAGTTAGATATTTCAGGACATGTATTACAGGGGAAATTTTAAGATAGTGTTAGGAAGCAAAATAACTCATCTGTTTCTACATAAAGAATGATGTAAGAAAAAAAGTAAATGTACTTTAAAAATAAGGAAAAATATATGGAGTATCATAAGCACTCTATTGAAGAATAAGCACTAAGCTAAATTTAGAATACTATTATCATTCTTATTTAAGACATAAATGGAACAAGAGGACACATTTGGAAAGCAATTTTTGTTGTTTTGAGTTTTAAAAAGGGCTTGAATATCATTTTCAGCATATTGCCAATTTGATAAAACAACACCCCCCCAAATCTGGAGGTATGTTGAAGATGTTGCAAAATTAAAATAAGAAATTTATAAATAATTCAATGCAAAATAATGATAGTTTATAATGACCAGTGCAGTTTGATAAAGATCAAAAGTTTATTAAAATAAACCATAGGAAGAAAATGTACCTAATTAAATTGTGTATGTGTATACATGAAAATAATATGTATATTATATGAAAATATATATACATATATTAGAAAATAATTGCTCATACCTCCACTATCTTAGAATCTCTGCCAGTGTAAAATCTAGGATTATTGTTACCTAACCTATAAAAACATTAACATTTATAAAGCCTATTTAATTATTTAGTATTAATAATTAACTGGATTTAAATTAAATTGAAAACCAATTGTTTTAAAGTTCAAAACTTAGGATATATATTGTAACAATTAATATTTATAACCAAGATTTACTGAGTTTTACTCAATAAGTATTGAGTTTTACCCTCTCTAATGCTTTACATAGCATGAATAATTTTAAAGTCAGATCTATATTAGAGAGGAACTGACAACCTCTCTATTTTAAAGATATAAAAACTGAGTTACCTAGGTCATGAACTTTGGAGGGGCATGGAAAGGAGTAGATAGAGCTGAGAAGACGCTATCTTTAGTGTTGATCTTTAGCTGGGGCGGGGGTGGGGGGTGAACTGGCAAAGGATAACAGGCCAAAGACTAACAACTGCCTTGGTCCCTTAGGAACCGTTCCTTGCATCTTTACCAAATGATAGCTCACAAAACTATGAGAATGTAAGAAATCACTTTAAAAAGAAGTGATGAAGCTACACAAAGCCACCCATTCCACTAAATGAACTCCAGCTTTAGGCTAATTAAAATTGTTTGCAGAAGATAATTATTGAATCTGGGTTTAAGGCAAATCACCTACCATTTTTCAGGTAACATTTATTTTATCAATAAAGTAAAGATGCTGAACTAGGTGATCTTTAAAGTCTTCTTCAGTTATTGAATCCCATGTTAGATACCTGACCATTCAGGTGAGCAACAATTTACATGATGAAGAGAAATCTCCCACTGATGTTTCCCAGACTAAAACTCTAGCTTCCAGTGAACTCTTACAATGTTTTGTTATATTGGTTTAAACAATCAATGAAAGGGGTGCCTGGGTGGCTCAGTGGGTTGAGTATCCCGCTTCAGCTCAGGTCATGATCTTGCGGTTCATGGGTTCGAATCCCGCATCCAACTCTGTGCTGACAGCTAGCTTAGAGCCTGGAGCCTGCTTCAGATACTGTGTCTCCCTCTCTCTCTGACCCTCCCTTGCTCATGCTCTCTCTCTCTCTCTCTCTGTCAAAAAAAATTTAAAATAATAAAAATCTTAGAAAAAAATAATCAATGTAAAACAATAATACAAACACAATTGATTTTAGATTATTAAATACAAATTATTAGAAATTAATTGATATAAGAAATAAACTCCATTCAAATGGAGTTAGTAAAACACTAATTCTGACATGATTGAATTTACTCATGTAAACACATCTTTTTTTGAATACGAAATCATTCTGGAATTAGATATACTCCAGATATATCTATTAGATATCTACCAGGTATATTCATATATATATGGAGGTATATATGAATGGTATATGTATATAGGTGGTATATATATTTATATATATTCATATATTTCAATCAGATATGTATAATGAGATATACATATCCCCTGCCTATTATGAAAATAGCAGCTTAGGACTCAAGAGAAAAAGGAATCTGTTTGAAAGAAGCCCTACACAAAGGTCCAATAAAGGCATCCATATGGAAAATGACTTTTAACTTCCCTTCACTTCCCACCAATTCTGAACCTTTGTTTGAGCTGTGATCAAATTCTAGTTCTCAGCATTTCATCCTGTCCTTAACCCATGTTAGAATCCCTTCTTCTAGAAAGTGGAGAAAAGAATGGGCAGAAAACAGGTGAAAGATTGAGCTCCTCATTAAGTTAGAAAATATGGTCAAAAACAAGCCATAAGGTAAGAAACAATGCAAAGCAAAGCATTCTAAATTAAAGCAGAGAGAGGGAAAGAGAGAGATTTCATATAATTCAATTTTCCTTCCAAAGTAAAATATTTACATGATTAAATTCAATCTAGTGATATATCACAAGCAAGAATAATCAGAAAATACAATCATCTTCATTCAAACAGTTATAATTGCCAGAACTGAAGGGCCTGGAATTTGAATGCAGTATTATGATTGACTAATAAAGTCATCAAGAAATATTAACTCAGTTACTGGAAAGTAAGTTTAACTTTAAATTAATGCCAACTGTTTATCTTTATGACTTTAGTGTTTCTCTCAAAACCTAATTAGAGTAGATTAAATTCATGGGAACTTTACTAGGAAATAAATAATATCAGGGATATAAGCTGTAAGTTATTTTTATTTAAAAATCAGGACCTCAGACCTTACATTTAAATAAGTCTACACCTTAGTTCCTGTTATTCAGTTGATAAATCTTAATTATTAAGACCTCACATTATTAGAATGTGTCCTTTATATTTAACTGAACTTCGTAAAAATAAAAATAATTTATGGTGTTAAAAACAAAGTCTATTATTTCATACCTTCTGTGGGAAGCTAGGAGTTTCTTTTCACTGAAAAAGAGCTTGAATTTTCTTTTATAAATAGATACTCATGCTAGTTAGCAGCATTGAAGTGATCATTAGAGCATTCACCATGTTATAGAGCTGTTGCTGAATATTTAAGGGCTAGTAACTCAGATTACTCTTATACCTGAGGGAAGGGCAGGATAGGGAAGAGAGAGTTCACCTGCAAAGCACTATGTCCTTTTTATTGGAAGAGGAGTGAAAGACAGTATTTGCTGACAATGGTAGGGAAACCAGAAACCTCCATCATGAGACTCACTTGATACCTTCTGGCAATTTGGTCATTCCTATTCTGGACTCAAAAAGGGCAAACCAGTTTGATTTCTGGCTTCCAGCTGTCGTATAGTGATTTTCAAGAGTTATGTAACTCAGAACCAGTTGGGAAGCTGATTAAAACTCAGTTCCCTGTTACATTTTGAATAGGAAGCCTCAGGCCAGCTCAAGTACTTTTTTTTTTTTTAAACAGTATTCCTGATGATTCTGACAAATTCTTGTCCAATGTCTGGTAAACTAGTCCAGATTCTATCTTAAATCTCTTCAAATAATGTTATTGGAGATACTGTTTTTTAACAGTACAAAGAGAACTAGTGGATAAGTAAGTCCTGGAGAGTTAATGCATAGTGTAGTAATTATCATCAACAACACTGTATTATAAACCACAAAGTCTCTAAAAGACTAGATCTTAATTGTTACCCCCCAAAAATGTTAGTTTTTTTCTTTTAATTATAAATTTATCTTAAATGTCATAATATGACTGTTTATTACCTATGAGCAGAGATATTATTCCTAAGACCAAAGCAAGTTTCAAATAAACGGTAGAAGAAGAACTTTTGGAAAGAAAAGCATCTTGTTGATGATTTGCTTACAATACAAATGAGCAAAGCATTCTTAATGATTAAATGGTGGGTGGGAATTCATTATTATAGAGCTGTTCTGAATTGAAAAATCTTAGACTGTAGTATACAAATGAGCACGTCAAGGGAAAGATGTGTACTTTCTCTAATACCTCCAAATTTAAAACAAACTTAACTATATAGAATCACGAACTAAGTGATATAAACACAAATGAGTAGGATCTATTGTTGTGGATCTTAGTTTTAGTCTATTTAAAGTTTTGTTTTCTGTAGCTGTTAAAGTTTTGTTTTCTGTAGCTGTTTTAATTGAACTTGGTTGCCAAAATCAAAGCACAATTTGCTTGTTTTCAAACAGTAGCTTTTTCTGCCCTCAGTAGTTTGCATCCCCAAAAGGGTATACTCCTTGGTTAGTATCCTCAGTCTACTAAATAAATGATGGACCAAAAAAGTATTCTCTTCTTATTACCAAGGTTTTTTTGTTGTTTGCTTTTGTTTTTGTTTTTTTAATCCTCCTTCATTTTCTGATGTTGTTGAAGAGAAGGGAGTTTGTGAGAACGAGATGACTTTTAAAGAAACAATGAGGGGCGCCTGGGTGGCTCAGTCAGTTGAGCGTCCAACTTTGGGTCAGGTCATGATCTCTCAGTTTGTGGGTTCGAGCCCCGCGTTGGGCTCTATGCTGACAGCTCAGAGCCTGGAGCGTGCTTCAGATTCTGTGTCTCCCTCTCTCTCTGTCCCTCCCCTGCTTACACTCTGTCTCTCTCAGTCTCAAAAATAAATAAACATTAAGGAAAGTTAAAAAAAAAAAAAACAATGAAAGGTGTCATCGTTTATCAAGATGGCCATGCTCATGAGAGCTGTAGAAGAAACAGAGCTCAGAAAAACTTGGACTATGGATTAGTAAGTATTAGAACTGGAAGAAACGATATTAAGCTAATTTAATTCTCTCCTTTTACGAAAGAGAGAACTCCACTCTCCCACTCTTGCAAAAATAATCTTGTGACTATCCCAACATCACAGTTTGTGATGTTTTCTTCAGCATCTTTCACTAATTTTTTTATCTTCCTTGGTTCTTTCTGAGTTCAACAATTGGAGTAAAATAGTCCTCTCTTCATTCATCTCATAACTTATGAGGAGGGAAAGACCAAAAGAATATTTCTGCACACAGAGGTTACAGTCAAAATCAAATAGGTCCAATGGAAAATTACTCTTTAGGAAGTAAATTCAGTAAGACATATTTCCATATGGTTTAATAGTTTAAAAAACATGCCAATGATGGATTGAATCAGCCCAGAGCATTTTTAATGTAGAGACAGGCCCAAAGGATGGAAACTCTTTTATTTGCCAGAGATAGGTAGAGATAAGTTAAATAATACACTTTGAGCAAGAGTGTTCAGTAAATATTTGTGGTAAAAGAGTAAGAGATTGGGAGAGGGGGAGGGAGAGAGAGAGAGAGAGATTTAGACCTGAGACAGAGGCATAAAAACAGATAATGAGAGAGAATAGAAATATTTAAATATAATCTGATGCTTGTACTCAGAAGAGAAAAAAACATTTGGTAAGCAGCCAGATTCCCCACCTTGAACCGTAAACATTTACAATGCACTAGAGATTAAGAAGTTCCTATAAATATTATGTCAGCCTTTCTCTCTCATTGTCTGTTATTAGAAATGGACCTACCACTGTGTGAAGACATCTGGAGTACTCACAGCATATGCTATTGTAACCATTATGGCATTTAACAGCTGTCAAAGGAGGAGGCACATTGCAAACATCCTGGTTGGAAACTTGGAAGTAGACTTGGCCTCTATGGTGAAGAAATTAGAAGCCCATTGTGGGCTGATTGCCATGCAGACTGTTTTGTGAGAATTTCTGGACCTCTTTCATGCAACACTGTAACAATCTTCTGGTTTTGTGAAAAAATATGTTTTCAATGATATCTGTAGTGGAAAATTTTAGGAGACTAGAATATTCAGAACCTCGAACCTTCCCTCATGGTGCTTTTGTCCTGTGGTGATACAGTATGGACTCATGGTTTATGTTTGTTGAACCTCTAAGTAAGTGTGGGGTGGTCATGAGTTTCTGAGCCAGAGTTAATATTTAGGATTACTGTAACCTGATTAAAATGTGCATGGATGGCTGATTTTAAGCACAAACAAAAGTAGACTTTTCAGGGGGAAAAATGCATGTTTTGAAGGAAAGAGAGCAAGTAAACAAACAAAAACTTTTCATTTTGGGGGATTTCATGATGCATTTGAATATAAATCTATCTCAACAGGAAATGCCAAAGCAGCTAGGAAAACAAACAGCTGATAAACATAAAGACATGAGGCTGAGAAACACAGCATAAGAACTTAGCTTATGATTATATTTCCTTGTTTTCCTCCCTATTCCCGGGCTGAAGTTGTTTGTGTGGTGTATGATTTCAGGTTGTTTTCATTACTTTGCACATTTTGATAAATATTAGATGGGTTTTATAGCATCCCATGGTGCATGCTGATCCCTTGGGTCACACAGCCTCAGTCTTTTCAGGAGTGAAAAGTCTCTTATTGTCACCACGTATCACCCAAATTCCCAGCACTGAATGAAATGGTTCAATCTGCTTTTTCCCTCAGGATTTACTAACTGTCTCTGCAAAGTGATGTAAATCTTATTAATTTTCTCTGATTTGGGTAAATGTTATAGATATTCAGACACTGAGCTTTGGAAAATATTTTCTTGAGTCTCATAAATGTTTCCTGGCTCATAAAAACAGAGAGAGAGTTTAAAGTAAAAATTGAAGATTTTTATTGTTTGATTTATAAGTGTACTACAAAAGTAAAATTTCAAAATCTATAATCATCACATTTTCCAATTTTCTATCCCCTCCTCTACCTAAAACTTTCTAAAACTACAAACACATGCATACACACACATACACACTCACAGCATACATTCTAAGTATGTATACTCAGTCCTATGTGTTTATGCTAATGTAAGAGAAGCCAAATGAAGACCTCTTCTATGGTTATATAGAATGTAGAAAGAAGTTTCATTCATCTCTTTGACATGTGTGATACAGGTGAAGAAAGAAAACTCAAGAACTTGATGGATTGGTATATTTAATGTGTACAATTGAAACAATTTTCTTGTAATTTGAATGGACCCAACAAAACTCTGGAGAAGAAAATAATGAAAGTGACTGAAATCAATCTATTGATTTTAATTCAACTGTTCCTAACACTAGAGTAGGTGATTATCTAAAGGCCAATGAAAATTATATAGACATTTCTAAAACAAATAAAAAGGTAACCATAGGCACCAAAATATTTCTAGTGAGCACATGTGAAAATACTTATTAGAAAGAAAGGAGAAGCAAGTGGAAATATATCATTTGATGCAATGTACTAAACTTTTTCCAGGGAAGGGTCCTTGCTTAACAATTAGATGTCAAAAAATGCACAATCCTAACCTGAATATGGTCATGGCAGAATTGTGTTGACCTGCCAGATGTTTCCACATCTGTGGTACATCTGTTTAAACAGAACTATTGGAGGGGATACAAAAAATAAGACTCCAGTAAAATATAAATTCTTTTATGGATGTATGCTCTGTCATCAAAGCAATTTAATATTCCATTTTTAAAATCATTAATTCAATGTTTTTGTGAAGAATAATTTATTTTGAAGACATAACAGTGCTCCATATTTTAAAAATCAAAGTTAGGTCATATTTTACAAATTTTAAAACAAGTAGATTGCTTTCGAAAAAAAATATTAATGAATTGAATGAAGCAAAAGCTGTTAGAAGTTTGGATGTTAATTTTGCTTCTGGTTTGATAGTTTTTATGTAGTTATATCTATTGTAACATCATAGGGTGAAGTGGGTACCATATTAAGAAGTACAACAATGAGGCTTATTTTGGAAATCTCTGTGAACATCTGAACATCCACTTATGCAAAACTCCTTTTTTTCTTCTTTTAAGATTGTCAACCTTCCTAGTGAAATGCAAAAAAAAAAAAAATGCACACAGATGTTAACACTGCTTATCATTAGTCATGGAATCATTCATTCCATAAAGATAACACATTTAATGCACAAACTCCAAAAAAATAGTTCATAAATTTTAAGAGGATGGGTCTGAGTCTTACATTCAGCCAACATTTATGCAGGCATTATTGATCATTTATTGATCGATAGATCTTATGTTAAGGCTCCAGAGTCTAGATACACACAGCTTAATTAAGTATGGTCCTATTTGAATCTTTATTTTGGCCTCTTCTTGAAATGTGCTCTAAATTCTTGTCAAATCCAACTTTCAATAATCATTTTTTTTCTAGTTGTCCCATAAAGATCATGATTAAAATGAACACTTTCATCAATCCTTAGCGAGCTTCTTGGTTCATGACTCATATTTTGCATTCTTGCCATCATGACTTACATTTTTTTAAAGGTAACTTTAATTTTTACTATGAATGAAAATGACAACACATTTGGGGATATTTTCCAAAATAAAATGACTGAAAATAATATGATTACATATGTATTAAGTCCTAGAGGTAATATATAGGTTTCATTTTCCCTATCTTAATTCTTTAATGTTGTACTTATTCAAGGAATATACCATGGCTGAAAGTATTCTTAACTAGTATATTGTGATCACAATAATAACTATATCCTTTTGATTTGCATTAGCATTTGTTAAGTTAAATTGCTTGGAACTAATATTGATATGAAGACAGCCACAGCAAGGCACCCACTTCTTTCTCTTTTTCAGACAGAAAAAAAAACTACTGTATTTTCTCCAACTTGTAATATACAGTAGCAGTCCTATAAACTTGATAGTGAATTCCTGTGATGACCTAGGAACTTTTGCTTCCAGACTTATGGCTCTGTGCCCAATTTCAAATTGCTGCTTTCATAATAGCTCTTGGGAAAAACTTCTTTTAAAACTCTAATAAGTGTTGCTTAGAGTGTTTCAAACTTCTTTCTTGTTATTGCTTTAGTTCTTTTGTTCCCAAGCAGTTCAAGGAATTCAATATTTTTTGGATCTTCCTGTTTCTGTGAATTTAAATGTTTATTTTCCCCCCTAATCTATTTACAAATCTATCAGTGTGTATTCTATTAATCCTTTCTTATGCCACTCAATTTATCTGTTTTCTACAATTCTTAATTATATTATTTTGGTTTATTTCTTTTCCCTGTCACCTCTCCTAACTATTAATTTTTTGATGACAGCCAACATAGAGAGCTGGACAAAGATACAGAAGTATAAAATATATATAAAGTTTAAAAAGTAAAAGTGACCTTTAGTGGCTAGAGTATAGGGCACATACAGAATAGTTGTGGAATGTGTCTCAATTCCAGGAAATTGTATGGATGTAATATGAACAATCTTGAACTCCATGCTTTTAATAAAATATATCAGAGGAAAAAGGAAAGCCAAAGTCTGTAAAATGGGTAAATATTTTAGAAAAAGATAATTCCGGTTACCATGAAATAAATTATAAAAAATACTTCTTAAAAATATTCCGAGTTAAAAGTCACAATAGATTAAAGAAAGATACTCAGCTTGATTTTGGAAAACCAACTGATTGTTGAGGAGCTATATTTTTGAATGTGTAATCATTTGTTTTGATACTCAGACACAGAGAAATTCTGATCTCCTTTTAGGAAAAATGGAAAAGTTTTTCAAATAAAGTATCCTATGAGAAACTGAGGCAACAAACCCACTTTATTTGGAGAGCTAATAATTATGTTTTAGAATAGTGAGAAATTCTGTTTGTATGATGAATTATAGGGTAGGAGAATGACGTTTTGGCAACATGTGAGTAGGAGTATAATCAATGAAGAATATAGTCAATGTTCTTATGGAGCTTACAGTCCAGTGAGAAAGATAATAGTAAAAAATAAATAATAAAAATTATCTCAGAAAATATTTCAAACTTGTAGTTGTAAACAATGTTATAATGAATATGTACCATTTTGCAAGTTTTGTAAGGGCAAAGACACTGTTTTTGGTTCGTCATTCTATCCATACTCCCTAGCTCAGTGCTTGGAGGATGTTTACATGCTGTACGATCTGGCTACTGTGCACTAAAATAAGGAACCAATGCTTATTAATTTATTTATGTTCAGCCACATTGGGGAGAAAGAAAAAAGAATCCAAAGTTTAAAGCTAAAGTGAACTCCTGTATAAATCTTTAAAAACATTATATAAATCATCTTGTAGATAGGCCACAAAGCTGAGTTTAAGATTTTTATTGGTTAATAAAAACAGCTGTTTAATTTAAAATACCATAAGATGGAACAAAATAATTTTCACTGGTAAAAATACACTTGATAAAAAAAAAAGTATCTCATGCTTGGAGAAGATATATTCAAGATGGCACTTAGTAACATGATTAGCATTGTCATCCAGGATTATGTTCTTTGTGCAAATAAGCAAAATTAGATTGAATTTAACTGTGAAAATAGAAAGGGACAAAGCAAAAAATGTAAATGTAAAAGTGAGATAGAAAGGGTACAAATAAAGTTTAGATTATATACTGGTGAAAGATTTAAGACATTTGGAAAAAAGTGTTGAAACAACTGTTGGAAGATCATTCTCGATGGGCGTTTCTGCTCATCTCTGAGCTTATTCTGGGCTGCTTCTGAGTCACAGAACTGGCCATTTTTAAGACCATTTTTAAAATAGTGAATGGGTGAGGGGCCCTGGGTGACTCAGTCGCTTGAGCATCAGACTCTTAATTTCAGCTCAGGTCATGCTCACAAGGTCTTGAGATCCAGCCCTGTGTTGGGCTCTGCGCTGAGTACGGAGCCTGCTACAATTCTCTCTCTCTCTCTCTCTCTCTTTCCCCTTCTGCCCTCTCCCCTGCTCACGCATGCTCTCTCTCTCTCTCTCTCTCTCAAAAATAAAAGAATAAAATAAAAAAATAGTGAATGGGTATGAGAGATAGAGATAATGTCTCCCACTGAAGCAGAAGGCAGATTTGTTTGCTTTCCAAAATGATAAAGATAATGCTTCTCTCTGAAGCAAAGATGGAGCAGGTTTGCTTTCAATTCTTTAACAGACTGGAATTTTCTATGTTCAGGGTTAGGGTCCCCTAGCTGTGACATATGCCACTGGGTGTATACACTGACCTGCGTTTGTATACTTTGGGGGCTGCTCCACCTTATTCCTATGGGAATTCACGGTCAAGAGGAACTACTGCAAATCTGAAGCTCCTTTTGCTTGTTGTGCCATGAGCAATAAAGTCCTGTGTCGCTGACCCTGGACTCTTGTCTTCTCTTAGCATCCATGAAATTATAGATTAACTTGTTAGTGCAGGAACACAGTAAAATCTCAGAACTTTCACAGTTCTTAACACCTATTTTGCTTAAAACACTAATGTAAAAGAAGAAGACTAAGAAACTATGATTGGTTATAATTTCCCCCTTGGTTACTAAATAGTGATTTTCAGATTTTCTCAATTGTTATTGCAAAGAGAAAATTACTCTGTTTTCACTCCTATATAGAAGACCTGATAGTTCATATGAAAATCACTTTTATAAGAAACTAAAAGGGGCACCTGGGTGGCTCAGTCGGTTAGGAGTCCGACTTCGGCCTAGGTCATGATCTCATGGCTTGTGAGTTTGAGCCCCACGTCCGGCTCTGTGCTGACAGCTCAGAGCCTGGAGCTTGCTTTGGATTCTGTGTCTCCCTCTTTCTCTCCTCCCTGCTCATTCTCTCTTTCTCTCTCTCTCTCTCTCAAAAATAAACACAAAAGAATTAAAAAAAGAAACTAAAAATCCTAGATAAGATCTAAAACATAAAAATTTGAATATTAATATGTATTTTTAATATTG
Source organism: Cryptoprocta ferox (assembly GCA_028646485.1). Taxonomy (NCBI): domain Eukaryota; kingdom Metazoa; phylum Chordata; class Mammalia; order Carnivora; family Eupleridae; genus Cryptoprocta; species Cryptoprocta ferox. The sequence goes on from CM053569.1 coordinate 45,120,725, forward strand.
GCAGTATCTTAACATAAAAACATGTAAAATAGCCTCCTAAATAAAGGATACATACCACTATTCCATATAAAAATAAATTAAATTTAACTGACCATTAAGATAATAAGCTACCATGATCAAGAGAATTTGTCCTAAAATCAACCCAATGGAGATTTAAATTAAACAATGTATTAACAAAGTGTATCACAACAGCAGATTGAATAAGGAAAACTATATAACAATCATATGACAAAATCCTTACAAAATTTAGAAAATAAGAATGAGAAAATTACCCTACCACAAAAGCAAATGTCTATTTCAAATAAATAATAGCAAACCACATTTGGGTTATTTAATATATTTTTAAGTAAGATTCTATTGTAACAAAAGGGTTTCATATTAAAATATATGCTTTAGAAATGTAGTCCATATATTCCCTTTTTGGGAATATAATGTTAAGTGAGATAAAAATTGCAACCAAAATTATATTTGAGCACAGTTAAAATGTGTTGTCAATTAGGAATACTTTTATAAAACAGAAAGGAAAAGTCAAAACGTCTCTGTCCTCATACTTTACCTTTCTCTGCCAAAATGTAAGCATTGTTGATATTTCCCTCCGGTTGCTTATTCAGGATTGTTATTTTTCTTTATATACTTTGATTTAAAAGTGTATATTTGGAGGGAAAAAAGAGTAGATAAAGTTTGGGACTTAGTATGGGACAAATGACTAGGAGTGAATTGTGCTGAGAAAGGCCTTCTCTTTGTTTTCCCTGAGACGTATCTGTACTAGGTTTAGGAAATTACAAAATCACTTAAAAGTTTTTGGATGGTGTTGTCTGAAATTAATTCTACTTATCAGATGTGGACTTTAGCTACACAAAATCAAAACTTTCTGCACAATTTTAAATATAACAGATTTCCTGGCATTGTCAGATTCCTGTTGTAATGTGCACAAGAGGGCTGAGACACATTTTAATAAGTTCTTTTAATACAATCCAAAAAGCATGTCATCAATTACATGCATAAGTAATTTAAGAAAACTTATATCAGCGTCACTGGTTTTTAATATGTTTTTTAATTTTGATTTAAATTCTATCTTGTTTAGTAGTTGGGCAACTTTAATAATGAAATTCTTTGCTTTCAGTACTATTTTGGGGGGACTATTTTAATTTGCAGTGATAAATTTCTATTATTCAAAAAGTGCATGAAGGGTTTCCCCATGCAATTGTTTGGCAGTCTCAGAATAACTGTGGCCGATCTATCATTAATCAAGTACTTATTGAATGTTTTGCCAAAAACATTCTTGTGTTTGTTACTAGTGCAGATATTTAAAATAATAATAGTTAATATTTATTATGTGACAGGTAACTTTTCATTGTTTCACTTATATTAGCTTAATTAATTCTCAAACTACATATACAATGAACTGTATCCTCATTTTACAAATAGAACGCTGAGGTCTGGAGAATTGTTGTCACTGGGTAGCTTGTGTGCAGTCACTATGGTATTGTATATATAAGAATAAGTCATAGGTCTGCCTATAAAGCCATAGTGCCTTATATGGCATGCAAACAAATAATTAATTACATTACAGAATGAGAAGTACTATAAAAGAGATAAGTATAAACTACATAAGACAAAGGATTTTTTCCACTGTAAAATTAGTCATCCAATGGAGAAGTCTACTTATTATAGAGGTCAATTACAAAGCACATGAATCCTTAATTCTTATGCTAAAAATGTTATTCCAATTATAAAAATGTGCCTAACTCCTCCCTTAAAAACTTAAACTGCATTATTAAAAAAAATTAATGGGGACATTTTCATTTCTTATAACAGGAGACTCAATTAGTCATCAATAATGCTTTTAAAAAGTACAGGTTGTTGGTTTGTGTTTGTTTTAATCTTCAAAAGCCTCTAAATGGTCACACATAGTTGTAAAAAAATCATCAAGCCAATCCTGGGGTAGAAATGGGAATCCAGATATATAAGGAGAAAAACTACCCTTCTCATAAAATATTGGCTAATCTAGAAATTTCGAATTTTCATTTTTACAAACTCACAAAATGAGGGGGTCAAAATATCAAAACCAAGTATCACAAAAGTTAAGAAATAAAATAAGAAGTGCTCCCACAATAAGTTTCTCCCCAAAATCCAGCACCCTGAGGATGAGGGTAAGGAATGGACCAGTTTTCACATGATTTGAAATCTCTAGGTTGTTTATGGTACTTGTTTTAAAGCTGCTCTGGAAGAAAGCAACACAAATCCTCTCTTGAGGAAGTACTCTTCACCCCAGCTGTCAATTAAATTCTAAAACTAATCATATATGTCACTGGCTGGTGAAACTAACTAAACATACAAACTAATATATAATAATTTATAACCAGTAGAAATCACTGACAACATAAACAGAACACCAAAGACTTCATATACTGGAATCAGGCATAGGCTACAAAACAACTTCATTTATATGTTTAAATAAATAGAGAATACATTTTAAAATACCAATAGGAAATAGGAACTACAAAAATGTGGCATGGCAAACTTGAAAAAGAATGAGATATAACTTCTAAAATTTAAAAAATCATAAAATAAACAACATCAAAAACTCAATGGGCAGGTATAAAGGCAGATGAGAACGACCTAAATTAGTATATTATTGAATTCAAACATAAATTTCAATAGATAATCCAGAATTCAGCATGAGGAAAAAATAGAAAATGCATGATATATTTAAGACAAAATAGATGGAGTAAAATGGAACAGTATATCCTTAATTGAAGCTCCAGAAGAAAGAAAAATTAATGGTTCAGGGAGATATTTGAAGAGACAGTGGCTGAAAATTGTCCAGAATTGATGAAAAACTCCGTTCTATAAATTCAAGAAGCCCAACAAATCCCAGTTCAGATATGTAAGAAGAAATCAAACCTAAACATTTCATAGTGAAATTTCACACAGGAAGACAAAAAGAAAATCTATAAAGCTCTCAGGAAAAAGTAACATTCCCTTCAAATGACTGGCAGCTAGAGTGACACCTGATTTTTCCACAGGTGGAGTAGGGAAGGTTTCTTCTGATGGCTCTGAGGAATAACTTATTTATGCCTCTCTCCAAACTTCTGGTTGTTTGCTGGGACTCTCTAGTGGTCCTTGGCTTGTACATGAATCACCTGGATCTCTGTCTTCATCAGCACGTGGCATTCTGAACCCTGTTATGTGTGTGTGTCTCCAAATTTCTCCTTTTATAAGGATACACTGGATTAGTGGCCTACCATAATGCCACATAATTAATGATATTATAAGAAAAATTGGTTCTATCTCAGGAATTCAGAATGTACAAAATTGGAAAGCCAAATATCAATAACTAGATGTTATGTTTATTATATGTATGTATATATATAATCTAAAATAATCTTCAGAATGACCTACGTATGAAAAGCAAAGATCTAAAACTTTAGAATATATTAGAAGGAAATATTTTTATGATTACAGAATAGGGAAAGATTTCATAAACACAAAAATAGTGGTACATTAAAATAATTTCAAAAGATACTATAGAGTAGAAAACAAGTCATAAAGTGGAAAAATATATTGGCAACACATTTTACCAAGAAAAAACATATTCAGGGGTGCCTGGGTGGCTCAGTCAGCTGAGCATCTGGACTTTGGCACAGGTCAAGATCTCGTGGTTCCTGAATTCCAGTCCCACATCAGGCTCGCTGCTGTCAGTGCAGAGCCTGCTTTGGATCCTCTGTCTCTCTGTCTCTCTCTCTGCTCATTCTCTCCCCCTCTCTGTCTCTCTCCCTCTCTCTCTTTCTCAAAATAAATAAATAAATAAATAAACATAAAAAACCCAAAACATATTCAAATATGTAATATCTCCTACCAAAGGAATGTCATCCAAAGGAAAAAAATAGCAAAATACTATAGCATACAGAAACAAATATTCTGAAAACAAGTAATTAAACATACATATTTAATCACTTCTACATATATTCAAAAGTAGAAAGGAAATATAGGGAAATGAAAGAGGTTACTGAAAATAATGACTAGTGTAGTTCCTTTGTAAAATATCAGAAATAAAACATTATCTAGAAGACTAGCAAAACTTGTTTTTGTTCTTTTATTGGACAACTTACTGATGTTATGGTGTAACAGATTTCTCAATAAGCAGATGGAGGAGAGATGCAATGTTACTGGAGTAATACTAAGTGGTGACATTGTAATTTGCCCCACTTCTTATGTATTTGTTGAAATTGCTCTATGAAAATGGTTCATTTTCAAATGAATTGCATTTTTAAGATTCTTAAAAGATTGAGACTTTATAAGATTTTAGACTTTATAAAATTTAGACTTTAGAACTTTCTTCAGCTATTTGGGTATGCATTAAATATATGTCTGTATTCTTTTTTTTCTAATTTTATTTTAATTCCAGTGTAGTTAACATACAGTACTATATTGGTCTTAGGTGTACAATATAGTGATCCAACAGTACCATGTGTTACTCAATGCTCATCAAGACAACTACATCCCTAATCCCCTTCACCTATCCCACCCATCCCCCCCAACTCCCATGGTACCATTTCTTCGCTCTTTATAGTTATATGTTTGTATTCTTTAACAGCCTCTTCACCTTGTATAATCATTGAAGACTGTTTGATATAGCATCATGTACTTGTAAATAAACATCCTGACGTAAGTACTAAGAGTATTGCTGTTATTTACCATTTTATATAGATATAGTTATGAACTAATAGTTGTGTCCCCCTAGAATTCATATGTTGAAGCCCTAACTCCCAATATGATGGTATTTGGAGATGGGGCCTTTACAAAGTCATTCTGTTTAGAGGAGATAGAGTCTCCATTATGGGGTTCATGTCCTTATAAGAAGAAGAAGAGACAAGATCTTGTCCTCCCCCTATAAACATGAAGATACACAGAGAAGGAGATATGCTCTAAGTCAGGAGAAGAGTCCTCACCAAGAATTGAATTTGCTGGCATCTTGATCTTGGATTTCTTTGCCTCCAAAACTGTAGAAAATAATGTGTGTTTTTTAAGCTTCCCAGGCTATGGTATTTTGTTGCACAGCCTGAGTTAAGACAGATGTCATTTAAAAATTGCTCTCAAATGTAAAATTCTTTCTTTTGTCTCCAGAAGATCTGCTATTCCACTGATTATGAACTATAACTTCTCTCCTTTGGGGAAGATGCCATTTACATATTTTCTTTTGTAAATATAGCAATATATTAGAAACTTTTATATGTAATTATTCTTCTGACATGAGGTAAGTTACTTAGTAAGTGCATTTATATTCCCCAGATTGTTGCCTTATTGTACAGGAACATTTGTTATTTGTATTCTAAATGTATTCTAGTCTTCATTTAATATTCTTTATTCTTTTCACATGTTCCGCATCCATTCGAGGTAGAGCTATTCTATTTATATTAATGATGCAAGTAATTTGTTCTGGCATAACATAGTCAGTTTTTATATTAGTTAAATGCCAGAGAGTGCAAAGATGTTAAAACCAAACTTTGTATTCACTGTTACTGAATATAATTGTTTGATTTTAGTTGCTTATTCAAAAACAAAACAGATAATATTAAGAAAGCATAAAATGTTTTAATGCTAAAATATATTGTACTTTTACTTCATTAAAAATTAAAAACTAACTTATGATAACTTTAGTTTAACTTCTGAAGGTAACATCAGGTGTGCCTCCAAATTGAGAACTCATTGCATATTTTAGTAATGGTGCCTTTTCCATATGGCACAAAATCAGGAACTGGTATTAAAAATGATGATTTTTTAATAATTATTAAACTGTTAACTGGACCTTTATTCATAAATGAATTCCATATTCCAGGTCAAAGGACTTGTTACCTTCTACATTGCGATGATTTCTTTTCATTTTATGTAAAATTATAGCAACCTCTATCACTCTTGGTTCAACTGATAATACAGAAATTATGTGTGATTTTTAACACAGGAAAGGATATTATACAAACAATTAGATAGTTATAAAATGATGATCAAGCCTAGAGAATTCAAAGTTGTAAAGTCAGAAGGCCTGCCATGAGCTTCAGATTTAATGCAGAGGGATCAGAGATTTGACACTTCACAGATTTTATCACTGTTAGCCTATTGCCTTAGAAAGAGGAAGGTAGTTTCCACTTTTTTCAGCCTTCGGCATCTCCTGTGAAGGCATCCTATTGGTGCAACCTAAACTGTACATGCAAACTTGGAGGCAAAGATTCTCAGAAATATTACAGACTTTGAGTCCTTAATGCCGAGGAAATCATATTTGGGTTGTAAAGATTTTAAGTATCAACAAAGAACATGCTGGGCACCCTTAAACAAATGTGAAGTACTGGAGGACAAAAAGTAGGAACAAGTGATCAACTCTGTCTGTTAAGACTTGAATTACTACAGTGTAACTTTTTTTGAAATGTTTATTTGTTTTTGAGAGAGAAAGAAAGAACATGAGTAAGGGAGGGGCAGAGAGAGAGAGAGAGAGAGAGAGGGACAGAGGATCCAAAGCAGGCTCTGTGCTGACAGCAGAGAGTCCGATGTGGGGCTCTAACTCATGACCCGTGAGATCACGACCTGAGTGGAAGTCAGACACTTAACCAAGCCACCCATGTGCCCCTTTTTAAAATTTATTTTGAAAGAGAGAAAGAGAGAAACCACACGTGGGGGAGGGGCAGAGAGAGAGAGAATCCCAAGCAACCTCTGTATGTCACTGCACAGCCTGATGCAGGGCTCAAGCCCATGAACCTTGAGATCATGACCTGAACTAAAGTCAGATGCCAAGTGAGCCACCCAGGCACCTCATAGAGTGTAACTTTTATGAAATCAAATTCATTGATTAAAATAAAGACAAGGGTTTCAGAATCTCCCTCTTCTCTCCTGCCTATACTTCCCATGACTATTCATCACATGCATCCACCTTTAGACACATTCAAGCTTTGTAGGAAATAACTCATAAAAACAATTCTAAGGCATTTTGCAGGCATTGAATGAAATCAAACTGCCAGTGGAAAAAAATATGTTTCATGATTATAATGGAAAATGCATATGTAGACAGAAAACCAATTTGTTTCTTTCTGTGACTGATTTTTAGTGATTAAAAATAATGAATGGCTTATTCTTTTTTTTAAAAGCACAAACTGCCTTTAGTAGAATATATTCCTTGTATGTGCCAGCAAAATATGTTATTAGGCATTCTATTTTTTCCATCCTGTTTGTTTTAAATGATATCATGCTTTTATAATGTATGATGTAAAAAAGTCATATCCTTTGGTATAAATATAATGTTTGTTGGCTATAGAATTGAACATTTTTTGGCTCTCCCATTATATTCTGTTTTCATATTATTAGCTAACCACACAACTAAAAATTCAGGCAAAACCACCACACAAGAGGAACTCTGAGCTTGATAAATATAACCAGCTGCCCCAAAACCACTAGGTCTTTTCTTTTCTTGGCACTGAGCCTTTTTGGAAATCCATCATTTCTGAGAGAGCATTCCTACATACTCAAATATATACAAAGGAATCGTCCTTTTCATATATATATATATATATACATATTACAATTTGGACTCAATTTCACCCAAAATAGAAAAAATCCAAGCTCTGTCTTCAGGAGGGCTGTATGAAAATATAAAATGTGATAGAAATGCAGAACTATTGTGTTTATCATTTCTTGAGTTCACAAGAGAACAATTTATTTTATTTGCTTTTCTCCTCTTCCCATAATCAGGCTTCATGATTCCTAATAATTTCTTCTATCAGATAGTCATTCTCATTCTATCCTTGCTTTTTATTTCTAAAAATACTGATTAAAGATCAGCATCCTACAAATATATTTCTTTCATAATGAATCTTTTATTTGGGCATCTACTCAGTGTTATAGATTATACAACCATGCTAGTACTATTCTTTATTTAATTCTGAGAATCCTGGGGTGTCTGGGTGGCTCAGTTGGTTAAGGGTCAACTTTGGATCAGGTCATGATCTCAAGGCTCATGGGTTCGAGCTGCCCGTTGGGGTCTGTGCTGACAGCTCAGAGCCTGGAGCTTGCTTGAGATTCTGTGTCTCCCTCCCCTAGCTGCACTCTGTCTCTTCCTCTCTCAAAAATAAATATTTAAAGAATTAAAAAAATAAATGAACATTTGAGTAATGCAAAATGGTAACCTCTCTCTCAAAAAAGAATAAATATTAAAAAAATTTTTTTTTAAATTCTGAAAATCCTTAGGGGATCTCTTACACGTATTCATGATACCTCTTCAAGTGTTGCCTGTGCAATTATAAAACTCCAGGAGAGTTTAAGTAATAACAGCATTGACTTCCCTTGGTTTGTATAATGGCTAACACATAGCAGTAATCACTCAGTAAGTGTGCATTAATTGAAAGAACCTGATATCTAGAATAGGCCATTTTCACCAGCTTTTTTGAAGGAATAGTTTTAAAGCCATTCCCCTGCAGGTTAGTTTCAAGGTGCGGAGGTAGATAAAAAGGTTTGAAGAAATTTTATTGAAAAAAAATAAGGAAACATCAGGAAACTTTCTTAAATATTTAAAATATACAGACCATTTTATTTTATGTAATAATCAGTTTGATATTAAATAGGATATATATAAATATTTCCTATATTTTTGCTCTGATATAATATCAAAACAAAACCCTCACATGGTAGAATTTCTTAAATTTTACACCTGTGATAAGTTAATTTAAAGTATGGAAGTTGGGGCCACTGGGTGACTCAGTCAGTTAAGCCACTGATTCTTGATTTCAGCTCAGGTTATGATCTCAAGGTTTGTGAGGTTCCATGCCATAGCACAGAGCCTGCTTGGGATTCTTTTTCCCTCTCTCTCTGCCCCTCCCCAACTTGTGCTTTCTCTCTCCCTTTCTCTCTTCCTCAAAAATAAATGAACTAAAAAAATATGGAAGTCATCTCCAGTAAGATGTTCCCCATTGCAGTATTGATGCTAAATTAAAATATATAATTATTTATTATCTCATGGAATGTCTACATTCCCTCTTAACCTGGGTCAGATACCATACATGTTTTGTTTGCCCCCACATATTCAGTTCCTAACACATAGTAGCTAGTCAGTAAATATTTGCTGAGTGAACCAATGGAGGCAAAACACTGTTATGTAACTACCTGCAGTTTCAATCTAGAACGTCTTCTAGAATGTTTCAAAAGTCTAAAAGTACTGGGAGTTTCCTAAATGTTCTGCTACTGAAGCCATGTAATCTTTTCAAACCATAAATGAATATTATAATTACTGAAAATTATTAGTTTGGCTAGATTTATTGGCTGAATTTACATGTTTGTTCAAATGCCATAAAAATGTCACCCACCATCAAGTGCTTGTATTGGAGGGTGCAATTTTAGTAACAAAGAAAAATGGCAAGAAAAAATATGTCAATTTTAGGAAAAGATTGAATTAAAAATATCTTCTACTCAAAGCTATGTGGTCAGTCATTTCATAGAACAGTTTGTACTGATTCTGACATAGTTAAAATGTTTTATGACAAGGTTTAGAAATAAACACACGAGGGATCTTGAGATGCAGATGAAAAGAGTTTGAAGTCATAATATTCATGGAGCATTTTCTTAGCAAATATATAAGTAAGACAATCAATTATAGTGTCATTGACATAGTGATACAAAGTAGGAATAGAGAGGCACCTTGCTTTTTCAGTCCCCTATCAAAATATGTACTTAATAATTGAGCTGTGGGGTAGGAGTGAGATAAAAGGAATTGAAATAATATTGTTATATTTTTCATACTATATGTATACAAACAGTTTCTGATCCTGCTCCATGCATGCATACATAAACCCACTCTAAATATTTGATTTCTATTTCTAATAAAAGAATGGAAAAGTCAGAGACACTCTCCTGCTGAGAACTTGATTGTACAAAATAAAAAGAAGATCGCTTGAAGAAGCCAGAATGCTAATAATCCTGCCTATGATCGACAGGGTCAAGATTTCAGAGAAGAAAGGTTTAAGGAAGTGAGCCTACTATCTAGAACTACATTTTCTTTACTTATTCTGGAATAGTTGAATGTGGACCAATAAGCTAAGCAGAGCTATTGACAGTCTCTTATATTTAATGGGGGGAGAAGGAACTTAGAAATGAGAGCCAACAGACAATGGAGGAAGACCCAGAAGATCCAGAAAACAAAGGTTATTAGACAAAGACTTTAAATAATTACATTGTGTATGTTAAGGAAGTATAAGATTGAGGATTGAAACAAAGAACTAGGAACTATAAAAAAGAATTAAATGGATATTCCAGAACTAAGTATTAAAATAACCAAAATCACTAACCCAGTGGATGGGTCTAACAGTAAACCAAACATAGGTAAAAAGATCATTAGTAGAAGATAAAAAAAAACGAAATATCTGTAATAATTTATAAAGAGATAGTAGACAAAAGTACAGAACAAAGCAAAGGTGAAATAGGGATTTGGTGACAAGATTTAATGTATGTGAAATTTGAGTCCCAAGAGGAGAAAAAAGAATACAGAAATATTTGAAGAGAATAGAGTTGGGAATTTTCCAAAACTGAAGAAAGCTATGTAGTCACAGATTTAAAAGTTCTATGAAATCTCAGAAATGGTTTAAAACAAAACAAAACAAAGTAAAACCACACACTTCAGGCATAACAACAAAACTGTTAAAAAACCAAAGACAAAAGAACAGCTTTAAAACATCTATAAAAAAAAGACAGATTACCTATAATGAGCAGCAATTAGACTAACAAAATGAAATATTTTTAAGATACTACAAATAAAAACTGCTACCCTAGAATTCTCTATCTAAGAAAATACCCTTAAAAATAATGAATGAAAACATTTTCAGGCAAATAAAGGCAGAGAATTTCTTTTATAGAGCCAAAGAAGTTATGATAAAAATTTTAAATATACTTTGAACTTAATAATTAAAAATATCAAAGTTTTGAGATACATGATAGGTGTATTTACTAGAAAATTTATATCCTAAGTACATATATTAGGAGGGAAAAGTATTGAAAATAAATGAACTAAATATTCACCTCAAGAATCTAGAATACCAGCAAATTAAACCCATAGACATTAAAAAGAAATGAATACTAAAGATTATAAAATTAGTGATAATGAAAACAACATAAGGGGAAAAGGTCAACAAAGTTTTATTTTCCAAAACTAGTTAACATTGATAAATCTCTGGATACAAATATAGTAATCAACATCAGCAATGTCAACATCAGCAATGTCAAATGAACATCACTAAAATTCTACACACATTATATAAACCATAAGAGGAAATTTTTAAAAACCTCATGAAAATAATTTAAAAATTTTTATGAATAGACAAATTTCTGGAAAGGTACAACTTATTAAAGTAACAAAAAATAGAAAGCCTGATTAGTCCTATGCAATTGAATAAACTACAACCATAATGAAAACTCTTTTCAGAAAGCAATCTCCAGGTCCAGATAGTATCAGCAATCAATTTTGTGAAACATTTAAGGAAGAAATGATATAAATTCCTTAAGAGAATATAAGTAAGCATAATTTTAATTTTAAAACTTGACAAAGCTCTCCAAGAAAGGAAAGTTGCAGGCCAACTTCCACAAACCAAAATGTAGTGTTCAATATATACAAATAGCAAATAAAACCATTTGAGTTTAGGCATGCTGGGGTGGCTCAGTCTGTTAAGCATCTGATGCTTGATTTTGGCTCAGGTCATGATCTCATGGCTCATGAGTTTGAGCCTCACGTCCATCTCTGGGCTAACAGCGTGCAGAACCTGCTTGGGATTCTCTTTCTCCTCTCTCTCTCTCTGCCGCTCCCCCACTAATTCTCTCTCTCTCTCTCTCTCTCTCTTTCTCTCTCTCTCTCGCTCTCTCTCAAATAAATAAACTTAAAAAACAATTTGAGTTTATATCAGGAAGGCAATATGAAACAGATTCTGACATGCCACTGGGTCTCATAGAAATAAGGCACTAATCATGCACTAGTTTCTGTCAGAACTACCAAGTGATAAAGTCAGGCAGGCTCAGCAGCAACAGGAGGAGGATGAGCAGGGTCAGAGGGTATAGATGAGATGGCCAGAATTCTCATGTCATCTACTACTATTACACTGACACCTCTCCCTCAGCTTATACTTATGGATGCATGGGAGGTTTCTTATGATCAGCCAACAGAAAAAGAAAATTCAAATCTTGGCTGATAAAGATTCAACTCATTATATGTGTACAGGCTATTAATAGACCTCAGCTCTACTAGAACCCCACTAGAGGGGCTCAGGGACAGTGGTGAAGGAAAATCTTCTCAATAGGTAGAACTTTAGGAACTGTATTTCATCATCTACTTGGTGTAGAAAGACAATTGGCTGGAAGTAAGAATATATAGTTTCATAAGCAGTGACTAATAGCTTGGCTGGTTGTTCAGAGGCCTGGAAGGAAAACTATTGGAAGACTAGGGATAAAGACTTCCAGGGAAGAAATATGTAGATGAACATATGGGTTTGGTCATGAAGTACCAATATGTATGCTTCACATGTTAGCACCTACTAAATAGCATATTCCAAGGAGATGTAATGAACAACCAAGTAGAATTGCTATTTGACATGAGCTAAGTCCAATGTGGCAAATGGTCAGATTAGTGGAGTAACTATGATGGAAAGGATAGAGGTTATTCATGGGATCAACTTGATGAGTTCAAGATCTCATAGCTGAAAGTCCAACTACTGTTAGGAGAAATCTGTGCTGACTCCTTAAGATGGCATAATACCTGATAGATTCTAAGCACTTGGTTAACTACATTGGGCCCTTTTCTCCATGGAAAGGGAAGAGGTTCATTTTGACTGGAATGCCACATACTTTTTCATATAATTTTGCATTTCTTGCCTGTAAATTGTCAGCTTGCTCCAGGGCCATGGGCTGTAGAGTATATGAAAGACTCTATAGAGCATTCGATTTGCTGACCCAGTATTCTATTCAATATCAATTCAGACTATGGGTCCCATTTAGCAACAGAAGCACTGTAGTGGGTATGTAAACAAGAGGCCATTTAGTTCCCTTATAAACCTCACCACTTAGAAACTGCCAGGCAAATAGATTAATGGCACACCCCATTGGAAGGTATAGAAGGGGCTTTGGCTTGGAGATGACATCCAGTGTAGATAGTGGGGGCACCATCTTCTGTGAAGTGATGAACATTATTTCATGTGGTGTCCCCATGGAGATAATACATAAATCTGACAACCAAGAGCTGGAAGTAGGAATGGCCCCACTTCACTATTAACAGTGACTTAATTGAGGAACTTTGGCTTCTTATGCCTGAAACTCTAGGTTCTTTGGTTTAGAGTTCCTCATCTTCAGAGATAGAACATTTCCTACCAGGAAACACAGCAGGTGCTCTACTAAACTTTGAGCAGCTGTGGCTGCTGTTGGTCACTTCAGCCACCTTGCACTGAGAGACCAACAGGAAAGAAATGGAATCACTATCCAAAAGGGGTAACTGACCATGATTCTTAGGATCAATTACATGATTCTGTTATACACTTTATGCAGGCAATTATATATTTGGTTCCCTCTCGCCAATATACTTCTGCTTCCATATAATTTAATACTTAAATGCACTCCCCAATATACTTCCTGCTTGCAAATTTTCATCTGTCTGTTTTCTGGGAACCCTATCCTAAGACAAAAGTATTTGGTGCATTGGTAGATCATGCCGTTATATGTATTGAATAAATGATGAATTGAATGTATGAGCAAATAAAAATAATAATAGCAAATATTTATTAAGTACTTAGTAAGTGCCAGACACTGTTCTAAATTCTTTACACTATCCATTTGATCCAACAGCAATCCTATAAAGCTGATGTACTATTACCTCTACTTTACAATGGACTAAATTGAGGATTAGAGAAATTTGCTAACTTGCTCAGTGTTGTACATAAGCTACAGAAGAGTTTTCCCTCAGTTCAACAGTCTTCCCACCATTCTTAAAAGCTACAAGGAATTTGAAACCTGCTTTTCAACTAATTCCACTTTTCCTTCGTAAAATTAAAATGGAGAAAATTAAGCAATAGCTTTATTGCTAATTAATGCAATAATTAATTAATGCAATGGTAAGAAGTAATTATTTCAAAGCTTTTTCTACTTCCTTTACCCTTTTTCTCACTTCAGCACCCCCTACCATCCTGCCTTTTTTGAATTTTCCCCTAGATCGCTGCACTGGGCTCTCCCCCTTAAGATGTAGGCCATTTCAATAGGAAATTTTTTGATGCATCAGACCAAAGATTGCTCTTTTTTCTTCCAAATATTTGTTTAAATTTGAGTTACTTAACATATAGTGTAATATTGGTTTCAGGAATGGAATTTAATAATTCATCACTTACATATAACACCCAGTGTTCATCATAGCAAGTGCCCCTTCTTAATACCCAACACCCATCTAGCCTATCCCCCTCCCCACATCCCTCCATCAACCCTCAGTTTGTTCTCCATTGTTAAGATTCTCTTATGGCTTGCCTCCCCCTCCCCCACCCTTTTTCCCCTTCCCATATATTCATATGTTTTGTAAATTCCACATATGTGTGAAATTATGTAGTATTTGCCTTTCAATGACTTATTTTGCTTAGCTTAATACAGTCTAGCTCCATCCACGTTGTTGGAAATGGCAAGGTTTCATTATTTTTGATGGTTGAGTAATATTCCATTGTATATATCCAATATTGTTATTTCATTTTGTGTGTGTATGTGTGTGTGTGTGTGTGTATTCCACATCTTCTTTATCCATTCATCTGCTTATTAACACTTGGACTCTTTCCATAGTTTGTCTATTGTTGATAATGTGCTATAAACATTGGGGTGCATGCCCCCCTTCAAGTCTGTATTTTTGTATCCAAAGGTTGCTCTTATGTTATCTATCAAAGGTAAAGGCATAGATTGAATACAAGCAATCAGTTTCATACAATTCCTTTACTCACTAGATATTTCTAGGGCTACTGTAACAGATAAAGCCAGACAGCCAAACTTTTTAGGTATTCTGTGATGTCTTCGTCTAGCCAAAAGATAATTTCACTTTCCTCTTCTAGCTTGTTAATGATAAGCAAGCCAAAAAGGTCACATGTTTAAATCATCTTGTGCATGAACAGTGGACTGAATTCTGTTCAAATAAATGCTTCTGACATACAAACTTCATAAGAATACTTTCTGAATCAACTATGAAGAGAATTGAGATCCAGGTCTTCTTCAGCCAGCAAAGACAAGACCTCTCATCCTCAATTGATTGCCCACACATGGTGTATGAGACAGATACAGACCTCAGTAATTAATCAGCATTAGCAGAAAATTAGATATGTAGGGATAGCTAGAACACCTTGATTGCAAGAACACATTGTATACTCGATATAACAATATTGTATTCTGATCACCCTGGTAAGTCTCTTGTTTTTAAGATTGGCTCATTGTGATTGTCTTATTAATTTTAAGAAGTCCAAATGGAGGAATAATGTCAACTCAAAGATTTTAAGAACAGAAGAGAAAGGTTTAAAAATAGAGACCTCACAAATGGCTGAAAGCTGGGAAACCTTTCATCCTCAAATAATAAACACTTAAGTTGCCTTTTGATTGTTTCTTTTCCCATTAAGACATAACATCAACAGAATCTTACATTTTGGTAGTCATTCACTTAGCAAATCTTTTAAAATCATCTGCTAATGTAAATTAATATTGATGAATTATTTACTATTCACATCTACATTCTTTTACCATTTCACTTCTACTTCCCACATTTATTTTTTTGTTTTTTCCTCCAGACTTCCCTCACCTCCTTCTTTAATATTCTGTTTAGCACTATTGCATTTCTTTTTACTCTTGGCAGATACATTGTTTATTTCTTAATAGATGTATTTTTGCCTTATTTAATAGATTATGTGTCCTATTATTTTATACACTTGCATACTCCAACTCATCATTATTTTGCAGAATTATCATTATTGGCAGAATTATGTGGTCTTCTCAAGGTATTTTTTAACACACATAACTCATATTCATTGAATGTAACTCTTTCAGTGAATTTTTACAGTATTCCTAGAAGTATGTGTTATGTCCACTTTAGAGTCAGGATTTAGAGAAGTTAACAAAATATACATTGAAACTATAGCTCTTTTTTATCTAATAAAAATATGAAAATTATATTTGAATAATGGCTCACTCTTCACTGAAAGAATGTACCTTAAGCCTATTTACATTAATAACGGATCCACTAAAAATCAGTAGTTATAACATATGTTAGTAAAACAGTATTACCCTGTATGCCAGTTTTTAGCATGCAGATTTACATAAATTATTTTTTATGTCATATATCTGTTCCTGATAAATTAATTGAGGTAGCTAGAGATAAATTCAGTTCAATTGGCAGTTCGTTGACTAATAAGATTAAAGATTCATATGTAACTATTTTAATATATTGAAAATCTAGTTTCTTTTTCACAACTTATTTTACCATAAAGGACTCAAATGATTTAAAAGCAACAAAGTCATTGCTCATATAGATTGTGGTGCACACATGATGTAAATGTAGAAGGGACGGAAGCTTTTGAAAAACGATGAGTCAGAAATTTAGCTTCCATATTCATTTTTGGCATGACATATATTTTTGGATCAAAACATTTTGCAGTTAATGAATTACTGTGAAAATTTATCAAGATGCCTGAAACTAGTAATGCATTTTTAACCTCTCTATAACTCTGAGGAAGATTAATGAACTGCATGCATGTGAAATGCTGCAATCTGCATTTTGAAATATCTAAAAACTACAAGTTAATTGTTCATTACCATAGTTGTCTCACAAAAAAATATAATGGCACTGAAGCCTCAAAACTTCTATTTTAGTGAATCAGCTCAAGAATTGTAAATAGAATATCTGAAATAGTAGTCTGCCTGGCTTCTCAGGAGCTGCAGAGGTGGTGATAGAATATTTTCTGTAATAATGCTACCTATGAATTTAGTTTTGTGATACTCTATCCCCTTAGTACATCTTTTCCAGTAAGCTTTCCACAAATGTTAGAAAACCAGATTTAAGAACATTATTACAATAGTGTTTCTCAATCTGGAGTGTGCATCAAAATCACATGAAAGGCTTTTTAAAGTATGTTTCTGGGCTCCATTCCTAGAATTTCTGATTCAGTAAGTCTGGGGTGGGCCCCAGAATTTGCATTTCAGTGAGTTTCAGATGATGTTGATGAATCACTGTCTTAAAGAAACAGCATTCAAACAAGACAAATCAGCAATCAGGTTTTTCTTTTGTTTTGATTTGATTTGTTGAGCACTTCCAATACCTAGATGAGCCAAAAGTCCAAAATGGGAGTTTCGTTTAATTGGAAACTCTTTCTAGTAATGCCTGGAAGTGGAATCAATGATTTCTACATTATAACCAATGTCAGAATTTTTGACTAAGCTGTATATGTTTCACATCTGGTTCAACTGAAATGTTGTCTTAAGTGTCTAAGGATTTACTATCAGAAAAATAGATGTGTGAAATATTTGAAGAAAAAATAATGGAACTCCTTACCATACCAATAAGCTTATCTCTGCCACACCCCTACATCTGGCCAGCATAAATACATGCATTTGGTATTCATTTTGCTCATAGTTAGACAAGTAGATGAAATGTAAAAGGATAGTATGAAATAGCTAGAATCAAGCATATTTCATAAAGCCTTTATTTTTAGCAGATGAAATTATGTAAAACGAATCACTGATATTTGATTATTAAAAGGAGATATATGTAATATACAACATCAATAAAAATGAAATGATGAGATTAAAGGGTGGAAGTGCCAAAATGTTTTGCAACGAAACAATTTGTTTTGAAGTGAAATAATGTCAAATTATTCAAGGATTCATTTTGTGGGATAACAAAATCAGTAAATTCCTGGAAGATAAAACTTAATCTTCTACAACTTTAGAAATAGTGAATAATTTGGGGACCAAAAAACATATTTAAATCATACTAAACTTATAGAAACAGTACTGTAAATAGTACATTTAGAGTGAGTAGCTACCCCCTCTCAAAATATTTAAAATCCTGACATATCTTGTAGTCTCTGAGTTATCAAAATTGCTTATGGAAACTGCTCAAATGTTATTAACAATTTCATGGATTCCTTTAGATTTATATGGTCTATGCTTTCCCAAATGGCTCTATAATTATGTTAGTTCTTAATGGTTTTCTTCCTCTAAAAAGAAATAAGAAAATTCTTGGCTCCACAATTCAAATATATATTATAATGATTAAGAAATTAAATTAAGAAAGGTAGAAAGCTGTATTGTTCAGAAGATTTCACTAATTTGTTGTCTTCTAAAAATATCTATCTTTTGTACAAACATTGTATTTAATTATTAGAAGAGTTTTAGAATCACCAAGATTATGTTCAATTAGTAAGGAACTCAATTTGAGATGATACTGAATATAGGAGGTTTCAAGTAGAGAAACTGCAAGATGCATTTTGCTTTGTAAAAATTAGAAAGTGGGCACAACCTCACTGAATACTGCCAGTTGCCAGGTGAATGGGGATGAATTAAACATGCATGGAATATGAATCTCAATGGAGAGACTAAACATCATTAAATCAGACTTATTTTATATCAGTTTACCTATTTGTTTTGTTCTAATTACAAAGAAATACTGAGGAATGGGGCCTAGATGAAAGGGTGGATATGTACATACACCACACACATACATACACACACATATATACAACACACACACACACAGATTCCTAAGTCATTCCAGGGGCAGCACTGATAAGAGTTTGTTTAGTAGTTTCATTTTGTGTATAATTAAAGACAGGAAGCTTAGAAAGAATAAGCTGAAATTCAAAACTTTTCTGCAAAGCAACATCAAGTCCAATTTTAAAAGTCAAAACAGTCTAAATCCACATGTAGTCAAAGCCCTTAGAGCTTTCATAGGGTGTTTCAAGGCTAGTTTCCTGAGTAAGAACTAGAAGATCTTGACTTTGAACGAAAGAGGACAGTTATGTTGTAAGAGTGCTGCATGCACAACAGAGGATAAGTTTGAATTATTACATAAGGCTTCTGACCAAGAAAAGCATTTCATTCTGTTGGCTTATGTATCCAAGAGAAAGCAGATTTGTTTTGAGAGAGCACTAGAAAGCAAATCATGGCTGTTTTGAGCATATGTTTTAAGTTTAATAAAAAAGATTGTTCCAAATTGTTATTTCTTTGTCTGGTAACTATTGTAAACTAGTTATGTAAGTTTAAAAACTTTTAATTTTCCAATAAATAATTTTAGTTTGCCTAAAAAGCCTTTTTATATTTTTGAGATTATAGAAGACCATTAAAACCAAAACTTCAGGTGTAAATTGACATATTTGACCAACTTCTCTAATTATAACTACTATCTCAAACTAGAAAGACATGATGTAAAAACAAAAATACATAAATAAACAAAGGTTTAGTGCGTAAATGTTAGCAATAAGATAAATCAGCCAAGATGTGTTCCAAGAAATATTAGTTCTCTGATACTGGTTAACAGGAAATAGTTGCATTGAGTGATGTTAAACACAAGACACTCCAAAGCCCTCAATTTCTCTAAAAGATATTTTAAAAATTAGAAAATGAGATATTTCATGTGATGTTTTTTCCAAAATTTGAGAATGAAATAGCTATTTTGATAGATGACATGATAAGTAGATATGTAGATTAGATAGATGATAGATAGATAGACAGACATAACTAAACTGGAATATGAAAGAAGAATATGAACATAAAGTGCTTGTGTTTAACCTGGTAACTTGGAAACTCACTTGATGACTATCACTTTCTTATCTGTAAACTGAAGGAATTGGAACAAGTATAATCTAGTCCTGTGAGGTCTCCAAGAGTGACTTTTGATTAGGCAGAAAGCACATGAATTTTTTTTTCACTAGAAAATCAACATATAAACATTGGGGGAAAATCCTGATATTTGTGTGAAAAATTCAAATTGCTTATCTCTTTATAGCTTTTCCCTTACCACTAGCCTCTGTTAAAAATTGTCTGTATTTTTCCATGCATATTTTGTCTATAAATATTTAAATTACATTATATGCATAAATGGACCCATGTATTAGATGTTTTTTAGCAACTTGCTTTTCACAGTCTCTCTGTTGTCAGTATATGAATTTTATCTTAATAGCTTCATTGTAATGGTTGCCTGGTAATTTATCCAATGATTGACTATAATTCAATCAGTACCTTGTTACAAATAATGTTGAAAAGAACATCTTTATACTTAAAGCTTGATCTATTTATGATGGTATATTAGCAGAGATCTTGACCCTGAGGGAAGTTGTGGGATTTGGTTATGAGACTGTATGTATAACTGAGATTCAGTTTAGAAATTAGTTTTAAATTTGAAAGATGTTAAAGGTTTTGATAGATGTCACCCAGTTGCTCTCAAAAACAATTTTACTATTTTATAATATTTCACACAGTGCCATAGCCCCAAATCATTGAAAAAATTGTAGATTAATAACATAATTATTTTAATATTTTCTAATCTAAAATACTTATTTTTATTTTTTAATTATAGAAAAATTGAGAAACTTTCACAGCTTAATAACTTCTTAAATTTATTTCCATGAATTGCTTATTCAAAGTTTTGAATTTTTCCTAAAGGCTATTGATCTTTTTCTTATTATTTAGGAGAAATATTTGCATAATAAGTATATTACTTCTTTTTCAAAAAAGTTATAATTTTATGGTGACTTTATTTTGCCTTAGTTTAAAGACATTGTGTAGTCAAAGTTATCAGTCTTACATTGACAGTTAATGATTAATAGAATACTATTATATTTATCAAAGTAATACATGTGCATTACATAGAAGGCCAAATATTACCAAAAGCTTATAGCAAAACATAGGAGTTTCTGTTCCAATACTCCACATTTCCCCCAGTTGTTCTCCTGAAAGGCAGATTTCACTTTTGAGTGTATTTATGCATCTCTTATTTCTAGTTAACATCATTATTTTGTTCCCCTTTTAATCATTATTTTGTAAATTTTCTATAAGCTACTGCTTATAGCTATATAAAAATCATGATTCTTAAGATTGTTGCATACCATGATTACATTTATTTCTCGTTATTTTTTTGGTTTTTATTTTTTCTAAATTGAGGTGAAATTTAGAAATTAATTAATATATAAACATAAAATTAATGATTATAAAGAGTGTAATTCAGTGGTTTTGGTACAGTCACAAGGTTGTGCAACCGTCACCTTTATCTAGGTCCAAAACGTTTTCATCACCTCAAAAGAAAATCCTGTACCCACAAAGCAGTTAATCTGTATTACCCCTTCTGAAAACTACCAGGGACTACAATTCTTTCTATGATTTATCTCTTCCAGATATTTCATATAAATAGAATCATCTAATATGTGATCTTTTGTGTCTAAATTCTTTCATTTAGCATAATGTCTTTGCAGTTTATCCATGTTGTGCCATATATCAGTCCTTTATCCCTTCTTATGGGTCAGAAATATTCTATTATATGTATGTATCACATTCTGTTAATCTGTTCAGCTGTCTGATAGGCACTTGGGTTATTTCTGCCTATTGGCTATTGTGAATAGTGCATCTATAAACATTCAAGTACAAGACTCTGTTTGAATTCCTGTTTGTAATTCTCTTTAGGATATATTAGGAATAGAATTGTTGGGTCACATGGTGATTCCATGTTTAACTTTTTGAGAAACTATCAAGCTTTTTTTGTAGTAACTGCTCCGTTTTTACATTCCTGTCAGTAATATATGAGGGTTCCAATTTCTCCACATTCTAACACTTAGTTTTCTTTTCCATTTTTTTCATAATAGTCATCCCAGTAGGTGTGTGTTTTTATTAAAGTCAACAATTTTTTGTTTGTTTTCCTTTGTTATTTTTCATTGTAACTTCTTCTCCTATTTCCAATTGTTTCTCAGAAATTTTCCTCAAGGGAAATATCATCAGGATATTTAATGGTTCTGTTTTCTTTTTTTTCTTTTTATTTTTTTTTAATGTTTACTTATTTTTGAAGGAGAGAGAGATACAGAGCGTGAGCTGGGGAGAGGCAGAGAGAGAGAGGGAGACACAGAATCTGAAGCAGCCTCCAGGCTCTGAACTGTCTGCACAGAGCCTGACAGGGGGCTTGAACTCAAGAGCTGTGAGATCATGACCTGAGCCGAAGTCGGACCCTTAACCAATTGAGCCACCCAGGCACCCTTAATGGTTCCATTTTCTTTGAGTCATCTTCCTGGAAAGCCCCATTCTCCTTCTATCCACTTCTGTTGCTCTCTAGGCC
This sequence comes from Cryptoprocta ferox, assembly GCA_028646485.1. NCBI lineage: Eukaryota > Metazoa > Chordata > Mammalia > Carnivora > Eupleridae > Cryptoprocta > Cryptoprocta ferox. The sequence goes on from CM053569.1 coordinate 45,143,061, forward strand.
TGTTACAAAATAAGTTGTCACAAGTTTCCTTCACTGTCATTCCAGAGGAACTTCCTATAACTTTTCTCTAAGTTGGATTTTTTGTTTTGTTTTGTTTTGTTTTCTGGATCTTATGCTCTCCCTTGTCTTTATTTATTCCTTTGTTTTGGTGAACACAAAATGTAGTGGCCTCATTATGTTACAAATACGACATCATGATAAAAAGAAAGGTGAAGATACTCCCCGGCATATCTGTCTTATGACAGATGTATCTAAACTGAGCAGGTTGCCCTCTATGCTTGTTTCAAAATCATAATGCTCTCCTTCATTAATCATCCTAGAGATCCTTCTTTTCTTTTCTGTCTTTTGTTAGACCTCCTAATGCCTTGAAATTCCTGGAAATATATATTTCTTCAGATTCTGGGATTTTTCTCTTAAATAATTTGGCACAATATAAAGTCCCTCCATGTGGGAGGTATTCTCAGCCCAGTGGCCTTCTTTCCTTTCCTCTCCTGGGGATAAACACTTAGAGTTCTACTGCAATGGTAGAGAGAAAACCAACCAGATGGGATGTAAGCATTTAAGTTTTTAAATAGGTTTCAAACACTCATCCTCATTTTAGGGCTCTCTCTACATCCCTCAGGAATCATCTAGAGATGTCAGTCCCTAACCTGTTTAAGTTTCTCTTTTGAAGAAAAGATTCACTGTTGATTTTTCTCATACTTAGTTCAGAATTTATATTTCTCAAGTCTTTTAGTTAGCTAAAATTCCTCCATCTGCTTTCCAGCTTCTGATAAAATATTGCTATTTGTTCCTCTCTTGTTCTATTTGTGCAATATTGAAACATACTTTGTGTCTAATGATGGTTAGACAACTCTCTATTTTGAATCTTTTTTCATACCCCAAATGCATTTTTCTGCCATTTCACACACTGTATCTTAATTTCTACAAAACTCATACCATTCACTAAAGACTTCTGAGGAATTCTAGAATGCTTCTTGCTTTTGGTTCTTTACAAAATATTTTATTCCCAGTCCTTCTTAGTTTCCTTTGTCTAGATATCTTATTTCTGGGATCAGCTGTTACTCAAATTCTGCAGATTGGTGGTCATCTAACATTCATGCCACCTCTTCTTCATCTTTTCTTAAGGAATATTGGTTTTCCTTAGATAAACACTTATTTTCCACATTGAATTGCATTTCATGGGAGGCCAGTCACACCCCCAGATCCAGAAGGTAAAACCTAATAGATGTGACAGGAGGATAAATCTGCAAAGAAACTTTGCCTCTGAGGGCTGAGCTGACATGCTGAGAATGACAGAAAGGAGAGATCAAATGCTTCTCAACCATTGAACTTACGAACCTTGGTGCCTTTTTACTTAAGTATTTATTGTTATGTGAGAAAATAATGTCTTTAAGCTAAACACTTTACCAGGCGTGCAGTTCAAAGTGTCCTAACGAATAAAACACGTGAATGTATTTCATTTCAAATTATTATATTATTAGGCCATAATTTCAATGGAGACTATTTTCACTCAGTTCAGTAATTTTAAAAAAGTGAGTCAAGAAGGAAAACTAGAGTTCATTCATGGAAAGAAACTTTATAAATTGCTGAGATTTATGGCTTGCAGATTCTAGACTGAGATGGCATATATGAATTTTCATGGGGGTTCTCACTCCAGTGTGCTTATATCAAGCCCAGGGTCATTCTTTTTTGTGTTAAAGAGATTTTTGCCTTCTGTAGTTATTGTTTAGTAATTTTTCAAACAGCAAAACTATGCTACATGTAGAAAACATTTGATTCAGGTAGAATAAATATAGTTTTTAAGTATATTGAGGGGCGCCTGAGTGGCTCAGTCAGTTAAGCGTCCGACTTCAGCTCAGGTCATGATCTCGGGGCTTGTGGGTTCATTGTCTGTGCTGACGGCTAGTTCAGAGCCTGGAATCTGTCTTAGGATTCTGTGTCTCCCTCTCTCTCTGACCCTCCCCTGCTCGCACTGTCTCTCTTTGTCTCTCAAAAATAAAAATTAAAAAAAACATTAAAAAACATTTTTAAGTATATTGATTAAAAAAAGTTCTAAAGTGGTATTTGAAAATATTGCTCTAGGGGCTCCTGGGTGGCTCAGTTGGTTAAGTGTCCGACTTTGGTTCAGGTCATGGTCTCATGATTTGGTTCATTAGTTTGAGCCCCACGTTGGGTTCTGTGCTGACAGCTCGGAGCCTGGAGGCTGCTTTGGATTCCGTGTCTCTCTCTTTCTCTAACCCTCCCCTGCTTGCATGCTCTCTCTCTTTCTTTCTTTCACTAAAAAATGAATTAACATTTAAAAAAAGAAAATATTGCTCTGTAACCGTATTATCTTGTAACGTTTTTAGTGTGATAAACAATCAATTTCATTCAATAGCTAGACATATACATATAAGTAAAATGGAATATATAAATAATATTTATCTTCTATCCTTAGGCATCCTACCTTCTAAATCTTAAACTTGGGCATTCCACCATCTGCTTGCTGTCTCCTCTCCTAGCTCTTCTGGCATTTCCTATTCTCATTTATGTATACTTTGATTGCATTGGGATTTCAAGTCTCACTATTCTTCATTTTCCTTCAGTTTATTACTCATGGCCTTGCTTTCTTAATTGTCCTACTTGTAAACCTTAGGTGAGTCTTTATTTTTTCTTCCTTTTTTTCAAATCTCCCTAATTCCCTCATAATTTTGCTGAATATGCTTTATAAATTCTGTAGCCTGAATCAATCAGATTTCCATTTTTCTGTTCCTATCCTGGAACTGTTGAGCTAAAGAGAAAACTACTGACTTCTAAACAGAAATGATGAGTCACTGCCTCTCAAAAAAGCCCTCTTTTCTTTCTTTACTTTTACATATCTTTTCATATCCTTTACTTCCATGTTTTCCTTAACTCAAGAAATATGTTCAAGTCTCCAATATCCTTCAAAGAAAGCAAAGAAAGAAGAAAAGAAAAAAACACCTTGAATAAAAACCTGTCCCCGGTCAGCTGATGCCAAATCTATGTATTTTCTGTCTAAACCCAGCCTCTTGAAAGTATAGTACAATTTTGTTTCTTTACTTCCTCCAGATGCTTTCACCAAAATTATAGCAATTCATCCTTTTCCTGTTATAGGAATTTTTAAAAATTTATCTTAAATTGCTTCTTGAGCTGCTTTTCCAAATGGTGAGAAGCAGAGTTTGTCTGTGAGTGATGACCACAGTTAATTTGGAAAATACAGTATTGAACTTTTTGTATATGTAAAGAGTATAATCTAGTCTGACAAATAGATAGCAAGGCATCCAGAACCAAATAATGATAAAGAGGTGTCTTTTTGGGTGTGTCATTGCTAAGGTGATAACTGATTCATAGATTTATCTAATATTTGAGCCTCCGGGAGAGAGGTTCTGAACTGAGAGGGAGCAGGACCCAATAGAATGTCATAGATGAGAGCAATTTGAGGGATAGGAGGGAAGCCTACTGGACTAGATATGCCCAACAAATTTTAGGAGAAGTGATGTCTAAGATATAATAATTGTCATGGGTTATAATTCCCCTTCCCAAACTTCAGTTAACACTCTATCACTCTGTCAATGTTGGGATTGTGGTAGTGAAGTTGTCTTCTCTGACTGTATTTTTTCAGCATGGAGGAAGTTGCAGTGTTGCAGGAGAGAGTAGAAAATTTCAGAGAAGGATTCTGAGCTTGTGGTTAATAACAATTGGGATATGTTAAGCACTGGATTACTAATTTGAAGGTTCAAATTATTTTCTATGTGACTATTGAAAGAAAGTATTGACCAAACTGTTGTAAAACTGCTTTTAAAAATATATCTATAGATAAATATAATTTTAAAAATATTTTAATTGACACTTAATATATAATTTTAGAGGAGAGAGAACATAAGTTGGGGGGAGGGGAAGGAGAGGGAGAGAGAGAGAGAGAGAGAGAGAGAGAGAGAGAGAGAGAGAGAGACAACCCTAAGCAGTCTCCATGCTCACCACAGAGCTTGATGCAGGGCTTGATCACATGACCCTGAGATTATGACCTGAGCTGAAATCAAGAATTGGACACTTAACCTACTGAGCCTCCCAGGTGGCCCAAAATACAATTTTTAATGAATCTTCCATATTATTTAATTTCTTTTTAGAAATTAGTTGTTTAAATGGTAAGACTTTCTCTTTGAATTAAACTAGCCAATGCTGAGTTTTGATTACTGAGAGTAAACAGTTCTGAGACAGAAATTGGTTTCTGGAGTTAGAAAAGCTCAAGGGAGAGGCTCAAGAATATGGAAATGATTAAGTCAAAATGAATGGAGAGTGAAAATCCTTACATCCCATAAGAAATAAAATTGCATAGCAGCTGTATTCTTGGACTTTGAATTCAGTAAATCTGAGTTTTACTTTGCTTTCAGTACTGATATAGTAACGAGGTATCCCAGGTTGCCTGGGAAGGTCTCAGTTTTAGCACTGAAAGAATCCCATGTCCTGAGAAACTTCACAGTCCTGGGTAAACGTGGATGGTTAGTCACCATAGTCTTGAATAAACCGAAGTTCCTTTCTTTGTAAATTGGCATATTTATTGTCCCCATGTCGCACAATGTGAGGTAAACTAAATTAGCTCATTTTATATATTTATATTACACAGCACCAAGTCTGGAGTCAGTAACTCACTTATTGTTATAAATATTTATTATCATTTTCTTGGACTGGAAAAACTGTGTTTCATGCTATGCAAGTAAAGTAGTTGGTAAAATGGACATGTTTTTATACTTGGTATCTGATACTGACCAGCTACTGGGGTTGAAATTCTACGAGAATTGGCTACTTTATGTGGCTGTTGAAGGAATGCTACTGAATAGACACAAAGGATCTGAAAGAAGACAGAAGAGAGCAGGAGGGTCGGTATATATCTTTATTGAGAGGTCATTTTATGTCTATAATTGGGGATCCATGACTGCTGAAAGTTAAAAATATCATGTTTGCCGAGTTGTGAAAGGTGTGTTTGCCAGTAAGAAATTTTTTTGCATTAGAAATGTAAATGTGTCTATGTTAGAAAAGTCAGGGGAACTGAGGATATCTTCTGCTCTCTATATTCTAGCTTAGCATCCCCAGTTTTGTGCCTCCCTCCTGACAATCAGCAGCAGACTTCTATGAAACATGAGCTCTATTTCACATTTAAGTATCTTCTTATTCATTGCTTTAAGGTAAAATAAAGCAAGCTACTTTTAAACTAGAATATTAGAAAATAGGTAGAACTTACAGGCCTGTTGCTTAAAGCCAGAAGAGAAACAAAATCCAAATTTATGTATCAGAACATGATTTCTGACTTTACATAGTATGCAGTGATACTATGTATGCTGCATAGTATGCAGCCATGCAGGGGCACCTGGATGGCTCAGTCAGTTAAGGGTCCAACTCTTGGTTTTGGTTCAGATCATGATCTCAAAGTTTACAAGTTTGAGCCCTGCATTGGACTCCACACTGACAGTGTGGAGCCTGCTTGAGATTCTCTCTCCTTCTCTCTCTCTCTGTCCCTCCCCTGCTTGCTCTCTGTTTCTCTCAAAATAAATAAATAAATAACCTCTTTTTTTTTTTTTAAGAACTGAATTTCCAGAAATTCCCTATACCTGTTGAAGGGGAACTTGGTATTATTCAACTTCTAAGGCACTCTCACTACCTCTATACTTTCCCCAAAGGAAAAGAATGAAGACAATCTGGCAGCTCAACAGATCTATAACTAAAGAGCAATGGGCTCCATACAGGGAGGAGAAAGTGGTAATTCTAAGGAAGTGAATTAACTCTCTTTATTCATAAAGTTCTAATATACAGGCATATAAAGAATACCTCAGGATCTCGAGTTAGACTAATATATAGGCCATTGCAGAGTTTCTATTAAAGATTTGTAATGCACTTGTCAGGAATCTGCTCTGAGAAGATTTGAAGAGCTGGGCTTCTTTGGGTCTCAATCCAAAATGACAAATCTCTCAAGCTTGACAGACTTTTTATATGTTGGCTGAGTTCCCAAGGTACACATTTTGAAAAAGCAAGAAAGTGTCACATGAAAGCCTTACCACTTTTGACCTACCTTCACTCTCTAATAATGTAGTATCATTTTGGTTTCATTCTTTCAGCCAGAGCTGTTGCAAAGGGACATCCATATTCAAGAAAGGGAACATAGACATTACATACTGATGGGAGAGTCTTAATTTTACATTATAGAGAAAACATGCAGGGTGGGATCTACATTGATGGCCATTTAGAAAAATACAATTTTCCAAAGAAAATGTTCCCAGAATGATTTTCATATAAAAAGCATAAGAAATTGAATATGGGTATAGAGAGTCCTTAGGCCATTTGTGTTGGATTCTCACTGTTCCTGAGGCATAATTGTATCTCTACCATTCTCCCACTGGGTTTTTATAAGTTTCTTATCCAATGTAGTTCATTCACTTTATAGAGTTTTCACTAATTCAACTCCCTAATCCCCATCTTGAATATCCTGATTTTAAATGTCCTCTTGGACATCCATCTGTTTTTACACAGAAACTGAAAATCCAACTTATCCCAGACTAAATTCACCATCTTTCCTTTAGACCTACTTTTCTTCCTGTCTTCCTTGTCTTGGCAAAATTACCTTTTTTAATTAGAACTCCAGCAGTAGATGACATTAATTCATTTATCATCTTGATATCATTCCCAACTTGCGGAACGTCAGTCACTACCTTTCTTCCTATTTAAAAATTTATAGTATGTGTCTTGGTCACATTTGGTTGACCCCAGGCATACCTGATGTATATTTGACAGTGGTTTTTTTTTCCAAGAATTTTAACTTAGGAACTACAAAACACAGGGTGAAGAGATAATTTTCAGAAGAAAAATTTAAACTTAGTTATCAATTCATTGAGCTTTGGATGTCTGCATAACAAGTATGTGGAAATATTCAATAAGAACTTGTCAAAGTCAATTGGAAGGGGACAAACAAAAAGAAAAAAATGTAAGACAAAGGTAAGAATGGTATGGAATTCAAGTGGTAAGAATTAGAATGCTGTCTATTTGAGTGATACCATTTTTAGTAACACAATTTCCTTTTTACATTGTTTTCCAAGTGCACATTCCAACCATTTCTATGTTATGCTCCAATAAACCCATAGATGGGCATATTAACAACAGTTAAAATACAAAATTCATAAAGATAAGTAGACAAATAACTTTCTGTTTTGATAAAAATAACTTTTTATTATGACTGGGGTCTGTTTATCTTGAGAGCATTTCAACTCTACCTAATAGGAGGCCCATATTTGTTCAACATGGTGCTGTTTCTGTTTACTGTTTAGTAAAATAGACTGCATATGTTGCTTCTCATGTAACCCATATTAAGCAGTAATTTTTCCCCCTAAAACTACACTAGGATCTTGAGAGGCCCCTAACTATGTCAGTTAATTCCTGAGAACATTGCCCTCATGGGCCTGTCTGAAGAGGAGAAAGTAAGGAGACAGAAGCTCTTGCTTTCACTCAGTCAAGCCAGGAATATTGAGGTAGAAGACTATGTCAGGGATAAAAACAGGCATGGAAAATAAGAGAACATTAAAGGAACATATAACTTGAAAAATAAAGGGAAGATTTAAGAAACCGAACTAAAACTTAAGAGGCAGATATTCAGAGTAGCATTCCTGAAGTCTAGCTTATATGCATGTTGCTTTAAGATGGACAGAGATATTCTGATCTTTATTTGCATCCAGTAATCTACTTAAACTTCAAAGTACAACTTTAAGGCCCCCAAATTTTGATTGCCTACTTCAATATGTTGCTGAAGATTGAGTATCAATTTACTTCCTGCCTAGGTTAAAGATTTGATAATGTACTTCAAAGGTTCTCCACAAAGGCATTTCAGTCTCTTTTAAGTTCAAAAGAGCACTAAAACTTCATCTGTGTAAATATTTCATAATCATAAAATTCACATATCAGAAATAGTTACAAAATAAACACAAAACCATAGAACAGACACAAATTAAGGTCTTACTTTTTTCCACAATCATATTTTGGAAGAAATGATAAAATTTTACCTACCTCATGTCTAATCTACTTTTTTTTTATGTCAATGAATGGACAGTCTCCTGTCACAGAGTGACAAATATCCTATTTGTAAAGATTTCCACAAAGGACAAGATTCTTAAACAAAAAAATTCAATGAATATAGGAAAGTTGGCATGAACAAATTTCATGGGACTTCAAAACAGAGAGAACAAGTACTTAATCATGAAAAACTCTAAAGAATAAGTGTAAATAAACATCAGAAAAAGAGTGATTACATATTGAAAAAAATTCATGTTAGGAAAAAAAATGACAAAATTATTTTTATTATTATTCACCCATTTTGAAAGGAAAATAATTAATTAAAGTCTGCCCAAGGAAAAAGGTCTCCTGACCTCTGAGTAAGAGATCATAAAATTATGGTTAATATATTGGGGACACTAAGGTTATACAAAATTGGGAGGGAATATATTAAAAAATAGAAAAATTCAATTTTTTGCTTAAAAATCACCACAATGCACAATGTTAAGAAACATTACTGTGTGACACTATTCTACAAAAAGAAAAATTAACTAGTAAAAATTTCAACTTTGGCTATTCCATTTAAAAAATTACCAAAAAAATTAGAAGGAAACAGTGGCAAGTAATAAAATGATCAAAAAGATGATAATGAGGTCCTAAGAAGAAATATGAGAGGACTTGTTTCCTTATTCTAAAGGAAAGTAAAATAGTCTTTTAATAAAACTTGGGTTGAATTTGATTGTACATAAGTTTTTTTTTTCTCCCTTTTTAACTGGCAATTATTTATTGAGTTACTGTGGTCAGCTTTGGGGTTTTTCTGCTTGCAGATACTCAGAAAGAAGCTAGAAGAATAATTTCACAAAGTATTTCAGACGTTTACCTGCCTAGAGGCAGGCAGCTTGAACAGAAGATTTTTCAAGACCCTTATAGATCTATTATCTCATAATTCTATGATTTCATGGTAATTCAAATCACTTCATACTTTCAATATTCTCCATTTATGTGAACAGGTATCAACTCCTGTATCTTATTTCATTTATAAGACAAGAGCTTGAAAAGCACCTTCAGATAGCAGCAATTTGTACATGATTTTCATGGTTTTATAAGCATGAAAGATTTAAAAGAACTGTGCCCAAGGGTGCATTATTTATAAAGGGAAGGTATGAAGCAACACACTATAAAAAAATAAATTAAAACGGAAGAGCAGTAGAATACTCCTAAAAGCCTTCATTGTTTATAGTATTTTCAGTTCAAACACAAGTCCAAACTTTGAGGATTGTGGCGGACAATCATGAACCTCTTCCAGTAACTGCTAAGAAAATGTCTTTTCTACAGTAATGAATGAGATCACATGATATAGCCAGAAACTTTGCCTTATTTTTATTTAGGCACATACTGAAGACTTAACAAAGTAGATATGGCTTGGACTTTTCCTTATACTTCTCATAGAAAACACATTGACAAAAACAAAGAATATTTATTAACATTTACTAAAAGAGTAACCTCCATGTGTGCCCATTTCCTTATCTGTGAAGTAGAAAATAATAATGGAAACTACTTCATATGGTTGAGAAAATTAGGTGAGTTAATCTATTTGCAGGCTCATAATAAGTTCTTGTTTATGTTTATTTATTATTATTATTATTATTATTGTAAAGACTTTCTTAATTGATCATTAATAAATCCACCAAAATCTCTCTCCCTTTTTTCTCTGCCCCTCCCCCACTCTCTCAAATAAATAAACATTAAATAAATAAATACATAAATAAATAAATAAAATCTGCAACTAGAACAAGTTTGAGTTCCTGCGAGATTCAGAATAGATATGTCTTCCAGAGTGCCACAGTGTGGAGTATCCTTTATCAAAGTCACATGTGGGAGGATAATTAGAAGAGATAAGATATAATACTTGCGTCATTAGAAGAGATAAGGGCACTTAAACTAATTAGACTTTTCTATCACATGTTGTTAAATGGTTAAAATCTATGAAGGCAATTTGGTAGAAACACTAGATTCTCCTTGCTTCCTCTCTTCTTGCAACTGACCCAAATCCTTTCATTTTTTTTCTCTTGAATATCTCTGAATCTGTATCTTTTTATCCATATGTCAGAAGTACTTAGTTCAAGCACTCATCATATCTCACTTGGGCTATAGCTATTATTGTCTTGTTATGGAATCATTTCCCTACATTAAAACTATTCCATGACCTGTAGGCATCACGGGACAAAAAACCCCAAGCCCTCAGTATGGCATCTATGTTTGGCCATGATATAGATTTTACTAAGGAACAGATACATGATTTGTAGCTCAGTGGAAAATGAAAATATTGGGCTTCTTGTTTATAAATTATTAAGAATTTAAAGATGGCAATGAAAGCACTAAACCCGGTACAGAGTTTTGAAGCATGAGACCCTTTGCAACTACACTTGACCTCACTTACCACCTATCCCATCATTTTCTGACATTTTTTCACACGTACAAGTGTCCTCAGGTTTAGAAATACCTAAGGAATTATAGATCCTAAAATACATATTGTGCTTAGCCCTTTCAGGCTACTACAATGCCATTTATCTGTTTGTCTGGAAAGTCTTTCTTCCTTAGATCTGCTTGGAAAAAAATATTTATTTTCTCGTAAGAACTCAACTCTTATCTCTAAATATATGAAACTTCCTCTGCAAAATTTGATAGTTTAATCACTGTTTTCTGGATGACACTTTCATACTTAGTATATATTTATTTTTGCATTTATCACATAATTACAGATTTTACTTATATATTTTTCTCTAACCTTGGATTAGCCCAAAGAGGAGGGTCCATATTTTAATTATCTTTTAATCTCCCATTCTTGGTTCAGTGCCTGGTAGGTATTCATTACCCCATACATTTTTTTGAATGATTTATGTATTATAATAATTCTAATTTTTTTGAAGTTATAGCCACTAATATTTTGTTTGCACTGCTTATGAAACTTTCGTGATGCAACTTACTATAAGTAGGTCAAATTAACAGTTTGCTTGAGTGGCAAATCCTGTGTTTAAATTTTTTTTATTTTAGTATAGTTGACACATAATGTTATATTAGTTTCAGGTGTACAATATAATGAGTCAACTTTTCTATGCATTATGCTATGCTCACCAGAAGTATAGTTACCATACATCACCATACAATACTATTATAATATTCCCTACACTGGGTTGTAAATTCTGGAAACATTTGAAACCATTTTGTATTTGAAATATTTGGAATCATCAAAGTGGTGTTTTAAAAAATTCTATTAAGGAGTGCCTGGGTGGCTCAGTCGGTTGAGCGTCTGACTTTGGCTCAGGTCATGATCTCAGGGGTTGTGAGTTTGAGCCCCACAGGATCTGAGCTGACAGCTCAGAGTCTGGAGCCTGCTTCAGATTCTGTGTCTCCCTCTCTCTCTGCCCCTTCCCCATTCACACTCTGTCTCTCTTTCAAAAATAAACAATCATTAAAAAAGATTTTAAATAAAATGTTCTATTAGATAAGTCAGGCATAGTATGAAAGTCACTTTCAAAATCTACACATGAATCTATCAATTCCTTGCATCTATCTAGGGGTGAGGAACCAACTGAGGTTTTTATATTTCTAGTAATAAATATATATATTAATGTTTTTTAGTTATTTTTGAGAGAGAGAGAGCATGAGTAGGGTGGGTGGTGGGCAGAGAGAGTGAGGGAGGCAGAGGATCCAAAGTGGGCTCCATGTTGAGAGCAGAGACCCTGATGAGGGGGCTTGAACTCTCGAACTGCAAGATCATGATCTGAGCCGAAGTTAGACACTTAACTGACTGAGACACCCAGGTGCTCGATTTACTGATATTTTGAACACTGTTTCATCTCTATCATTATTTCTGCTTAAATTAAAAGTTTTTGATACTGTATGAATGAATTATTACTGTGAAGCATAAATATCAGAGAAAATAAGTTTGAGCATTAAATGGTTAAGCAATGAGAGATGTCACTTGATTACTTATAAGCCCCTCTATAGAAGATTTTATAGGAATTAGAAGGACCAATGACATTTAAGAAAATATATCAAAATGGTTATGATAACCCAGGGAAGATGGCAGAGTAGGAGGATCCAAACTCACCTATTCCCATGGATATAACTAGATAACACTCACATCAGTGTAAATAACCCAGAAAATAACCTAAAGACTGGAGAACAGACTATCCATAGCACAATGTAGAGAAGAGTCCACAGAAAATGGTAAGAAGAGTGGAGACATCGTTGGGAACCAAGCGGATGCTCAAGACAGTCTGTGGGAGGGAGGAACACCATAGGCACAAAAAAGGGAGAGAAGCAGACCCCATACTAGACACCCTAGGCACAGGTAACTGCACTAGAAAGGAGAATCATTATAATATCTGGCTTTGCAAACCACAGGGGCTTACCTTTGTCAGATAATAAACGGGGCTTAACACCTGAAACTAAAAATGAGCAGCTCGGCTCTGGTAGAGTAGGAGGGCAATATGAAATTGAGGCCCTGTCCTTAAAGAGATGGCATAACAAACATCCCTGCTAACATACGGCATGGAAGCAGCAGTTTGAAAAATGCCTGTGGTAAAAGGGAAGGATATGTATTTACTAATCTCTGAAAAAGTGCTGGAGGGGCAGGGATCTTTTGGAGACTTCTTAAAGAAAAAAAGGCTGGTGGATGTCATTTCCTTCCCTTGAACCCAGCCCAGTTACACAGACACCTGTGGGAATAAGCACAACAGAAGTACCCCACCTAGGTTGCTAACAGCCTGTCCAGCCTTTGAATTCCCCTGCAGATCCACCCCCTTCAACTTGACCTCAGCAGGAATCCATCCTAAGCAGTGCTACAAGTATGGCATTGTGCAAGCAGCCCCAACAGGGGCCAGTGCCATTCTAAAGTGACTTCTGCCCCAGGAAATGGGGAAGATAACCATACACACCAAATCAACTATAGCCCCAGAAGTGGGCTGGGGGCAGACAAATGGTCTGATTGCAAGCCCCATCCATCAATGAAAGCCTCCCAGGGGACAACACAGGGAGAGTGCCCTACCATTGCCTGCAATCACAGCTCTAGCAAATGCTTTATCTGACCCAACTCAAGCCCAAGGCATCCCAGACTGGTCCATTAATAACACAGAGACCAAACCTTGCCCACAACTGGCAGAGAAAGCCATTATAGACGTTTGGACTGAAGGCAAACATGATTCAGCCAGAGCAGTAGGGCAGCATGCAACACACAAAGGAGACACCTCTGAAGTGCCAGTTTTGGTGAACAAGGGACGTTGCACTTTAGTGCACTACAGAGCCTCTTCTTTGTAAGACCACTACTTTCAAGAGTAGGAGACATAGCTGATGTTCCTAACATATAGAAATAGACATAAAGAATTAGACAAAATGAGGAGACAGAAGAATATGTCCCAAATGAAAGAATAGGACAAAATAACAGCAAGAGAGCTAAATAAAATGGAGATAAGTAGGCCTGATAGAGAATTTAAAGTAATAATCATAAAGATATTCAGTGGACTTGAGAAAAGAGTAAAGGACTTCAGTGAGACCCTCAATAAAGAGATAGAAAGCATAAAAAAGAACCAGAGATGAAGAACTCAATAACTGAAATTAAAAATACACTAGATAGAAAAAATAGTAGACTAGAGGAAACAGAAGAATGGATCAGTGACTTAGAGGACAGAGTAATGGGAAACAAACTGAACAGGAGAAAGAAAAAAAAAGATTAATGAAAAATGAGAATAGATTAAGTGAACTCACCAATACCATCAAGTGTAACAACATTCATTATAAGAATCCTAGAAGAAGAGAGAGGAAAGGGGGAAGATAACTTATTTGAGAAAATAAAAACTGAAAACTGCCTAATCTAAGGAAGGAAATAGAAATCCAGATCTAGGAGGCAGAGAGAGAAACCAACAAAATCAACCCAAGGAATTCAACACCAAGATACATAGTGATTGAGATGGCAAAACATAGTGATAAAGAGAATTTTAAAAGCAGCAAGGGAAAACAGTTACACACAAAGAAAAACCCATAAGACTATGTGCTGATTTTTAAGCAGAAATTATGCATGCCTGAAGGGAGTGGCATGTTACATTATTCAAAGTGCTAAAACAAAAAAACCCCTGCAACCAAAATTACTCTAATCAGCAAGGCTATCATTCAGAATAGAAGGAGAGATAGTTTCCCAGATAAACAAAAGTTAAAGGAATTCATCACCACTAAACCAGCCTTATAAGAAATGTTAAAGGGGATTCTTAAGTGGAAAGGAAAGACCAAAACAGGAATAAGAAAAGTAGGAAGGACAAAAGCAGTAAAATTAAGTGTGTGTGTATCTATGTATATCTATATCTATATCTATATCTATATCTATATCTATATATCTATATACATATATAAGATATATATGTATATATAGATATCTCAGTTGAGGGATTCACAAAATAAAGGTTGTAAAGTATAACACTATATATCTAAAATATGATGGAGAGAGGAGTAAAAATTTAGCGCTTATATTTGTTTATTTATTTACAATTTATTTATTTATTTTTTAAAGTTCATGTATATTTATTTTGAGAGAGACAGAGATAGTATGAGTGGGGGAGGGGGAAGACAGAAAAGCCCAAGCAAACTCTGTGCTCTTAGCACAGAGTTTGATGCAGCGTTTCAAACCCATGAAACCTTGAGATAATGACCTGAGATGAAACCAAGAGTCAGATGCTTAACCAACTGAGTCATCCAGGCACTCCAATTTAATGGTTTTAGAATGGGTTCAAACTTAAGTGACCACCAACTTAATATAGACTGTTCTATGCATAACATGTTGTATATGAATGTAGTGGTAACCACAAATCAAAAACTGGTAATAGACATGCAAAAAATAAAAGGCATCCAAGCATGCCTCAGCAGACCTCAACAGAAGGTTGAGGAAACCCAGCAAATCTCAACAGAAGAAAGCAAGAGAAGAAATGAACAGAAAAGAACTACAACAACCATAAAACAAGTAACAAAATGGCAAAAGTACATACCTACCAACAATTACTTTGAATGTAAATGGACTAAATGGTCCAATCAAAAAGACATAGCATGACGGAATGGATTAAAAAGCAAGTTCCACCTATGTGCTGCCTACAAGAGACTCATTCAGACCTACAGACACATGCAGAATGAAAGTAAAGGGATGGAAAATATCATGCAGGGGCGCCTGGGTGGCTCAGTCGGTTGAGCATCCGATTTCGGCTCAGGTCATGATCTCGCATTCATGGGTTCGAGCCCCGCATCAGGCTCTGTGCTGACAGCTAGCTCAGAGCCTGGAGCCTGTCTTCAGATTCTGTGTCTCCCATACTCTCTAAACCTCCCCTGCTCACGCTCTCTCTCTCTCTCTCTCAAAAAAAAATTTAAAAAAAGTTTAAACACTTAGAAAATAAATAAATAAATAAATAAATAAATAAATAAATAAATAAAAAGGAAAATATCATGCAAATGGAAGTGGGAAGAAAGCCAAGGTAGCAATCATTATATCAGACAAAATAGGATTTAAAACAAACACTGTAACAAGAGACAAAGAAGGACACTATATAATTATAAAAAGACAATTCAAAAAGAAGATATAACAATGGTTAATATTTATGCACCCACATGGGAGCAACAACTACAAAAAACAGCTATTAACAAACATAATGGGGCGCCTAGGTGGCTCGGTCGGTTGAGCTTCCGACTTCTGCCCAAGTCATGATTTTGTGCTTCATGAGTTGCAGCCCCACATTGGGCTCCTTGCTGTCACTGCAGAGCCTGCTTTGGATCCTCTGTCCCCCTCCCTCTCTGTTCCTCCCCAACTTGTGATCTCTCTTTCTTTACCCACTCTCTCTCTGTCTCTCAAAAATAAATAAAAACACTTAAAAAAACAAACATAAGGCATAAGTTGATAGTAATAGAATAGTAATAGGGGACTTAAACACCTACTTACATCATTGGATAGTTCATCCAAACAGAAAATCAACGAGGTAACAGTGGCTTTGAATTACAGATGGATATAATAGATATATTCAGAACATTCCATCCTAAAACAACAGAATACACATTCCTTTCAAGTGCACATGGAACATTCTCCAGAATAGATCACCTATTAGTGCAAAAAACAAGCCTCAACAAATTCACAAATATCAAAGTCATACCATGCATCTTTTCTGACCAAAATACTATGGAACTAGAAATCAACCACACAAAAAAATTTGGAAAGACCACAAATACATGGCGTTCAATAACATGTTACTACACAATGAATGACTCAACCAAGAAATCAAAGAGGAAATAAAACAATATATGGAAACAAATGAAAATGAAAGTACAATGACCAAAATCTTTGGGATGCAATAAAAGCTGTTAAAAGAGGGAAGATTATAGCAATACAGGCTTATCTTAAGAAGCAAGAATAATCTCAAATAAACTAAAAAAAACAAGTACAAACAAAACCCAAAACCAAAGGAAGGAAGGAAATAATAAAGATTAGATTAGAAATAAACAAAATAGAAAGTAAAAAGAAAAAAAAATAACACAGATCAATGAAACCAGTAGTTTCTTCTTTGAAAAGATCAAGAAAATTGATAAATCTTTGGCCAGACTCATCAAAAGGGGGGGGGGGGGACTCAAAATCAGAAATGTAGAAGAAATATAAAAATTAACACCTCAGAAATCTAAAGGATTATAAGAGAATATGCCAACACCTGGGCAACATAAAAGAAATGGGTAAATTCCTAGATATATATAATTTACCAAACTGAAGCAGGAAGAAATAGAAAATTTGAACACTCTGATTACTAGCAAAGAAATTGATTCAGTAATCAAAAAACTCCCAACAAAAAGCCAAGACTGGGTGGTTTCAACATGTGAATTCCCCCAAACATTAAAAAAAGTTAATATATATTCTTTTAAAACTATTTTAAAAATAGTAGAGGAAGATACACCCCTAAATTCATTCCATAAGGCCAGCATTATCATGATGTTAAAACCAGATAAAGGCACTACAAAAAATAAATAAATAAATAGAGAGAACTACAGGCCAATACTTCTGATGAATATAGATACACAAATCCTCAACCCAATATTAGCAAACTGAATCTAACAATACATTTAAAAAATCATTCACTACAATTAAGTAGGATTTATTCCTGGCATGCAAGAGTGGTTCAATATTCACAAATCAATCAACATGATACATCACATCAACAAGAGAAAGGATACAAACAACATGACCATTTCAATAGATGCAATTGACAAAGTACAACTTTGACATTTGACAATGTAAATCCATTCATGATAAAAACCCTCAGCAATGTAGTTTTAGAGGGCACATACCTCAACACAATAAAAACCTTATATGAAAAACCCACAGCTAACACCATACTTAACGATGAGAAACTGAAAGTATTTTCTTTAAGATCAGGAACAAGACTAAAATGTCCTCTCTTGCCACTTTTATTCAACTGGAATAAAAGCACTGGAAGTCCTAGCTACAGCAATCAGACAAGAAAAATAAATAAAAGGCATCCAAATTTGTAAGGAATAAGTAAAACTCTCACTATTTGCACATGACATGATAAACTACAGAAAATCCTAAAGACTCCACCAAAAATGACTCATGAATGAATTCAGTAAAGTTGCAGGGTACAAAATCAGTATGCAGAAATTTGTTGCATTTTCATACACCAATAATTAAGTAGCAGGAAGAGAAATTAAGAAAACAGTCCCGTTTACAATTGCACCAAAAAGAATAAAATATCTAGAAATAAACTTAACGAAGAAGTTGAAAGACCTGTAATCTGAAAATTAAAAACATTGATGAATGAAGTTGAAGATGCCACAAACAAATGGAAAGATATTCCATTCTCATGGATTTGAAGAACAAATATTTTACAAATGTCTGTACTACAATACATAGATTTAATGCAATCACTATTAAAATACTAACATCATTTTTCACAGAACTACAGCAAATAATCCAAAAATTTGTATGGAATCAGAAAAGACCCTGAATAGCCAAAGGCATATTGAAAAAGAACAATACTGATTTCTAAATATACTACAAAGCTATAGTAATCAAACAGTCTGGTACTCACACAAAATCAGACACATAGATCAATAGAATGAAACAGAGAAACAAATCCATATTTTTATGGACTATTAATCTTTGACAAAGAAAGGAAAAAAATATCAGTGGGAAAAATACAGTGTCTTCAACAAATGATGTTGAGAAAACTGGCTACATGCAAAGGAATAAAACTGGACCATTTTCTTACATCATAAACAAAAATAAACTTGAAATGGATTAGTCTTTAATGTGAGAACTTAAACCATAAAAATCCTAGAAGAAAGTACATGCAGTATTTGAAATCAACTGTAGAAACATTTAAAAATTTTTATCATTTTTTTAGAGTTTATTTATTTATTTTGACAGACAGAGAGAGACAATGTGAGCAGGGTAGGGGCATGGAGAGAGAGGGAGGGAGAGAATCCCAAGAAGGCTCCATGCTGTTAGCACAGAGGCCAATGTCATGTTCGATCTCATGAACACTGATATCATGACCTGAGCCAAGACCATAATTCAGATGCTTAACCAACTGAGCCACCCAGGTGCCTCTGTAGCAGTGTTTTTTTAGATATGTCTCCTAAGGGAAACAAAAACAAAAATAAATTGTTAGGACTATAAAAAATAAAAAGCTTCTGTACAATGAAGGAAACAATAAATAAAACTAAAAGACAACTTACTGAATGGGAGAAAATATTTGCAAATGATATATTTTATAAGGAGTTAGTATCTGAAATATATAAAGAACTTATACAACTCAAGACCAAAAAACAAATAATCCAATTAAGCAGACAATATGAACAGACATTTCTCCAAAGAAGACCTTTCAGAATGCCAACAGAAAGAAACATGAAAAGATGGTCAACATACTAATCGTCAGGGAAATGCAAATTAAAGCCACAATGAGATATCACCTCATACCTGTCAGAATGACTAAAATCAAAGACAAAAGAAACAATTGTTGGTGAGGATGTGGAGAAAAAGGAAACATCATACACTGTTGATGGGAATGCAAACAGGTAAAGCCACTGTGGAAAACAGTACGGAGGCTCCTCAAAAAATTAAAAATATAATTACATTATGATCTAGAATTACCCTACTGAGTATACCCAAAGAATATGAAAACACAATCTAAAAAGATAAATGCACCCTTATGTTTATGCAACATTATTTACTATAGCCAAAATAGGGAAGCAATCCAAGTGTCCATCATTAGATTAATGGAAAAAGAAGGTGTTATTATCAACACACACACACACACACACACACACACACACACACACAGGAATATGACTCAGCCCTAAAAAATAATGAAATCTTGTCCCTTGCAATAACATGGATGGATATGGAGGGTATAATGCTAAGTGAAATAAGTCAGTCAGAGAAAGACAAATACCATATAATTTCACTCATGTGGAATTAAAGAAACAAAACAAATGAACAAACAGAAAAAAGAGCCAAATGAAAAAACAGGCTTTTAACTATAGGGAACTAACTGATGGTTACCAGATGAGTGGTGGGAGGGGGGAATGGGTGAAATAGGTGAAGGTGATTAAGAGTACATTTTTCATAATGAGCATTGAGTAATGTACAGATTTGTTGAATCACTATATTGTTTACCTGAAACTAATATAACATTGCATGTTAATTATACTAGAATTAAAAATTAATAAAAATTATGATGATAATGATTGAAAAGTTATGCAGCTATAAATTTTTAAATAGGCTATTGTAGAATCATGTGGAGTTTTGCCTTTGTGAATTTGTAAATATATTGAGTAAAATTCTATTTGCTTATATTGTGGTTTGAATGTATGTGTTCCTCCAAAATTCTTATGTTGAAATCCTAATGCACAATGTGATGGCATTAAGAAGTGTGGACTTTAGAGGATGCCTAACTCATGAGAGTGGAGCCTTTATGAATGGGATATGTGCTCTTATAAAAGAGATTCTAGAAAGCTCCCTAGCTGTTTCCACCACATGGGTACAGAAGATGAGGGCTATGGACAGAAAAAGGATCCTCACCAGAACACAATCATATTGGCATCTTGATCTTGGACTTCCCAGCCTCCAGAACTGTGAGAAATAAACTTCTCTTGTTTATAAGCCATCCAGTCTGTAGAATTTTGTTATAAAAGCCCCAATGGACAAAGCATCTTACATATACTATAAAATACATAGAAAATAGGCTGTGCTGGGGCACCTGGGTGGCTCAATCGGTTAAGCGTCTAACTTCAGCTCAGGTCATGATCTCACGGTCCTGAGTTCGAGCCCCGTGTCAGGCTCTGTGCTAACAGCTCAGAGCCTGGAGCCTGCTTTGGATTCTGTGTCTCCTTCTCTCTCTGCCCCTCCCTCACTCACTCTGCGTGTCTCTCTCTCTCTCAAAATAAAATACATAAAAAAATTTAAAACAAAAAAGAAAAGAAAATAGGCTGTGCTTTGCAAACAAGTGTAAGACAGCGATAAAACTATTATTTCATAGGCTTTAAAAAGCAAAACTAAGCTTCCCATTTTTGTTTCATTTTTACACTGAATTTGATGAACCAAAGCATGGTATGTAATTTAAATATGCTTATTAGGACTTAGATGTCAGAAATTTTATTTTAAAAATTTTGGTCCTCTAAAAACTGTTAGGGAAGATAATTTTATCTCCTTTTATGTTACAGGACCCTAATAAATAGAAATTGGCAAAAATAAAAAAGAAATTCAGTTGTCCAATATAAATATATTAGTAGGAATTTATATGAACTAATTAGTAGGAAGCTGGTCTGCAGGAAGAAATAGAATTGTAAAGTAATTGGGCAGACCATTACAGTGATTCCACGTGAATAACAAAAACAATTAATAATCCATGCTGAAATCCCCAGTTTCTTATGAGTTGGCATTTTTAATAACTGATTAGAGTATCCTTGAGATTCCTAGGAATGCTGGTCCAGCAATGGTCCCATTTTCCAAAGCCTGGAATAATTCCATTATAATACAAGGAGTTTTTCATTGTTTTATCCTAGAAAGAAAAGATTATTAAAAGTAATTAATCTTATTATCCCTAATCTTTGAAACTTATAATAGAATGAATAGTATGAATTCCATAGAAATTCATACAAAATTCATACACAAAAATAGTTTTTAAAACTTTAAAGATAGACTTTTACCTAAGCAAATCTGTAAAAATGTATTTTATACACAATTTTCTATTAAATAAAACTCAACATTCATATCTATAAATTATTTCTTAATGGAACTATTTTTTTAAGTTTAAAAAAGATTTGAGGAGAAATTACAACTTTTAATTTATAAAACATGTTTTTTTTTCCTGAGATCCTTAAATTCTATGTATTGTCATTTAGTTTATCCTCCCATTACTGCTATAAGGCAGATAGCAAGGAATGATATGCCCTATTATTTTCATTTGCCAAGATAATACATCCTTATGATAATTGGAATAGCTTATATTATCATATAAATATTTTATGCCTCTCTTTAAAATCTCTTCATGAGTAACTCTCTGTGGTGTCCCTCCTTACAAGAGGCTTAGAATTCTCTGATGCCAGAAGTGGCCGTGTAATTTGCTTTGCTCAATACAGTGAGAGAAGACAGGAGGCATTCCATTCCCAAGAGGAAGCTTCAGACACCATTGAGTGTTTCTTACATGGTGACTTTTTTGTTCCATGTGAGAGCAACACTGAGTGCTAGTGAAATACAGACATGCAGTCAACCTATGCTGGGCAAGTAAGTAAGAAATGAACCTTTGTTCATTCAGCATTTCACTGCTGAAAGTCACTGAAGGCTTGGGGGTCATTGGTACCATGCCAAAATTTAGCATAATCTGGAGCACAGCATTAATATTTTAAAAACATCTAATTCTACATTTGGTTTTATCCATATTGACTTTACTTATGAAAACAGAGAATGAAATAAAAGCCATAGGGAGTAAGTGATATTTATAAATAAGTAAAGGGAATGCATTTGTGTTGATTGCCTACTATGTCTCATTTAACTCTCACAGCAACCCTGAAAGATAGAGAATGTTTGGTTGGTTTTTAGATAAGGACACTAAGTTAATTTTAATAAAGAATTTTAGTTGACTTTCAGGACTGATATGAATAATTACATAACAAGTTGCTTAAATATATAATGATAAAATTAGATTCTAGGAACATAAATATTTTATAGCTATTATTCAAATATCCATAAAGCAACTGTGCAATCTATAATATTCAAGTTGACATTAATTTAATTTGAAAGATCATATAGTAAAGCTGAAACGTTATCAGGCCTCAGAAGTTAAATATAGTACCTATCGTTGTAGCATAACATTTTGTTTGTTTTTGGTTTTAGCTCAGATGCTTATACTATTGTGTGCAGCATATTAATTTAATTTTTATACCACATTTCTTCTTGTGAAGGACCAAAAAACTTTTATTCCCACTTAACATCCTACGATTATTTTCCATTCAATTGGTACAAAGAAAAAATTACATATTAAAGTCATTAATTTTTTTCATAAAATTTGTGTAATTGAAACAATACTAATTATAAACAGAGAATGAATCTCAGGGAAGTAAAACAGATAATAAAAAGTCATAATCCAAATCATTCAGGATATATTTATATTAATTTTTCCATTAATGCTGAAGGTAGGAAGCTGCTCTAATATATAGATTTATAGTAAAAATAATAAATATACTATATCCTATGAATTGTTTCATTGAGATATGAACATATGGAACATAGGAAAAAAAGGGTTCCATAGGTTGAGAAATCCCAAATTAAGGCTTGGAGATGTTAAATAACCTGTGAGTCAAAGAGCTCAAAAGTGGTAAAGCCCAGATTTGAATCCAATTCAGTCTTCTTTTTATGTTACTACAAAAATAAAAGTACTAAATATAGCATTATCCCTTTTATGTAAATAGTTTAAAAAAACTCACAAACTTATGATCTGATAATAATGATTGAAAAGTAAAAAGAAAGAGTGTTGACTAAAGTATAGCAAAATGTCAGAGAAATATATAAATATGGAAAATATAAATCACAGAAATCTTTGTTGCTAGAAGCAGATATCAACAGATATAATATTTTAATGGAAATCAGTTTCAAGCTGCTTTATGTTTGTGTCACTTACAATAAAAAATGAAATGAAAACAAGGAAGACCAATAAAGCCAGGTAAAAGACAATTCATAGGACAAAGAGAAAATAAAACCAAAATAAAAATACTTTTTAAATAAGAAGTTACTGCATTTTAGCACTAAACATAATTATGACTCTGCAAGCTATTAACTTAAGATGGTATTTTATACATTTGGTGGCTCCTATCTCCAAATAAAATAAATCTATTTCTCAAAGTACTGTTAGACACCACTGATGATAAGATAGAGCATATATTTAACACCATGTTTTTTTTTTTTTTCAGGAAAAAAGTAAACTCATTCAATGGCCTTAAAATTTAATCTACCATAAAATAGAAAAAAATAACAATTATTTTTCTAAGTTAGATTTAATCTAAAACTCCAAAAATTCACACTCTGGACTTACGGCACTCAGATGTCACTTCCATTCTATTCAGAATAGTGTACGTGTTGTGGGTCTAATAAATTTAAGCCTTTGAAGAAGAACATCTGACCTCTCTGCATGGTCACGAATGGCATGCTGTGTTTTAAGCCCACTGGGTGATGCTGACACTTGTGAGACAATGTGAGACTTGTGGGTCTACCGTTTCCTGGTGCACCACACAACTCTTCTCTCTGAAGAATGCCATCTCAGTGGGTAAAAGCGGGGGAGCTGGCAGAGATCCTCTTTCTTGTGGAACATATAAAATTCTAATCTCTTTGGAAATTTTTCAAGAAGCTCTTCAAATACCCCTCTATCCTTTCAGTGTCCACCAACCACATGGAAACCATTCTCTGTATCTTCTTTCTCTGGATTGATCATAAATATTTCCCATTAAACCCAATTATAAACACAGTGGAGCTGGAAGTTGGAAAATTGGGTGCTAGCAGCATTCATTTTGTTCTTTTTATTCTTACTAATTTATTTTGTTAGATATATGTTATTTAAAGGGTAAAGTCTTAGGAATATTCAAAGTTACATTTTGTTGATTTATTGGTTGCTGTTGTATTAGGCTTGGTAATAATACAGGGTGTTACTACTTATTCAATTTAGGTCATTAAGTTTTCATTAACAAAGACAGAGAAGATGGAAAATTTTTTTTAAATTTACCTTTCTCCAAAGTTAAGGAATTAGAATATAGTGTAAAGTGTTTTCCTTTGTTTTATGCCTTTATTCTCTCTCTTTTCTCAATATTTAGATAGCATCAAAATATACATAGCATCATATTTACCATTTTAACCCTCTTAAATGTACAGGGCAGTAGCTTGAAGTACCTTTATGTTATTATATAACTATCACCAGTATCCATCTCCAAAAGTTTTTTATCGTCTCAAACTGAAACTCTGCAACCATTAAACAACATCTTCCTATTCTGCTTACCCTCAAGCCCTAGGTACCCACTATCCTACTTTCTATCTCTATAAACCTAAGACAAAATTTTACTATTCCAGGCACCTTATATAAGTGGAATCAGGCAATACTGATGTCCTTATGTGTCTAGCTTATTTCAATTAGCATAATGTCTTCAAGCTTCATCTGTGTTGGAGCATGTATCAGAAACTGATTCTCTTTTACAGTATTTTTCTTTATCTGGGTAACATGACCATATTTAGTGACAAAGGTGAGAAAGGAATTAGAATTAATGAGTTTAGTGGACAGTAAATTAAAAAGAGAAATTCTGGAGAGCTAAAAAAGAAAATGCAGAAGCTGATATTGCGGTGCTTGTATTTTTTCCATTGCGCTAGAAAATTAATTTGAACACATTGCAGCACTCCTTCAGTTGCACTGGACATAGGGCTTTTTAAATTTATTGCTTGGTTTGCAAATGGACAAAAACTTTTTAACAGCTTCCCTACCCATCCTCGTCTTCCCAAATCTTGTGAAAACCAGCAGGTTTGTCTATTAAAAACGTAGTCATGCAAATCATGTAAGAAGATGTCGTTGCTGTAAAACAATGCAAGGAACAGTGAGGACAAAGACTGCCAAGTTAAACACAAAGGATGAAATCTGTCTGCATATTCCCACACCCTTAAACACGTATTCCAGTGTGAACTGCCTGTCAGGTGTTGATGACAGAAGTTGGCCCACCAGGCAATCATTCTCAGAAGGACTCAGCTCTCTCCAGAAACTGCATTTATATTTCCCAGATGACTATGTCTTTTATCAAAAGCAGCAGTTGAAAAATGGTCAAGCTCAGTATCAGAAAAGTGGTCCAGCTATGGCGACTAGTTTCACCATCAGATAAATATGGGAAAGGGTAGGAGAGCAAGGCAGTTGCTGGGTTTGGATTCTCAAGAATAACATTAAGCTCCTGTAAACAAAGATGGGAAAAAGCAGTGATCATCAGGGGGCAAATGATTTTTTTCTTCAGGAAATTAGGTTTTTTTATAAACTTAGCCTATGTTTTTTATCTTTGAAATATGCGAGGCAAAAGTATCAAGTACACAGTGATCAGGACAACATTAAAACACACAAATGTGTGCATAATATTATAGCTAAATATATGCCTCTATGTGTGAGTTCATAAAAATATGTATATTCTGTAATAGATGTTTGTGAATCCCACATACACCTTTCTTGCATTACAAGGTTTTGTTGTGAAATTTATTTGATTTGCAAATATTTTCTCCCATTCTATAGGTTGGCTTTTCATTTTGTTGATATGTTTCCTTGGCTGTGCAGAAGCTTTTTACTTGGATATAGTCCACTTATTTATGTTGCTTATGTTGTCTTGGTTTTTGTTGTCAAATCCAAAAAATCACTGTGAAGATTGACTCAAGGAGCTTACCTTTTATTTCTTCTAGGAGTTTCATGGTCAGATCTTATGTAAAGTCTTTATTCTGTGTTGATTTTTGTGTATCGTGTAAGATAGTGGTTGAGGTTCATGGTTTTTGCATGTGGCTGTCTAGTTTTCCCAACACCATTTACTGAAAAGCCTGTCTTTTCCTCATTGTATATTCTTGTCTCCTTTGTCATAAATTAACTGAGCATATACATGCAGGCTTATTTCTAGGCTCTCTATTCTGTTTTATTAATCTGTGTGTCTGTTTTTGTACCAATATCTATTGTTTTGATTACTATCATTTCATGATATAGTATGAAATCAAGAAGTGTGATGCCCCCAGCTTTGTTCTTTCTTCAAAGATTGCTTTGACTATTTGGGATCTTTCATTATTTCATACATTTTGAGATTGTTTTTTCTATTTCTGTGAAAATGCTATTGGAATTTTGGTAAGAATTGAATTGAGTCTGTAGGTTCCTTTGGGTAACATAGACATTTTAACAATTTTAATTTGTCCAGTTTAAATGCAGAAATATCTTTCCAATTATTTGTATTTTCGAAGTTTTTTTTAATCAATGTCTTATAGTTTTCAGTGTACAGATCTTTCATGTCCTTGGTTTATTTCTAGGTATTCTATTCCTTTAGATGCAATTATAAATGACATGTTGTCTTAATTTATCTTTCTGATAGATCATTATTAGTGTATGAAAATGCAACTGAGTTTATATATTGATTTTGTATCCTACAAATTAACTGAATTTGTTTATTACATCTAACAGTTTTTTGGTGGAGTCTTTAGGGTTTTCTGTATATGTCATTGTACCTGCAGATAGAGGCAGTTTTATTTTTCTTTTGCAATTTAGATGCCTTTTATTTCTTTGCAAATAAAATATATGACCAAATACTCAAAATTGTAAAGAAGAACTCAATAGCAAAAAAGGAATCAGGTTAAAAAATGAGCAGGGGAAATGAATAGACATTTTTCCAAAGAAGATGTAGCATGTACAACAGCCATATGAAAAGATACCAAACATCACTAATCATTAGGAAAGCAAATCAAAACTTAAGTGGGATATCACCACACACGTGTTAGAATAGCTATCATCAAAAATACAAGGGTTAACAAATTTTGCAAGGATATGGAGAAAAAGAAATCTTTGAGCATTCTTGGTGGGGATATGAATTGGTTCAATCACTCTGATGAGCAATATAGAAATTCCTCACAAAATTAAAAAACAGAACTACCACATGATTGGTGATCTCACCTCTA
Source organism: Cryptoprocta ferox (assembly GCA_028646485.1). Taxonomy (NCBI): domain Eukaryota; kingdom Metazoa; phylum Chordata; class Mammalia; order Carnivora; family Eupleridae; genus Cryptoprocta; species Cryptoprocta ferox. The sequence goes on from CM053569.1 coordinate 45,170,347, forward strand.
GGTATATAGCCAAAGGAAATAAAAACAAGATATCAAAGGGATATATGCACTACCATGTTCACTTCAGTACTATTCATAATAGCCAAGATGTGGAAACAACTTAACCATCCATCAACAGGTAAGTGGATAAAGAAAATGTGGTATGTATATACAATGGAATATTATTCAGCCACGAAAGAGAAGAAAATCCTGTTATTTGTGACAACATGGATGGACCTTGAGGACATTAAGCTAAGTAAGATAAGTCAGACAGAGGAAGATAAATGCTGTATAATATCATTTATATGTGAAATATTAAAAAAAATCAAACTGATAGTAGAAAAGTTGTTAACCGGGGTGGTGGGTGGGAGAAAGAAGGAGAGCTTGGTAAAAGGGTACAAACTTTTAGCTATAAGATGAATATGTTCTGAAGATGAATGTATAACATGCCAACTACAGTTGACAACACTGTATTGTCTAATTGTCATAGCCTAAAAGAGCAGAATTTAAATGTTCTCTCTCACACACAAAAAGATAAATATGTGAGGGGATGAGAATGTTAACTAGATAGGGGAATTCCTTCATAATGTGTATATATATATATATACACACACACACACACACACACACACACACACACATATATATATATATATATCAAATCACCATGATATACATTTTAAATATCTTAAATTTTACGTGTCAATTATACCTCAATAAAGTTGAAACAAAAAAAATATTAGAAATTTGAAGACTACCCAGTAGACTTAGTCTCCTGCTATAATTACCAGACCATATATAATCCTGACTTTATAAAGTGGTATCTACCAACTTTGTGACTTTTATTGGTTACATGGGTATCTTAGTACACCATGAGGACGAGATGAGAAAGTCCTTTTATTGTCATGTGAATACTCTGTTGATGCTATTTTGTGGACCTACTTGTCCCTTCTGGTACCTGAGATATTGTGAATCGCAGAGACTAGACTCATTTCCTACTCTTTACTTGAAGGTATACATCTTGAATTATAAACTGCAAGTGGTGCCTATCAGGAGAATCCATTTGTGTCTGTCTTAGCCTTCCTCATGCAGAATCCTGCATATATATATATATATATATATATATATATATATATATGTCATTTTTTCCCTTCCTACACTATGCTAGGCTTGGATTTCTAAATAAAAAACAAACAACCAAACAAGAAATGTCAAAATGTTGTCTCCCTACATGGCCTTTAAACCTTTTCTTTCACTGGGGCTTTATATCCTAGCTTCTCTCTCCGAGACTTGTGATAATGGCATGCTCTCCGTTTTAGATGAAGTGCTCTAGCTGTAACTGATTTAGCTGTTCTGCCCTGCTGTCCTGAATCTCATCCCTGAATTTTTAATTCTCCTACCACTGGTAAATGGACACACTAGGTCTTTGAATATAATATTTGCAACTGGCCTATGTACAATTTAGACAGATGCTATAGCATTAGCCACTGTTTTAAACAAGTTTTGCTTTATAATTGGTCTGAAGAAATATATATATCTTTATATTAAGAAACATGGATGTTGCCTGGGTTTTACATTAAAGAGTCACAGAACTGTGTATATATAAGACATTACAATATAATACACAAAATTAACATTACCTCTGATTTCACTTTTTTCCATAAAAAAAGAAAAATAAGGAATTACAACTGCATCCTTTAAAACACTTCGAACTATATTAACCACTGCACAAATTCTACATCATATATTAAAATCTAAAGTAAATTCTCAGCTCTGAAAGCCAAGGCCTCATAATAGCTAGCAACTTCCACATTTAAGAAGTGCTGCACAATAACAAAGGGACAATTAAAACTAAAAAGGTTTTGAAGAGGAGCTAAGATGGCAGAACAGCATGTAAGTCTTTTTTCCGTCTCACATACATGAAATACATCCAGATCAACACTAAAACATCCTGCACACCTAGAAAACTGATTTGAGGACTAACACAACAATCTCCACAACCTGAACCACAGAACTCAGCAGGTATGCCACATGGAGAGGTGAACTGCGGGAGAGAGAAGCCATGGAGGGCAGGGAGCTGTTTTTGCTTGAGGAGAGAGGACAGAGACAGGGGGAGAATACAGGAAAAGCACACCCACAAACAGCTGGAGAGAAAGTGGAAAAGTGGAAATAGCCGCGGGGACTGAACTAAAAAGGGAGAAAGGAGAAAGGAGAGGATTTAAATTCCATTAAGACTCTAGAAACAGGGAACCGCAGAGTCTGAAAGTCTGAAGCTCCATACCTGGTGGTGTTCTGGTGGGAAGGGCAAATTCCCTGAGCAGAGTGGGTCCAGGAGGTCCTTGGGCCACTCATGATTTTCCATAATCCCTTAAACACTAATGCTACACGATCCGCATGAACTTTTTCTCAGGTGGGCTGGCACCCAGCTGCAATCTCTGGACATTGGCAAAAGCACAGTTCATGAACATTCCTGGGTGTGGCCGGCCAGCAGCTGGCCATTGCTCCGTGAGACCCTCCCCCAGAGGATCTGAGCAGGTCAAAACTGCAGTCCCTCAGTGAGGGTTCGGGAAACAGCAGCATTTGAGATAAAACTCAGGAAGGAGGTACTACCTGGCAACCTGACAGTGTGGTCACAGATAGTGTAAAAGTGGGGAGTGTATGGAAGCCAGAGACAAAGGACAGGTGCGAGATTCCTGGTCAGGGAAAGCACAGAGTTCTGATATTAGAGACTGGGTAGCTGTGTGATGCCATCTTCACCGCAACTGCGCATGACACACACACCTACAGGTGCCACAACAATCCACCCCAGTAAGCTAAGCAGCGCCATCTAGTGGAAAACAGAGCTATTACACTCAGCCCTGCCCAACTGGGCCAACCTTGCTTTTCAGGAACACCACAAATCTCTCTGCCTGTTTAATTTATGGACTATAAGGTGCTTTATAGTTTGAATTCTAGGGAAAAACGATGCAATAATATCAATCTTATTTCAGTCTGTTTGCTGGTTCATCTATTAAATTTTTTTCTTTTTTTCCTTTTTCATTTCTTTTCATTTATTTAAAAACAGAAAAAAATTATTTGTTTTCAATTTATTAAAAATATTTTTATTTTTTCTACTAATTTTTTTGTAATTTTTTCAAATTCTATTTTATTTCCATCATTTCATGTTATTCTATTTCATTATATTCATTTTCTCAAATTTTCAAACGTTTTCCTTTCCCCCCCCCCTTTTTTCCTCTAATCAATTGCCTTTCATTAACAAGATCAAAACACACCTAGGATCTAGCATCATTTATTTGATTTCTGTGTGTGTGTGTGTGTGTGTGTGTGTTAATTTTTTAAATTTAATTTTTCCCTTCTTTTCCTCTAATCAATCAAACTCCTTTCAATAACCAGATCAAAACACACCTAGGATCTAGCATCATTTATTTGATTTTGTGTGTGTGTTGTTTTTAAATTTTAAATTTTAATTTTTTTACCTTATTAATTCCTTTTCTTCTGAAACAAAGGAATTCACCCCAAAAGAAAGAGCAGGAAGAAACAACAGCCAGGGGCACAATCAACACAGATATAAGCAAGATTTCTGAACTAGAATTTAGAATCGTGGTAATAAGAATACTAGCTGGGGTAAAAAATGGATTAGAATACCTCTCTATGGAGATAAAAGAAGTAAAAGCTAGTCAGGATGAAATGAAAAATGCTATAACTGAGCTGCAATCTCGAGTGGATGCCATGGTGGGAAGGGTGAATGAGGCTGAGCAGCAACTCAGTAATATAGAGGACAAACAGGGAGAAAAATGAAGCAGAAAAAAAAGAGGGAGACTAAACCAAAAGAGCACGATTTAAGAAGAAGATAAATCAGTGACTCATTAAAAAGGAACAACATCAGAATCATAGGGGTCCTGGAAGATGAAGAGAGAGAAAAGTGGTAGAAGGGTTACGTGAACAAATCATAGAGGAAAACTTTCCTAACCTGGGGAAAGACACAGACATCAAAATCCAGGAAGCACAGAAGACTCCCACAAGATTCAACAAAAACCGACCATCAACAAGGCATATCATAGTCAAATTCACAAAATACTCAGGCAAGGAAAGAATCATGAAAGCACAAGGGAAAAAAAGTCCTTAACCTACAAAGGAAGACATATCAGGTTTGCTGCAGACTTATCCACAGAAACATGGCAGGCCAGAAAGGAATGGCAGAATATATTCCAATGTGCTGAATTGTATAAACGTGCAGCCAAGACCTCTTTGTCCAGCAAGGCTGTCATTCAAAATAGGACAGATTAAAAGTTTCCCTACAAACAAAAATTAAAAGAGTTCGTGACCAATAAACCAGTGCTACAAGAAATTTTAAGGGGGACTCTTTGAGGGGAGAAAAGATGAGAAAAAAAAAGACCAAAAGCAACAAAGACTAGAAAGGACCAGAGAACACCACCAGAAACTCCAACTCTACAAGAAACATAATGGCAATAAACACAAATCTTTCAGTACTCACTCTAAACATCAATGGACTAAATACTCTAATCAAAATTCGTAGGGTAACAGAATGGATAAGAAAACAAGATCCATCTATATGCTGATCACAAAAGACCCACTTTAGACCTAAAGATACCTTCATATTGAAAGTAAGGTGATGGAGAACCATCTATAATGCTAATGGTCAACAAAAGACAGACAGAGTAGCCATACTTATATCAGAAAATCTAGTCTTTAAAATAAAGACTGTAATGAGAGATGAAGAAGGGCATTATATCATAATTAATGGGTCTATCCACCAAGAAGACAAAACAATTGTAAATATTTATGCTCCTCCAAATGTGGAAACACTCAAATATATAAATCAATTAACCACAAACATAAAGAAACTCATTGATAATAATACCATAATAGTTAGGGACTCCAACATCCCACTTAAAGCAATGGACAGATCATCGAAACAGAAAATCAACAAGGAAATAATGGCTTTGAATGACACACTGGACCAGAAGGACTTAACAGATATATTCAGAATATTTCATCCTAAAGCAGCGGAATATACATTCTTCTCCAGTGCACATGGAATGTTCTCCAGAATAGATCACATACTGGGACACAAATCAGCCCTCAATAAGTACAAAAAGATCGAGAACATACAGTGCATGTTTTCAGAGCACAATGCTATGAAACTCGAAATCAACCACAAGAAAAAATTTGAGAAGATAACAAATACTTGGAGACTAAAGACTATCCTACTAAAGAATGAGTGGACTAACCAAGAACTTAAAGAGAAAATTAAAAAGTACATGGAAGCCAATGAAAATGATAACACCACAGCCCAAAACCTCTGGGACACAGGAAAGGCAGTCATAAGAGGGAAGTATATAGCAATCCAGGCCTTCTTAAAGAAGGAAGAAAGTTCTCACATACACAACCTAACCTTACACCTCAAAGATCTGGAAAAAGAACAGCACATAAAACCCCAAACCAGGAGAAGATAGAAAATAATAAAGATTAGAGCAGAAATCAATGCTATTGAAACCAAAAAAAAAAAAAAAAAAAAAAAACAAACAAATCCAGTAGAACAGATAAATAAAATCAGAAGCTGGTTCTTTGAAAGAATTAACAAAATTGATAAGCCACTAGCCAGTTTGATCAAAAAGAAAAAGGAAAGAACCCAAATAAATAAAATCAAGACTGAAAGAGGAGACATCACAACCAACACAGCAGAAATAAAAATAATAATAAGATAATATTATGAGCAATTATATGCCAATAAAATGGGCAATCTGGAAGATATGAACAAATTCCTAGAAACATATAAATTACCAAAACTGAAACAGGAATAAATAGAAAATTTGAACAGTCCCATAACCAGTAAAGAAATTGAATATATAATAAAAAATCTCCCCAAAAGCTGGAATCCAGGGCCAGATGGCTTTCCAGGGGAATTTTACCAAACATTTAAGGAAGAGTTAACACCTATTCTCTTAAAGCTGTTCCAAAAATAGAAATGGAAAAAAAGTTCCAAACTCTTTCTATGAAGCCAACATTACCTTGATTCCAAAACCAGACAAAGACCCCACTAAAAAGGAGAACTACAGACCAATTTCCCTGAAGAACATGGATGCAAAAATCCTCAACAAGATATTAGCCAAGCGGTCCAACAATATATTAAAAAATAATTCACCAAGACCAAGTGTGATTTCTACCTGGGATGTAGGGCTGGTTCAATATCTGCAAAACAATCAATGTGATTCATCACATCCATAAAAGAAAGGAAAAGAACCAATGATCCTCTCAATAGATGCAAAGAAAGTGTTTGACAAAATACAGTATCCTTTCTTGATAAAAGCCCTTAAGAAAGTAGGGATAGGAGGATCATACCTCAAGATCATAAATGCCATATATGAAAGGCCCAACACTAATATCATCCTCAATGGGGACAATCTGAGAGGTTTCCCTCTAAGGTCAGGAACAAGACACGGATGTCCACTCTTGCCACTGTTATTCAACATAGTTTTGGAAGTCTTAGCCTCAGTAATCAGACAAGACAAAGAAAAAAAATGCATCCAAATCGGCCAGGAGGAGGTCAAACTTTCACTCTTTGCAGATGACATGATACTTTACATGGAAAACCCAAAAGATTCCACAAAAAAACTGCTAAAACTGATCCATGAATTCAGCAAAGTGGCAGGATATAAAATCAATGCACAGAAATCGGTTGCCTTCCTATACACCAACAATGAAGCAACAGAAAGAGAAAACAAAGAATCAATCCCATTTACAATTGCACCAAAACCCATAAAACACCTAGGAATAAATCTAACCAGAGGTGAAAAATCTATACACTGAAAACTATAGAAAGCTTATAAAAGAAATTGAAGAAGACACAAAAAATGGAAAAATATTCCATCCTCTTGGATAGGAAGAAGAAATATTGTTAAAATGTCAATTCTACCCAAAGCAGTCTACATATTCAATGCAATCCCTATCAAAATAACACTAGAATTCTTCACAGAGCTAGAACAAACAATCCTAAAATTTGTATGGAACAAGAAAAGACCCTGAATATCCAAAGCAATCTTAAAAAAGAAAACCAAAGCAGGAGGTATCACAATCCCAGACTTCAAGCTGTATTACAAAGCTGTAATCATCAAGACAGTATGGTACTGGCACAAGAACAGACACTCAGATCAATGGAACAGAATAGAAAATTCAGAAATGGACCCACAAACGTATGGCCAACTCATCTTTGACAAAGCAGGAAAGAAGATTCAATGGAATAAAGACAGTCTCTTCAACAAGTGGTGCTGGGAAAACTGGACAGCGACATGCAGAAAAATGAACCTGGACCACCTTCTTACACTATACACAAAGATAAACTCAAAGTGGATGAAAGACCTAAATGTAAGGCAGGAAGCCATTAAAATCCTCGAGTAGAAAGCAGACAAGAACCTCTTTGACCTTGGCAACAGCAACTTCTTACTCAATACGTCTCCAGAAGCAAGGGAAACAAAAGCAAAAATGAACTACTGGGACTTCATCAAAATAAAAAGCTCTGCACAGTGAAGGAAACAATCAGCAAAACTAAAAGGCAACTGACGGAATGGGAGAAGATATTTGCAAATGACATATCAGATAAAGGGTTAGTACCAAAATCTATAAAGAACTTATCAAACTCAACACCCCAAAAGAAAATAATCCAGTGAAGAAATGGGCTAAAGACATGAATAGACACTTCTCCAAAGAAGACATCCAGATGGCTAACAGACACATGAAACGATGCTCCACATCACGCATCCTCAGGGAAATACAAATCAAAACCACAATGAGATACCACCTCACACTCATCAGAATGGCTAACATTAACAACTCAGGCAACTACAGATGTTGGCAAGGATGTGGAAAAAGAGGATCTCTTTTTCACTGCTGGTGAGAATGCAAACTGGTGCAGCCACTCTGGAAAACAGTGTGGAGGTTCCTCAAAAAATTAAAAATAGAACTACCCTATGATCCAGCAATTGCATTACTAGGTATTTATCCAAGGGATAGAGGTATGCTGTTTCGAAGGGCCACATGCACCACAATGTTTATAGCAGCACTATCAACAATAGCCAAAGTATGGAAAGAGCTCAAATGTCCATTGATGGATGAATGGATAAAGAAGGAGTGGTTTGTATATACAATGGAGTATTACTTGGCAATCAAAAAGAATGAAATCTTGCCATTTGCAACTATGTGAGTGGAACTAGAGGGTATTATACTAAGTGAAATTAGTCAGTCAGAGAAAGACAAATATCCTATGACTTTACTCATATGAGGACTTTAGGATACAAAACAAATAAACATAAGGAAAGGGAAGCAAAAATAATATAAAAACAGGGAAGGCAACAAAAACATAAGAGATTCTTATATATGGAGAACAAACAGATGGATACTGGAGGGGTTGTGGGAGGGGGAATGGGCTAAATAGGTAAGGGGCATTAAAGAATCTACTCCTGAAATCATTGTTGTACTCTATAGTAACTAACTTGGATGTAAATTAAAAAAATAAATAAAATAAAATTTAAAAAAATGAATAAACATTGAAAAAAATTAAAAATAAATAAACATTTAAAAAACACTAGAAAGGTATCTCATATACAGTTAGCTCTTGGTAAGCTAATCTTAAAGTATTGAATTGAAAGATGTTTTAATCTGATAGAAAAACAGGTGAATCTGAGATCTAGGCTTATTTTTCTACAAGTAGAGCTCATATGGTCAATTTTTCCTACAAAAATTTACTGAGCCTTATATATATGTATACTCACATAAACAAATTAAAAAAGAGATAATAAGGATTATCAAAAGTGCTAAATATAATGGCATCAAAAGTCACAAATTATGGAAATATAACTAAGGATTTAGGTTTAGTCTTAAGATAGTAAAGCAAATTCAGATAAGTTTAAGGAAAAACTGTTACATGAACCTATCTCTATCTTTCATGCCCATTGTTTTCCTTTATAGCATCTTCTAGGAAACTTCTCACAATATTATGTGTATACTTATTTGTATCTTTGTTTCTGTAATTTCTGTACCTCCCATTAGAGAGGTCCAGAAGGTCCATAAAAGCAGGGATGATTTTATTTATACTAACCCCTGATTATTTGGCCAGTCACTGAGTAGTGCTCACTAAACATTAGCAAATTGTATTAATTTTTTCTTTTTTCTTTTTTTTTTTTTTTACATTTCAGGAGATAATGAGTCATTTGAATTATCCAGATATTCATTCATTTTCATCATTTGGCTAATGCTTACTGAAAGTCTGCATATGTATCATGCCTGTGCTTAATTCTGGACATATATCTGTAAACAAAAGACTTTACCTTTAAGGAGCCTAAAATCTAGAGGAGATAAACAGAAGGATAATTTCAAATAATGAGAAATGTTTTCAAAGAGAAATGATACTGAGAGATATGCCAAAGAAGAAGAAGAAGAAAAAGAAGAAGAAGAAGAAGAAGAAGAAGAAAAGCTTGAAGTCTCCATTTAAAATCTATAGATACATGTTACAGGATTAATGATTAATATTTCTTGTCATGTTAATCCCAATGGGAAGAAAAAGGAAGTAAAAATTTTATGATAAATGATCAACCAATAGTTGGTAGAATGAGAAAAATATTTTCAGTTTTCAATAATATATTCCATTTCATGGAGACTAGCCTGAGGCATCAGGTCAATTAATATAATTTGGTACATAGAGACTTAGGCATAAGAAGTGAAATTTAATTTAGTGGTCTTTTGTTAATCATTGAGGGTCCAGAAGAGTGCAACAAAACAATCTTAAACAAAGGCAAATAGAATTGATGAGGGGAACTAAGGGACCTAATCAACATTAGCCTTCAGAAAAGATGACTACATGGTACTTAACTTCACTTGAAGGAGTATAGCAAAGGCATGATATTAGGGGCAAAGGACTGGTTTGAATGCTGATTTAAATATGTGTCAATAATCAAAACTAGATATGCAGCTAGAGCATTTAGATTTTTATATTTAATTAAAAAAATTTTTTTTGCCCCATAGAATTATGTGTTTTTGGCTCTGGACTTAGGGAGAGGAAATATATTAGCTCTAATATAAGTGAGTGAGAAATTTATATTTTGTTTGTAAGTATTTTAGTGGAGTTATTCGTTATTTTTTTGAGCTCTACTTTTTCAGCACATTTTGGAGGTATGCAGTAATTTTTTCAGTCTTGTTTCTTCTTGAAAGTAAGAAGCAGTTAATATTAGATTAATTTGAGATACTTAGGTATAAAGACTAATTAAAATAAACCTTAACAACTAGCAAATACCATTAATCATTTAATATGAGCAGAGGGTGTTATATGTAAGTGATGAATCACTAAATTCTACTCCTGAAACCGATATTATACTATATGTTAACTAACTAGAATTTAATAAAAATTTGAAACAAACAAAACTTTAGTCTATCAGTCTCTGAATACTGGATCCTTTTTAGAAAATTCATAAAACCATTTAACCTATGAAAATTATAATTATAGACCAGAGCTGAGTCCATAATTTGAATATTATTTAACCTACTGGGTATTAACATTAAAAATGTCTAAGTACAATTTGAAAATTAATATGGAGTGATTACTTCAGGTAGTTTGAAATGTGATTTCATTTTTTTTTAATTTTGTAAAATATTTATTTTTGAGAGAGACAGAGTGTGAGCAGGGGAGGGCAGAGAGAGAGGGAGACACAGAATTGAAAGCAGGCTCCAGGCTCTGAGCTGCCAGCACAGACCCCAATGCAGGGCTCAAACTCATGAACCACGAGGTCATGACCTGAGACAAAGTTGGACATTTACCCGACAGAGCCACCCAAGTGCCCTGAAATGTTATTTCATTTAAAGTTTTTGTAGTATTTCTATTCAATTCAGTGATTTTTTTTTATGTTGAAATGGATTTCTACTGTGACTCACAATTCTACTCTGATTCATAATTTTTTTTAAATCTTTATTTTTGAGAGAGGAGGCCCAAGCAGGGGAGGTGCAGAAAAAGAGAGGGAGAGAGGATCCAAAGCAGACTCTGCACTAATAACTGAAATCCTGGTGTGGGGCTCCAATTCATGAACTGCAAGATCATGACCTGAACCAAAGTCAGACGCTCAACTGACTGAGCTACCCAGGCACCCCTCTGATTCATAATTTTTAAAAATTATTTTATTCCAAATGATTAGAACAACAAAAACCCAAAAAAATCTCCATTCTGAGAATAGATGTGAGTGAAATATGTAGATTGCAACTATTATTATAGTGTCATTTTTTTAGTTCAAACTATTAAAGGGATTAAAATATTTTAGGGTATTAATGTAAAATCTGATAAAGGCATTAGAAAGGCATTTATGCGTCAAACTACCCTTTTTCCAGTTCTATATTCCAGTTAACATTAGGTATTTACTACGTTTCCCTATGTGTTCAACACTATTCTGTTTTGTATGGTCTCTAATTTGCTAGTACCTTAAAATATACTATAGAAGAGAGAGGGAGACACAGGTACAAAACATTTAGCAAATAATAGTTCAGTACATAACCAACTATGTAATTGTAAATTGCAGACCATAAGTACCCAAAAGAAAAGACTGCCAGTGGGAGCTGCAGGCAATTAGGAATGGTAATAGCAGGTGATAGGTGTTGTGACTGAAGAAGTTCTAGAATCTCAGATTGTTTAAGAGGAGTTAAGGCTGCTAAACTAGAAAGCATGAACATGAAAACTCACAATCTGTTCTTGATAGTATATGTATAATGCCTATAAATATGAAATCTGATATGTTCATTCTCATGAAATTAAAAAAACATGCTTAGGTGTTTCAATATTCCTTGATGTATATGCTACAGGAAGAAAGGAAATCAAAGTTGAGTTCGATGACAACTCTTTAGCTTTAGAACAGACATCCTGGTAAGACCAATAATCAAATGATAGGTAACAGGGCATTTTTAAGAATTCCTATGTGTGCCAGATACATTTGCACAGTTAGCAAATAATCTAGATTTTAGGATTTGGGACAAGAGTGACAAGCCTCAGGTACAGCTCTGTGGATTGCTCTTCATAAATTGTTCCTGCAACTTTAATAAATCTGAGATCTGATATATTCAGCTGGAAGTTTACAAATCATTTCTTAATTATATGATGAAAGCGTGTCTGACAGCATGGAATCTTTAAAGAAGCAATAGTTTGATTGAAGAGCCTTGAGCTCCCAGATTTTTCAGGGATTACTCCATCATAGATTTTGGAAGATATCAGCAAAGTTAGGGCATCTTTATTCTGGGCCATTTCAACAGTAAAAGCATCTCTGGTATTATGTTCGTTATTCATTAATTCATTTATTCTTTATAATTATTGTCTTCTCATCATGTAACAGGCACTATGCTTGTCAATATCTCTCCCTTATTGAAACTAAAATCTAGCAGTGAAAGTGACAATAATTGGTTACAGATCGGTACAGGTAAAGGTGTTTCAGACAACACAGAGAATGGCCTTTTAAGGATCTGAAAGAAATTCAGTAGGGCAGCTTTTGACAGGGGCAAAATTCTTTAAAAAGCACATGCAAATTTTTAAACCCAGATTTGGATTTCTTATGGGAAATGGGAAAGTATTAAATATGTATTTTTGTCTATAGGATTAAAGAAATGATAAGATTTTATTTTGAGAGGACCTGAATTTAAAAGGAAAAATACTTGATTTTTAGTAAATTATAATATTTGGAGCATTGCAAATGCCAGAGGGAGCTAAACCAGTGCTCACTGACTGACAAGAATATGAACAAACTCATAAGAACTAGCTAATCAAGAACACAGAATTAGACTTCATCATTGCAGATAGCCATGGAAAGTAGTACTTTGATGTGGGAATTCACTCCACACTCTTTGCTTCCTAATAGAAATAAATATTTGGTAAGTTTTTCTGACATACTTGTTCTTACTAGATGGCTCAGTGCTCCCACCCTACTCTACATGCCTACAACATACAGGAGAAACACGTTTGGGCTTAAAGACACATAGTAGTGCAGCACTTACCTATAGTATCCCAGATCCAAAGTCTAACATTGACCTGCTTGAAAACTTTTACCCCTTTTTCTATTTAGTTCTTATTTCCATAAAATAGGAAAAAACAATAACTGTAGTTAAAGAGATCAAATGATACAGCATTGAAGGTTTTTTTTAATAAAATCACCTATTTAAAATTTCTGCCTGTCATTTTTACTTTCTATTTCTTATGTAGTATCTCATACTACATTAATCTATCATGTTAGCCAGAAAAATAAAGAGAAGTTGCTACTTTAAAAGGTGACACATTGTCTTATTTCCTTATGTTATGTTTTAAAAATTTCTTCATGTTTTAGAGACTAAGTGTCTCAGCAGGCCCACAATCTCCAGTTATCCTGCCCCTTCTTTTGTTTCTAAACTCGTTTAAAGAGCCACACAAATGAGATATGTACAGGGTTTCACCCATTGTTGGATAAGGATGGTGGAGATAGTGGTGATGAGGATGGTGATAATAATGATGATGATTCTGGCAGTCAAGTTTTTAAGTGCTAAAAGATTGGATTAATTCCATAGCAATGTGAAAATAACCATAGTCACTAATTTTTTCCTTTGGCATATATATCACAAAATAAAGATAGTTTCATCCTCACAAAATAAAGATAGTTTTATCCTCACATGCCAACTGCATACTATCGCTCTTATAGAAGAACCATAAAATTAAAAATAACTCATTGCTTCTAGAATTGGGCAAACCCAAGTTGTATTACTGACAGTTATCTTAACTATCTGTGTTATTTGAACAAGTTCCTTAATCTCTACAGTCCTTAAATTCCTCTTCCATAAAATAAGAAAAACAATAACTATAGTTAAAGAGGTTAAATTATACAGGAGCATATATAAACTACTTAGCCCACAGTAGGTACTTAATGCATATGCTTCCCTCTAAATTTGGAAAAAAATTAAATTACTACAAATTAATTTTACATGTTTCTTACAAGATAGTACTAAGCTCTAAAGAATTAAGCAATATTTTTAGTAGAAATGTTTTCTTTAAAATCCATTATTATCATTATTTTCTTTAATATTCATGCTCTCTGAAAAGTTTTCACTAATGTAATAGAGGTTACCATAAGGAAAGAATGATTAGTTATCCTATGTATTTTGTTGCAATATATAGTACTCTACCTTGAAATTTTTCCATTCCTTTTTTTGTTCCATTTGCAAATATACATCTTTTACATCCTCCTATGAGAAAACAAGATTAGATTGATTAAATGAGCTAATACTTTTCCAATTACTTAGCATTATGTACTGTGATTCAAACTATTATATGTAAAATCAAAGCAAACCTTGAACATGTATAACTGTGGGCAGCTAGAAAATAATAACAGAGGAGTTGAATAGGCATATGATAAAGAGATGGGATAATGTATTTGAGCAAAGCATCAGATATGAAGGCAGACTCAGATTTTCAAGGACAAAGAGAATCTTGAAATAAAGTTCTTTTGGTAGCTTATAATGGATAATTATTGGACACATAAATAATTTAATTATATTTATATAAAAGCAACACACATACACAATTTCCAGGTATTTTTGTATCTTCATATACTTTCATTTTATAAAATAGAAAACAACTAAGAAACAGAAGGATGAAACTAAGACTGCTTGCATTTTTAAAATAAAGATTTGTTCAGCATGATTCCTGTGGTGCTGTGTCACACTAAAATTATCATTCCTTTTTTTCTGTCTATATCATCGTTTTTGTTTTTATTGTTTTTAAACTCAAATTGTGAACACGATGAGTGAAGATAGGTCTACATTTATGTTGAATAAATACTTATATAAAATGAATATAAAATTAAAAACCAACAACTATCTTACAAATAGTCTCCCAGACAGCTTCTAGTTATCAAATACAAAAGGATATTTTTATATTTTAGGACATGATTCTTGTCTGTTTTATTTTATTATATTTTATTTATTTTTTAAAAAATTTTTAACGTTTATTTATTTTTGAGAGACAGAGAGAGACAGAGCATAAGCAGGGGAGGGGCAGAGAGAGAGGGAGACACAGAATCCAATGCAGTCCCCAGGTCTCAAACTCATGGATCGCAAGATAATGACCTCAGCTGAAGTCAGACGCCCAACGGACTGAGCCACCCAGGAGCCCCTATTTTATATAATCTAGAAGGACACAAACACATGAATAAAAAGTAGATTTCTAAGCAGAATGAAAGAATGCACCACTTAACATTTCAGCTATTCATATCAAAACCTGTAATAGTACCTTATGGCCTATGTATGGTCCAAAAATCCAAATGATAATAAATTTGGTTTCATACATTATATCAAATAATAAAAATATTAAAGACATAATATTCAACAGCTTACTTCTCTTCTGGCATATGATTTTTCACATAAAATAGTAAGTTTCCAGTTGTTCTACATAATGGACAATAATATGTTGCAGTTAATAAAATAATCTATTAACAATGTAATAGTAAGTCACATAGATTATTCATTTTCACCAAACATATACATTCAAATTACACTAAATATAATTCAAACCTTGCTAATTCAGCAGGCATACAAATATCTTATCTTGTTCATTACTTTTGTTTTTACTTTCATATTAAAAAAATATCAATTTATAGTGATTACCTGGTGATAAATGCTATATAAAACTACTTTTGTTTTTATTTGGACATTTTTGATAGTTCACCTTGGAATCATACTTTAATGACTGCCAGTGTAAAGCAAACCTTAGGATTAATTGCAGTGACTATAGCTTTCCTGCATTATTATCCCTCATACAAGGATAATCTGCTGGATAACTTCACACTCTAGAATAACTAATGACCCCTTCTCCTTTTGGCAGGCCAAATGAGACATCTTTCAATGAGAACAAAAAACAGATGTTCAACTTTAGCAGATGTCCAGGGTGATACACTAAACATATGCAGGGAGTGGAAACCCTAGATCTTCTCATATATGTAAGAAATGTTGACTAGTGTGTGTAAGACTTCCTAGGAGCATCATTTGGTTTTGTAAGAGTAGAACTTTGTTCATATATTAGATAATGATATAATGATATCCTCCCACATTCCAATCTCTACATGTTGCCAAAACTATTTTTCTTTTGAAAATAATATTAATGATCCATTAGATTTTAAAACTATAATTAGTTTTATTATTTTCATACTATTTTATACATAAAAGAACAAAATAAAAGACTATAGTATGCAAAGATAGTTTATCTGCACTATTCAAATAAATTCTTGATCCCTTTTGCACAAAAATTCCATGTGGGTTTCTCTATCATTCATTTCTAGCCTACTCAAATATCATATTCTCAGTGTCTTTGCAGTGAACCTGTCTCCTTCTCTGCGAATGTCTTCATCCTGTTCAGGCTCCAATACGAGTACTTGGTAACATCCTATGCAGGAACCCTCCTTTCCTTGCTAAGCTCCAAAACATTGTGCAGAATTTCTGGACCATTTTGAGAGGACCTGTCCTCAGCCTCTTGTGCTCTCATGCCCTGCATGCAGCAGCCCTGCCAACACGACAACCTTCTCAAACTGCTCAGGCTAGGACACTCAGTAGTGAATCCTACCCCTTCTTTCTTAGTCTGAGTATGTTCTGACACTCTGTGTCTACTTGCCCTCTATATGGATGCCCTCATCAGCTGCCTCAGGCTCCAGTATCACATGCCACACAATCCGACTAGGTAAATGCCACCTTGTCCTACATGGGCTTCCACACCCTGTTCTGGAGGCTGCCCTTCCTTGCTGGCACTGCCCCCCCTTCACCCCCCGCCCCACCTCATGGCTTCAGGACAAAATTGTACAGGAAGGGAAGGAAATAGAAGGAGAAGATAAAGAGGAAGCACTCTTGCCTATATACTCTGTACATATACCCCCACATATATACTCATATGTATACATAATACATATGTATATATATTTTATGTACATATGAATACATATTTTATATACATTATTGAGAACAAGATAATAGTGAAAAAAATAACTGACACTATTTACAACTGAGCTCTTTGTTTCAGATCTTACATTTTAGCACAAATCTAATTATTCTGTTGTGAGTATATGCAAATAACCTAAATCTAACTGTTTAATTTAGAAAACAGATTTTTTAAACATATTTGTGATGGTCCTAAGTTATTTAAATGGCTTGATTATTTAATTATTTCTTGAAATTTGTTTTTAGCCGTAAAAAATGTTTTATAAATATAAAATAAAACACATTTTCATAGATCCAAAGAAAAAGATATATCCTGAATCACTAACAAAGTTGAGATGTATTTATAAGAGAAGTAAATTAGTTGTTTCATGACCCAATGATAAAAATAGCACATTTTATCTCTCAACACTTGAAAAAACTGTATTTTCCATATTCTGAATCATTTTACAATTTAGGAGGTATTATTTCATATCTGGCCAACATATTAATCTATTCTTCTAGGAACTCATTTGGGTAAAACTTAATTATTTTTAACTTTCCCCTACATTTGGAATTAAATATAGTATATGTATATACACAATAATAAAAAAATAATAATAAATATATATTTAGAAGTGATAAATATTTAGAATATATATTTATTTTTAGAATATATGTTATAGTCTATTAGAAATTTTTAAATGTAGAATCCACAATTTTTCTGTTTTTATAAATTTCTTCAACTTTAAAAAATCCTTCCTGTGTTATCTACTCTCTCTCTCTCTCTCTCTCTCTTTCTCTGTTTTTCACTTCCTAATTTTCTCACAATTTCTTTCCCTTCATTCTTTTTCTAGCTTATTCATCAAGGAAATATATAAAGACTGATGTCACAGTATTTGACACAACTGCAATTGAATTTAAATTTAAAAACTAAAGAAATATTTTTGAAGGTTTAGTATAACATGGAAATTACTATTAACCACCTAGCTTTGTACATATTAGCCACTAGTAGAATCATCAGGTGTGCTTACTACTACTACCTGTCCACCATGACCTGACCCTGTCCTTGGTAACCATGGAGCATGTTGCCTCACTGATACAATGAAATGAGTTTTTGTAATTATTCTATTATTATTGTACCTTTATTACCTATTGCAAATGCAATTTAGCCTGGGAAGTATCTAATGTTGATAATCCACTCCCTTCTTGTATTCATCTGTTACTTTCAGCTGTCATTTGATTGGTTTCTGGGCTTTTAATTACTTAATTAAATGAATTATGTGTATTTCCCATTCTATGTCAGAAGCCAAAAAGTACATTGATGAATGAGATTTTTGGTTGCGGTTCTTGAAGAATTCTCAGGTTATTTGAGGATAAATACCTTTTTTAAAAAAAGAAACCAGTGGAAAGTTACACTTTACCATAAAGTAGCTTTATGCTTTACCGTAGTGTTCAATAAAACTCTACCTTAGCTTCCTACTACTACTACAAATGATAGGCTAACTGACACAACAAACAAACTACACTATTTATTGCTTGCTCCTATGATATTCCAATGTAGGGGTGGGTGGTGGTATTGCTCTACATAGATATTCAGGGACCCAGGCTTTTTCCATCTGTGGCTTCTCAATTCCAAAGCCTTCAGAGTCCTCCTCAAGATCATCTGCATCCAGATTCAAACAAGGGAAGATGGAGAATGAAGGATCATGAGAGGGAGAATATGGAAACTACAAGGTAATCTGAAAAATGTAGTGTAGGTGTGTGTCCACGAGGAAAGAGAAAAGATTTTGGTGAGCAACTAGATAGTTTTTATTTAGGTCTTTGTCAACTGCAGGGATACTCTGGTTGATCATTCCACAAAATGGAAACTTAAATCATGGAAAAATAATAAAGAATTTCTAACCAATATTGAGATTTTTTAAAGGGACAAATCTCTGTCTGTCTGTCTGTCTGTCTCTCTCTCTCTTATTCCTGGTAGTTGATATATTGTAATATATTTGTTTGGATTTTGTTATAAAGAGTTCCTTACATAAGAAAGTTCTATATAGTATGCATTTTCTCTGATTCTTATTTAAATAATCCTTAGGGAACCATCCAATTATGGTGCTGTTAGAAACGGGAGCCCGATGAGATAATCTGCAGGTGAAGATATCGAAGATTCTACAGGTAGGTAGCACATATTAGCTAACTCAATTTACTCCTTTCTATTTAAAGTGTCCTAAACATCCATTTAAGCTCTTAAACCTATTACTAAGTATTCTCTGTTGAAAAAAAAAAACAAAAAACAAAACAAAACAAAACAAAAATGTACCTTCGGTAAAAGAAAGAAAATACTTCATAACTATTGTATACACACTTTTTAAAATTCACAGTAATTGGTAAATTTTAATCACAGGAGGGTTAGATTCTTATAATCTAAACTAATATTTATTTATTCTTGGAGCAGAAAGCAGTAACATTGTCTGACAGATTGAAAAAGCATAAATAATAATCAAATTATATTGTACTATTTAACTTTAGAAAGAAATTCATTTAGAATATTGTTAATGAATGAGGGATTACTTAAACAAAGTAGAACCAAATCTGTTCAGCAAAAGCAAAACACCAACTAGCTTTCTAAAGAACTAATCTAAATTGAAGCAAAAACATATGAGCTTGGTATTTGTATAAAAAAACATTTTAGGAAAAGATTATAGAATCTTTGAGACAGAACCTTACACATATTTACATTAGCACCATAGTCCTGGAATTCTTCTATAATTTTCTTGACACAAGGCATCGAAATCTTATATTCAACACTTCCAGTGGATGGAGTTTTACTACTTCTCAGATGAGCAAGAGCCACTGCTGGGTATATGGGTCTTTATTAAAATGCTGTCTTATACTGATTTAAAATAAAATTCCTAATGACTTCCAACCATTCATCTTTATTCTGTGATGAGACAATGAATATATTTATGCCTTCTACATAAGATACTTTTAATGATGACTGATTTAATGCAACCCATCAATCTTCTTTTCCCTATTCTGAGCATCTTTCTTTATACCAGTTCTCTAATATTTCTAATTAAATTGTCAGCTTCCCTTCCAGAATGCCTGTGGGTATTCCCAACCAGAAAAACATGTGTGAGAAGAGAAGCAACATACTTGGCATTTGTGGTATCATTTTTAATGTAACAATATGTAGTAAAAATAACATATCCCAATAATGAAATCCATGAACTTCATATTTCTCATGAAATACAATAAAAGTTATGTTCATACTATTACTTATATATATTCTTTTGGGAAAATGGTGGTATTGTTATCTCATGAAATTTGGCAGGGTAATGTCAGCATCTCAGAAAAAAAATGTGTGGTTCTAGAATAAAATGGTTATTAGGAACTGAATTATTGATAGGCCTATGTGTACTAAAACATTTTAAACTCATTTATCCAAATGTATCCTTTGGTACTGTAAAATGGTCAAAGTAATAAGAGAGAAAAATCTTTGAGCTGTCTTATTCAAGAACTTTGCTATTCTGAAAATTACACCTACTAAACATTTAATAATGGGGTGTGGGTTTGGAAAATATTCTTGTAACTTCTGAAAAAATTACTCTTTAACACATAAACAGTTGTATTTATTTTCAAGGCCTAGTACTAGATTCCACTATTCAGAAAAGAACATATTTGTCTAACACGTCATTGTTGTGAAGAAAAACAAGTTGTTTTGCTTCATTGTATTAGGAACCACAAAAATTAAAAATGGAAGAAATGATTGTCTATAAACTACAAAAATAGAGAAAAATATAAGATGTCATTCTTTACCCTTTAATTTTATATGCCTATTTACTATTAAAGAAATGCCAAGTGTACATTTCCACTCAGAACTATGTCTAGAGGAAAGCTTTTTCAAGTACATAAATATTCCTGCTTAATTTATTCTTTTAAATTTTCTTAATGTTTATTTATTTCTGAGAGAGAGAAACAGGCAGAGTGCAAGTGGGAGAGATGCAGAGAGCAAGGGAGACACAGAAACTGAAGCGGGCTCCAGGCCTTGAGCTGTCAGCACAGAACCCTATGCGAGGCTTGAACCCACAAACAGTGAGATCATGACCTGAGCCAAAGTCAGATCATCACCCAAGCCAAAGTCTGACACTTAACTAACTGAGCCACCCAGGTGCCGTCAGCTTAATTAATTCTTACTACTTATTGTTTATGAACAATAACCTGGAGACAGTACATAATTTTTAGGTCAGATAAATATGTAGGATATATCCAATTTGACATGGCTGGAAGAAGAGAAGTGTTGACCATTTCTCCACACTCAAATTCCAGTGAAGTGGAAGAAAAATATGAAGATAAAATCAAATGCACAGCAATGTTGAGAAGGAGAATCAAAAGACCAATAAGATACTGTATAGGATAGAAAGCTCATAAAATCTGAAAAAAAAATAAAAATAATCTCATACACACAAATATTAGATATATTAAAAAAAAATAAGAAACAAGGGCACCTGGGTAGCTCAGTCAGTTGAGCTTCTGACTGGCTCAGGTCATGATCTCCAGGTTCATGAGTTCAAGCCCCCATCCAGTTTGCTGCTATCAGTGCAGAGCCTGCTTTGGATACTCTGTCCTCCTCTCTTTCTGCCCTTCCCCGTGGCACACTCTCTCTCAAAAATAAAATAAACATTAAAAAAAAATCAAAAAACAAAAAACTTTTCCTGCAGAAGTAACATTTGCTTGGGAGACCAGCCAGTTAATGCATATATTAAGTGGGTCTTTAAATGTTTCTTCACTTTCAGAGTGTCTGACTTCACTATAAGTACTCAGAATAAAGTTAAGTAATTCCATGATCAGAATGGTGAATGGTGAGTTTCATTTGAGGAGGCCAGTGTAAGTTTTTGGTCAGAGAAGAAGGGTAGCATTATCAGAACTTCACTCCATCTTGCGATTTTAGTCCCTTCCCATCAAGAGCCAAGCTGCACAACAACGGTAAACAGCCATCTCCGTCTGCTGCCCACTTTTTCCATATGGTCCAGCAAAGCTAAGGCTTCTTTAAACAGAATCTACACTTCTTGGTTTTGCACACAGTTCACATCTGGATTAAAAATAAAAACTCTTTGGGGCGCCTGAGTGGCTCAGTCGGTTAAGCGCCTGACTTCGGCTCAGGTCATGATCTCCGGGTTCATGGGTTGGAGCCCCGCATCAGGTTCTGTGCTGACAGCTCAGAGCCTGGAGCCTGTTTTGGATCTGTGTTTGTCTCTCTCTCTGCCCCTCCTCCACTCGTGCTCTGTCTCTCTCTGTCTCAAAAATAAACTATATAAAAAAAATAAGTACTCCAACTACTCAATGTGGAGTCTTATCTACAAATATAGACATAAATTCAAAGACCATAAAATATATGGGCCAATATAGATATATTTAATGTGATATCACATTCCTAGAAATTAAAAACATAACTATATATATTTTTATATATGTTATATTTTATAAATTTTTATATTAGATATATATTTTTTATTTCCTGCATCAGATGAAGAGTAAAACTGATATAATTAATGATTTTACTCTGGTAAGCTATAAGATTGAATGGAGGTTTTATCTTAATACATTAAAAAGTGCAAAGGAATCAAAATGGAAAGACTGAATAAAGTTAGAAAAATGAGGAACAAATCTAGGATATTTAGGATTTATTTCACAGGTCCCTCTAATGTCTAAGTGAAATTAGAGTCTTTACATAATGAGAACTTAGTGTTCCCATGCCACAGCTACCTTTCTGAACTCATCTCCTTCCACTTCACCCTTGCTTATTCCACTCCAGCCAGTCTGGCCTTCTTTCTATTCCTTGGACTTGTATCATGTTCTCGACTCAAACAAGAATTGGGCCTTTGAATATGTCTGTTCCCACTATCTGGGACACACTTCCATAAAATAAATACTTGACTCATTCCTTTCAGGTCTCTGCTCAAATATCAGTATATCCATAAGGCCTTCCCTGTCTACCCTTTATTTATCGCTGCAATGCTGATTATAATCAAATAATTTATTTAAGCTTTTACTTTCAGTTTCTTTTGTCAGACTGTTGGTGTTTGCTGTTTTGCCACCTACTGTGTCCCCTGTACTCAGAGCACTGTCTTGACCATATTAGGCACTTAATAAATATTTGTTGAATGAGACAATGAAAGAATAAATAAGTAAATGGTAGACAACAAGGAAATTTTCCCAAGCTTCTGAAAGAGTTATAAATTCAGAGCAAAATAGCACAACTTTCATTGGCAAGGGCCCACATTCGGAAATTAATGACCTCAAGAACAAAGGAGAGTCAAGACAGAAACTTAAAAACAAACAAACAAAAAAACATAACACAGGAAAAAACAAGGTTGACTTCAGATCATTTATCTTCAATAATGAGCAATGAAGTGACAAAAAATTCTTGAAGTTGTAGTTATCACTCAAATAAACTAGCATTCAATTGTGAGTTGAAAATAATATTTTGGTACAAGAAAACATAAAAAACACAAAGAGGTTAAAAAAATCAAATCAAGAAAAAGACATATTGAAAGACTTAAGAAACAGAAAAGAAATTAAAGTTAAAAATAAATATTATCTTTGGAAATATAGCCTTGAAACACTTAAATTAGTAAGTTATTGATAACTAAATAAAGGCAGGATTTCAGAAATTACTAACATTTGTGCATTAAATTTCCAGATGAAATAAAAAGAACATTAGATGAAATGGAAGATAAATAGCATATTAATATATTTTATTCAGATTATATCTGTTTGTATTTCCAAATTCATTTTGAATATTTTTAATGTTTTATTTATTTTTGAGAGAGAGAGAGAGAGAGAGAGAGAGAGCAGGGGAGAGTCAGAGAGAGAGGGACACACAGAATCCTAAGACAGGCTCCAGGCTCTGAGCTAGCTGTCAGCACAGAGCCCGACACGGGGCTCGAACCCATGAACCGTGAGATCATGACCTATTCTGAAGTTGAATGCTTAACCGACTGAGCCACCCAGGCACCCCCAAATTCACTTTGAATTGGAAAACAGAAACAAGTACCTGGATCAGTGAGTCATAGTTTATTGTGATTTTAAAATGTGGATTTCTAATACAAATATTTTATTTTGTGTTAGAAGGAGGAAATATTAGGGGACACACCTTAGTTTTTATATCATTTATCTTCTGTATATTTCATCCTTGAAACATGAGTCAAGATTTTGGAAAAAGTAACTGGTATCTCTAGTCAAGAGTACTAAAAACAGGTTTCAACCGGAGGACAAGATGGCGGAAGAGCAGGGAGCTCTGTAATCCGCGCACGCCCGTATGGATTGAACTGAGAAGGACTGAAGGGATAAAACTTGGATTTGCAAGTGGGGGAAAGAAGAAACAGACGCCAGAAAGAAGACAACCTCAAAGATGCCTGAGTGAGTGACTGTGATCTGGGAAATTAGGGGACGGGCGCGTCACGGTGGTAAAGGGGAAAGGAAAGGAGCCCCTGAGCCCAACACAGGGAGAGCGCGCTGTGCCCCGGAGAGACCAGGGGAAGAGAAAGAGAGACGGAAAACGCACCTAGAACCATCTCTAAGGGAGGAAAAACTCGCCTGTCTCCCCATATATATCTG
>CM053569.1:45202364-45230008 GCA_028646485.1 Cryptoprocta ferox
GCCAAGAGGAGAGATAAGAATATGCTACGGGATATATATCTGGATGGCAGTAGAAAAGAAGGAGAAGCAAAGAAAACAGGAAAGAAAAAAAAGAAAGAAAAAAGACAACTCCCCTGTGCGGATGGGCGTGGTCTGGCGTCAGGTCAGGTCTCAGGGGCTGGTCTCTCCGAGGCCCCGCCTTGGTGGTTGCGGGAAGAAGTATGGTGCTGCCTCAAAGTTTTGCCGGAACCAAGTGTTGCAACAGCCCTTTTGAGTCCGATCTCCCTGTGCTGCGGGCGAGCCAAACTGTATTCTCCAAGCTCCGCCTCACTTCCGTATCCCAGTCCGTGCAGTTCAACACCGTCACCGGGGATGAGATGCGTCCCCACTGGTGGCTGGCCTCCCGGCCGGCCTGCGCCACCCTCCACGCGGAGCCGCCGCTGCCGCTGCCGCCGCTGTCGCCCCTCAAGGCCCCCGGTGCGGCTGCGCCCAAGGGAGAACCCACCGGCCAGATGGGACGGATTTCTCTCCCGGCGCTCGGCAGTTATATATGGGGAGACGGGCAGGGATGAGATGCGTTCCCGCTGGTGGCTGGCCTCCCGGCCAGCCTGCGCCACCCTTTTCGCGGAGCCGCCGCTGCCGATTTTCAAGGCTCCCACTGCCGCTGCACCCAAGGAAGAACTCGCCGGCCAGATGGGACGGATTTCTCCCCCGGGTCTCGGCAGACATATATGGGGAGACAGGCGAGTTCCTCCTCCCTTAGAGATGGTTCTAGGTGTGTTTTCCGTCTCTCTTTCTCCTCCCCTGGTCTCTCCGGGGCACAGCGCGCTCTCCCTGTGTTGGGCTCGGGGGCTCCTTCCCCCTGCGCCACCAGGACCCGCCCGTCCCCTAATTTCCCAGATCACAGTCACTCACTCAGGCATCTTTGAGGTTGTCTTCTTTCTGGCGTCTGTTTCTTCTTTCCCCCACTTGCAAATCCAAGTTTTATCCCTTCAGTCCTTCTCAGTTCAATCCATACGGGCGTGCTCGGATTACAGGGCTCCCTGCTCTTCCGCCATCTTGTCCTCCCCCTTGACGTATTTTTTAAAAAAATTCTTTCATTATTGCAACTGGATAACTTCAACATTCATTAGTGCTTTGGGCACAAATCCACTGGATTGCACTTTCCTGCTAATCAGAGATGACTTCAATATCTTAGATTTAGACTACCAAAAAGTTCAGGAAAAATTTAAATAACCTGAGAACTTTCTCTAGATTAAATTGAGATGCTCTATTTTGAGCATGCTTTATTTTGTCCTTTTAGACAAATTGGGAAAATAACATTTGTAGATATTTTAAATGTTTTTTCTGGTTTTATTATTTTTTGATGTTTATTTATTTTTAGAGAGAGACAGAGTATGAGCAGGGGAGGGACAGAGAGAGAGGGAAAGATAGAATCCAAAGCAGGCTCCAGGCTCCAAGCTGTCAGCACAGAGCCTGACATGGGGCTCAAACCCACGAACTGTGAGCTGAGCCAAAATCGATGCTTAACTGACTGAGCCACCCAGGTCCCCCAATTTTTTTTCTAGTTTTATAGAGAGATAATTGCATATAAGTATATAGCATGATGGTCTGATTGACATATATTGTGTAATGTACACAGTACATTACACAGTAATGTGTACTGTGTAATGTACATTTCCACAGTACATTCAGTTAACATCCGTCATCTCATATAAATATAAATAAAAGAAAATAAAAACTCTTCTCTTTGTGATGAGAATTCTTAGGATTTACTCTTAACAACTTTCCTTTATATCATAGAGCAGTGTTAACATCATGTTGTATACGATATCTTTAGTATTTATTTATCTTATGGCTAGAAGTTTGTGCCTTTTGATACCTACTCCAATTCCTCCTCCTCTAACCCTCACCTCTGATTACCAGAAATATATCTTTTTCTATAAGTTTTTTTATATGTATGTGAGATCATACAGTATTTGTCTTCCTGCATGACAGTCCTGCATGACTTATTTCATTTAACATAATGCCTGAACGGTTCATCAATGTTGTCACAAGTGGTAAGATTTCCTCATTTTTAATGGCTGAATAAATTCTCCATTGGATATATAAAATGTGTGAGTGTGTGTATGTGTCTGTGTATGTGTGTGTGTGTGTGTATCACAGCTTATTTATCCATTCATCCATGTCTTGGCTATTGTAAATAATGTTTCTATGAACATGGGGTGCAGATATCTTTTTGAGTTAGTGTTTTCGTTTTCTTTGGATATTATTTAGAGAGAGTTGTGTGATTGGGGGAGGGGCAGAGAGAGAGGGAGAGAGAGAATCCCTAGCACCCTTCACATACACTGCCTGACACAGGGCTTGAGCTCACAAACCGTGAGATTGTGACCTGAGCTGAAATCAAAAGTCAAATGCTTAACCAACTGAGCCACCCAGGTGCCCCTCTATCTTTACCTTTTTGAGGAACATCTGTATTGTTTTCCACAATGGCTGTACCAATTTACAATCCCACCCACAATGTACAAGGGATCTTTTTGTCTACGTCCTACCAGCATTTGTTATCTCTTGTCTTTTTGACGATGGCTTCTCTAAGCAGGTGCGAGGTAATATCTCGTTGTAGTTTTAATTTTTACTTCCTTAATGACTGGTGATGTTATACATCTTTCATACCTATTAGCCATTTGTATATTTTTTTTTGAAAAATTTCTATTCATATCTTTAGACCATTTTTAAAATCGAATTATTTAGGGTTTTTTTTTTTTTTGCCATTGAGTTGTAGAAGTTTGTTATATATTTCAGATATTAACCTCTTCTCAAGTATATGGTTTGCCAATATTATTTCCCATTCTTCAGGTTCTCTTTTCACTTTGTTAGTTGTTACTTTCCTCTGCAGAAGCTTTTCATTCTGATATACTCTCATGTATTTTTTATTCAGTTGCTTGTTTTAGGTATAATATCTAAAAAAGTTATTACCAAGACATCCATCAAAGAGACCTGTTCTATATTTCTCTACGAGTTTTAATGGCTCCGGTCTTACATTTAAGTATTTAATCCATTTTGAGTTAATTTCTCTGAGTGGTGTAAGATAGGCCTCAAGTTTCACTCTTTTATATATGAATAACCAATTTCCCTAGACCCATTTATTGAAGAGACTGTCTTTTCTCCACTGAGTATTTTTGATTCCCTTGTCAAATATTACTTGACCATAAATGCCTGGGTTTATTTTTGAGTTCTCAATTCTATTCCAGTGGTCTATTTGTCTGTTTTTATACCAGTACCATACTGTTTTAATTATTATAGCTTTATAGTATCGCTTTGTTCTTTTTTTCTTAGATTTCTTTGGCTATTTGGTTTTTCTTTTTTTACAATTTTATGTAAATTTTAGGAGTATTTTTTCCTATTTCTGTAAAGAATACCATTTCCATATTGGTAGGGATTGCATTGAATCTATAGGTGGCTCTGGTAGTATTAACATTTTAACAATATAAATTGTTCTAATGTATGAACAACACAGGATATTTTTTCATTTATTTGTGTTCCATTAAAATCTTGTAGTTTTCAAAGATCTTTCACCTCATTTGCAAAATTTATTCTAAATATTTCACTGTTTTGGTACTATTGTAATGGGATCAATTTCTTTATTTCCTTTTCAGAAAATTTGTTGTTAGTGTATAGAAGTACTAGTATTTGTATGTTAATTTTTTATCCTGCAACTTTCTGAATTTGTTGATTTGTTCTAATAGCTTTTTGGTTGAATTTTTTGGATATTCTATATATAAAATCATGTCAGTATTTTGACTAACTGGAATTAAAATAAACACTTAAAATAAAAAATCATAAAAATAATAAAATAAAACCATGTCATCTTCAAATAGTGATTTTACTTCTTTCTGTCCAATTCTCATGACTTTTATTTATTTTTCTTGCCTGATTGCTCTAGCTAGAACTTCTAGTACCTATGTTAAATCAAAGTGGTGAGAGTGGGCACTTTTCTCTTGTTTCTGACCTTAGAGGAAAAGCTTTTGACCTTTCATCATTGAGCATGATGTTAGCTCTGGGCTTCTTACATATGACCTTTACTATGTTGAGATATGGTCCTTCTATGCCTAATTTGTTGTGTGTTTTTTTTTAATCATGAACAGAGGTTAAATTTTGCAAAATATTTTTTTCTTCATCTATTTTGAGAAATATGTGGTTCTTTTCTTTCATTCTTTTAATGTGAGGTATCACATTGTTTTGTGTATGTTGAAACATCTTTGCATCCCAGGGATAAATTCCACTTAATCATGATGAATGGTCTTTTTATTGTACTATTGAACTCAGTTTGCTAGTATTTTATTGAGAATATTTGCATCTATATTTATCAAGGATATTGACCTATAGGTCTCTTTTCTGGTAGTGTCCTTATCTGGCTTTGATTTTCAGGATACTGTGGACCTCATAAAATGAGTTTGGAATTATTCTCTCTCTCTCTCTCTCTTTCTCTCTCTCTCTCTCTCTCTCTCTCTCTCTCTCTCTCTCTCTCTCTCTCTCTTTTAAATAGTTTGAGAAGGATTGATTTTACTTCTTTAAATGTTTGGTCAAATTTACCAGTACAGCCATCAGGTCCTGGATATTTCTTCACTGGGATATTTTTGACAACTGTTCAACCTATCAAAAAGGCTATTGTGAATCACTATATGCCAATAAATATGAAAATTTAGATAAAATGGACAACTGTCTGGAAAAGCAAAACCTTAGAAAATCTTCACAAAATGGAGTGCCCTGGCTGGCTTAGTCAGTAGAGCATTTAACTCTTATCTCAGAGTCATGAATTCAAGCCCCTGTTGGGCATAGAGCCCCTGCCCCCCAAAAAAGAAAAGAAAATCTTCACAAAAAGAAACAGGAAATGTAAATAATTTCTGTCTGTTAAAGAAACTGAATACGTAATTTAAAATCTTCCCATAAAGACCAATTTTGTTTGGTAATATATTAATTCTACCAATTATTTGAGGAAAACATAATCCTACACAACCCTACACAAATCCTTCTAAAGAATAGAAGAAAAACAGTCTTAAACTTTTTAAATTAGCCTTTAAACTGAAACATCTCAAAACATTACAAGAAATAAACAGTATGCAGCATTGTAATAATATATTAGTGTACTGAATCCAGAAATATATAGAAATGGCAATTTATCGCAACCAAATTGGGTTTATTCCAGAAATGTAAGGTTACTTTAAATTAAAGAATGTATCAATATATTTCACTATATTTTCAGAATGAAAAACATCATATAATCATTTTTTCAGAAACCCTTAGTTTTTTCCATTTTTTGTTCATGGGACTCAGGCACAGTACAATTTCTATAATGACTCCTGAGGTTTCAGAGCTTCATGTAAGCACTATCATAAAAATATATCAACTCTTGAAGGCATTCTTCCTCTGGAAAACCTGCTAACAGCAGGGCCCTTTGAATCACATCCTGTAGATCAATCTGACATTACTTTTTCAGCTGTCCCTCCTGAGATCTCCTGAGATCTCTCTGAAACCTCAAAGAAAAGGAAACAATAATTATTTTATGGCTATCATAATTACTGAAATGGAATCACATGGCATTTCTGCATACACCTTTGCAAAAGTGTGCTTCTTGTTAAAATATTGTTTAAAAAGAAGTGAAAATTCTGTGTGTCAGAATCAAGCACAATTCACGAATAGATGTCATCTTCCTACTTTTAATTCTTGTCTGAGTAGTTAATGGAGGTGAAGAGAGACAACTCCATCCCAACAGTCGGCTTATCGAATGACCACTCAGTCCTAGACGACTTTTATTTGATATTACAACTACAGCTTAAAAGTTATGATAATGCTATAGGCACATCAAAAACTGTTTCCTGGTTACAATTTAGCTTTGTGTTCTTTTCTCTGATATAAATTGCTTGATATTCTAAATTATTAAATGCAACATTGTTATCTGGGCAATATAAGTTTGGCTTTAAAAAACATGAATATTAATGCTAACATCTATTACAACAATGATGTTTCTATACTTTTATACCCATAAAACGGAGGAAAAATCCATACAATTCTGTGATGTACCTTCTGTTAATGAAAAACAAAAGCAGAAACTATATGTATAACTTAAAATGAGCTCATTATCCATTTTCTACATTTTTTCGAGATAGACAAACCTTGGCTAAAATCTTGGCAATGTCTCTTGTTTAATTTTCCTGAGGCCTCAATTTCTCATTTGTGAAATTGTTGCAGGAATACCTATCTTTTAGAAATTATGTGAGAATTGCACAAAATAACATCAAATTTGCCTGGTGGTGTCTAGCATTTAATATGCTCAATCAACTTTGAGCTTCCTTGGCTTCTTTTTTTATACCAATTTCATTTCTGTTACCCACTCACAGACCCAGAAAAAAGAGCTCCTTAATCAGTCTCTTTTAATTGATGTATCAAATTAGGGATATATCCTTAACTGATGTAAACAAATTTATAGATTGGGACAAGCCAATTATATTTTCTCAATAAATAAACTCTGTCATAAGTACTGGGTCAACTGGTAGTTTCCTGAATTATAAGATTATGTCAACTTGATTTGGGGGATCTCTCACATTAGGTGTTATATAAAATGAGGCAGTGAAGAAAGTGGACAGATAATTTAAGGGGAAGCAAATGTAACAGTATGAGAGGGATTATGTAGTTTCCAATTTACAAAGCTAGCACCCTCGTTTCCTAATATTTCTTATCCCATATTTAGTGTTTCATTATAACATATTGAAACATCCAAAACATAATGAGCCATGTTGTCAGTCTGCTCTTTTTATTTTGTATGCCCTTTTTAAGTATATGCTTTTTTACTTTACCTAACTTAAATGTGTTCTAATATTATAGTCAAATGAGTTTGAGTTATTAACTACTCCAGTGCTTTTTAAATTCTGTTACTTAGAGCAACTTTTGTTATTTTGAAGATATTAACATCATGATTTTAATTAGTAATTGATTTTTAAGCCAACTATAAAATTGGTAATAGGTTTGCTGATATTACATAGTGTGTTTTGAAACTGACCTCTTTACCTTAAAAATATAAGTGGATTCATCGTATATTCCAATATTGAAGAAGAAAGGGATTATAACGATTACAGAAAACTAAGGAGGAAAAATGATCAAAAAGTTTGTCCCATAATTTATTGAATGGACTGTGCATGAAAGATCGTGGTCCTATATTTTAGTACATATTAATATTAATGAATATATTATTTAGGATGTTTTTGACATGAGTTAAAAAAGAGACCTAATTAAAAGGATAAAATTATTTATTATGTAAGAAAAGGCAAACTATCCAATGTCAGCAAAGATTCTCTGTCTTTTCACTATGCTGTCCTCAATGTATTGGCTGTCATCCATAGTTTTGTCTTTTCATGCATCAAGAGTGCCGCAGCAGGCTCTGTGATCCAATACAACTTTGTCTAAAACATAGTGAGCATTTGCCCCATCCAGACTGTTTTTAAATCCTGGAATGTAGATGTCTCCAAATGTCTCCCAGTATACTACCTGTTAAATTCCAGTGGTTAAATTTCTGGTGTGCTCACTCTATTGTCCAAGAAGAACTATAAATAATTCTTCTTTATTCTCAAATGTGCTCCCATTTGGATGGTAAATTATAATTGTGTTTGCCCACATGCCTGTGCCTCAGGAGCATGAGATTCTGAATGAAAAAGCAAGTAATCTCATATTTTTAGCTTCTCATAAAAAGAGATTTTGACAAGGGATAATGTAATGGCTTGGGGTAGGCAACCAATAATCTTATAGACATGGATTACATGTGGCATTGTAATAACAAAGAGACACTGATATTACATGTCTGTAATAACATGTCTGCCACATGTTAAGTACAAAACAGTTCTAATTTCTTATCATGAAATTAGACATTGTACAAATTGGGTTAATTTATGCTAAAAGTCTCTGTGATAATCAAGGTATCTGTGAATGTGAATTTAGGAAAAAGTACAAATGAGTCAATTTTATTATTAGGGGAAATCCAATTTGGTCTTCCATATCAAAATATTGATAAAGATTGGCAACTTTTCTACTTTTTGTTTATTTTTTATTACTTTTGATGATATTCTAAATATTTCTTTTGGTTTTCTTTAGAATTAGACCCTGTGACCAAGCAACTTATGCTCTATACAGCTAAACCAACTTTTGATCATCTGAAAGATGTAAGTAAAATGACCAAAGTATAATAAATATCACTATCCATAGTAATTAAATGCAAGCATCTATTACATTTTAATGTTCAGTAGCTTTGCTACTAAAATGACTGGAATATTATCCACTCTCTAGAAAATAATTCAGTAGGATATTTACAACTATTTATGTATTTTAATGTTAGTTTTGGTAATATAGAGATTTATAATAGACTACACAAACTTTCATGTCCTTTGTCAACAAAATCGTACCATATAATTAGCCTTATATAAGAGTTTCACCTAGGGGCACCTGGATGGCTCAGTTAGTTAAGTGGCCGACTTCAGCTCAGGTCGTGATCTTGTGGTCTGTGGGTTCGAGCCCTGAGTCAGGTTCTGTGCTGACAGCTCAGAGCCTGGAGGCTGCTGCTGATTCTGTGTCTCCTTCTCTCTCTGCCCCTCCCCTGCTTGCTCTCATTCTCTCTCTCTCTCAAAAATAATAAACATTAAAAAAAAGAGTTTCACCTATATTTTCTTCTAGGAGTTTTACAATTTCAGATCTTATATTTAAGTCTGTAGTTAATTATGAGTTGATTTTTGTGTCTGATGTAAGAGAAGGGTTCAGTTTCATTCTTTTGCATGTCTACAATATGTGACAACATGGATGAACCTTGAGGATATTCTGCTAAATGAAATAAATCAGTCACATAAAGACAAATATTCCATGATTCCACTTATAGGAGGTATGTAGATTAGACTCATGGAAGCAAAAAATAGAATTGTGGTTGCCCGGGGGTTGGAAATGGATAGTTGCTAATCAATGTATAAATAAAATCAATAATCAAAATCAGTAATAAAATTAATAAAGTTTCAGCCATGCAGGATGAATATGTTGTAGAGATATTCTGTATAACATTGTGAGTATAGATAGCAACATTGTATTGTTAATTAAAAATCTGTTAAGAGGATAATCTCATGTTAAGTGTTTTTAGCACGATAAAATAATTTTTAAAATTTAACATTTTAAAAGTATGCATTTAAACAGATATTTCAAAAGCTGTGCATCACTTTTTTTTCAGTTTTAGTATGTCCTTTTTATGTGACTAAAGTACTGTAGTTGAAATAAATACACATTATGCCAACTCTATAAAACTTATGTTTACAATATGCCTTAGAATGAGTAGAGGACCATTATAAATTAGACCATGTTAGAATAGTTCATATTAGAATATTTGATAACTAAAACAAGAAATGTGAAGAAACCCTTGTACAACTTTATCATATAATGAAGAATCAATAACATTCCAGAGAGGTCTGGAGAAGTCCAGATGGGCTGATGGTATTCTTCTACATGAAAAGAAGGCAGAACCCAAGTCCACATGTCTGGAGAGGATGTTTGTAAAAGGTGGTAGAGTAAGATATGTGATATGAGAAAATGGTAGAGAAGTCAAAAGAAAAGGAAACATATTGACAATTTAACCAAATAGGATCTTGGAGGACCAGACATCCATAAATGGAATTTTTAAAGATTAACCTGTTTATAGTGTGGTCCTCAGTGCTAGTCTCGCCCTCTGTCTCCCCCCAAAAATCATTAGTGAAATCTACATGACTCACTCTGATGCTTTCAGTGTTTTCTTAGGGCTGAATTTGGACACATGTTGAGTCTTTCTTTAAGACTATTGTGTGGTGAGCACAGAAGTCCCCCAAAGAGTACAAAATCTGGGTCATATTTTGAGAACTTAACTGGGATTTGTGATTAAGGTGCAGTTCTCAGCTGCATTTTGGATTATATCATCATGATGAAAGTGAAACAAGAGTATTTCCTCACTGTAGTGCCAAATAACACAAACCATGATGATAGTTTGCATATGACTTCATAGGAGAGGAACATTATGAAATGAGAATTTGCAAAATTTAATACTGAAGATTAAAATAAAGTGCTAAATTCATGTACCATTTCATGTATTGAGTGAGAAAATCAAGAAATGATATTCTAAAGTCTTAGGCTAGTAATGGATATTTAATTGAATTACACCAATTTCTTAAAACATCAAAATCTTTCCAGGATTCTAATAAGATATCCAAGGCAGATGCTGTCTGTAGATGTAGAATTTCTTGGAAAAAGTACTCTATAGGGTGATTTGGTCAACAATAAAGTATTAGAATGATTTGTTGAAGTCAAAAGCCACTAGGAAAGAGAGAAGTGGAATGGAATGCCAGTGACATCAGAAAAATATTTTGATTTGTGGTTAGAATATGCCATTGAAAATGATCAGGAGTAGGAGGTATAAAGTAGAGAAATGAAAAATATTACAAAATCATTTTCAAGACCAGTGGTAAGAATTACATAAGGTGGACATATCTCTGTTTGGGGGCAATATGTTATAAAGTGGAAAATAGCCAGGATTAAGATGACAAGATTCTGATCATAAGTCAAAAAGTCAGGTAATAAAAGACTTCTACATATATTTTTAGAATTCCAGAGACTTTGTAATAATACTTGTGATAATATAATGTGGATAAAATGTTAGAATTACCCAGAGATAGTCACTTCAAGAGCAATTTATAAATACGCCTTTGTGGAAAGACCTTGAATTCATTAAAAATGAAAAATTTCCCCCTCTTATCTGTCTCTTAGTAAAACTGATTCAGAAGGAAGATGATTAGAGGTAATAATGCCCACACTTAGTAGATAAAATGGAATCACTGACTTGAAACTTCAGTTGTCAGTTCAAAATGGGCCATTTGCAGATTACTAACATGTGGCTCAGCTGCCTGAAGTCCTATGTGCTAAAGAGAACAGGAAGAAGTTGGCCTTCGGAACTTGCCCTGGGCACTGAAATTGCCCATTAATTTAATTCTGGTCTGACGGTTGTCCTACATAGAACTGATATGACCAACAGGGATGTGAAGAAGCAGATTTGGAAATAAAAACAAAGGACTTCCCAAGACTAGGAAGTAGAAACATGTAACCACACTCATTTTGGTTGTTTTGAGGGTAGAAACTATATTCTTGTCATAGAGAAATTAAGCCCATGGAATGAGAGCAATTCGAAAGTAAGGTAGAGATAGCAGAATTAGAGGCTAAGTGGAGAAAGTATCCATCTAAAGATGTTTCTGTAAGGTGGGCTCTGACTCTTAGGATGAAATGTGGTTAGTAGGTGAGGACTGAACTTCTGAGTTCACCTCTGTACACCCCCTCTCCACTTTTGTAGCACTAACTGCATATTCCCTGAACTTGAGATATACCTACTAACCTCTAATGACCAAAGTATAACTTTGCTTGATTTCACTGAGAGGAACAACTCCAAAATTAAAAAGAGACTTTCCTGAAAGCTAAGTCATCAGACTGGATCAGAAACACTACCCAGAAGAGGATGTTGAGAATGTCCTTTTATTCTTTAGTTGGGAGAGGAGTTTAAGGCAGTTGTCTGTTAGTGGAGACCTGAGCATCACAAGTACATTCTGGTGTTGTCTTCTCCTTGAGATCCTTGAGATTTTTTTTTGAGGTGGATGCAGATATTTTTTGTAGAAGATGTATAAATGAGAAAGAAGATTTTATTCACAGGGTATTGGAGATAAGAAGGGTATTGCTGTCTGAGCAAAGATGTAATCTATGCATTCTGGGGATCAGAACATAATGGGGAATGTGATAAATCCAAGAAATAGGTATTTATGAGGCAGCAGAAAGAGCAAAATGGAACAAGGAGAAAATCCTAGGTTGGAAGTGTGGCCCGAGAGAGACTTAGAAGAAAATACATATTTCTAATTAAACTTTTTTTTTAATATTTAAAAGGATAATTTTATTTCTAGTTTTTTTTTTTTTTAGGAAATTCATGCTCTAATTTTTATTTATTTTTTTTAAATTTTATTTATTTATTTTTTTAACTTTATAGTTTATTGTCAGGTTGGTTTCCATATAACACCCAGTGCTCTTCCCCACAAGTGACCTCCACCAAGACCATCACCCCCCTTTACCTTTCCCCCTTCCCCTTCCCCCTTCAGTTTGTTTTCAGTATTCAAGAGTCTCTCGTGTTTTGTCTCCCTCCCTCTCCCTAACTCTTTTTCCTCCTTCCCCTCCCCATGGTCCTCTAATTAAACTTTTAAGTTGCTTGCAGTGTCAGGTTTAAAAGTAAAAATTCTGTTTTCCCTCAGAACCTCCAATTGCTCATTAATGATTTTTATGTGATTTTTTGTTTTTATGTTCAATGGAAAAAGGTGTCAGATTCAATTTCGGGTTTAGGGACAGGGGCAAGAAGAGATGCTGAATACAAAGCCAGGCACATGTGTTAAACCATGTAGCACAAGAAAAATAAAACGGTATTCTCCAATGTGTTAAGTTTCATGAAAGTGTTCATTTCTAATTCTGCATTTGTCACTATGCTTGTTTTCTGACAATTCTAAAGCTCCTTCAAATTTTGCCTCCTTCAAGGACATCTACTAGTGAAATTTACATGACTTACTCTGATGCTTTCAATGTTTTCTTATGGCAGAATTTGGACACATGTTGAGTCTTCTTTTAAGACTAATGTGTTGAGGATAGAAGTGCCCAAAGAGGACAACATCTGGATTATATTTTGAGAACTCAACTGGGATTTGTGATTAAGGTGTAGCTCCCAGCTGCATTTTTTGGATTAAATCATTATGATGAAAGCGAGACGAGAGTGATTGCACAAGCTAGTCTTATTTTGTTAACTAATTCTGGCAAAATCAAAATTAAAAGAGCAGACTATATATCTAAGTAAAATACCTGTGTCTTTTATGCACCTCACTCATGCTGATCAGCTTTTTTTCACAGACCTACAATTATTTTGACTAGTTTGTAGAAATGAGGAATTTCAGACACAGCTCAGTAGTGCCTATATATTTATTGGATGTTTAAACAAAGTTGAATTCTTATGGCCACAAAGAGCCAGCATTGAAATCCAGCCTGGATCCTATTCCCCACTCATCTGTTCAAACTCTGTTTAGATCTGCATTTACTTTTAAAAAACTCTATTGTTTTACCTTTCACAATTTATCTACAATCAATCTGGAAATGACTTCCGTGTATGATATGAATTTAAGGTCAAGTATTTGTTTTGTTTTTGTTTTTTACATGTGTCCAATTTGTAAATTGTCCATCCTTTACTCATTGAAGCACATTCCCATCATTGTTATAAATTAGGTGATTATATATGTGTGAGTCTCTTTATGCATTCTCTGTTATGTAATATAAATACATTTTTCTATCCCCACACCATTGGCAGCATAGCTTGATTTTTGAGGATTATATATAAATTTTGACTTTTTATAGAATATAAATCCTCCTGCTTTGTTCTTCATGATTGCCTTGCCAATTCTCTCCCTCTTTAAATTTCCATTTAAATTTTACCATAAAATCAACTTATCAATATCCACAAAATAACCTGCTGGGATTTTAAAGTTTTCCATTTGTCTTTGCTTTTCAGGAGGTTTATTTTGATGTGCCAACCTTTGATTTTGGTTTTCTTTCTATTCTGTTTAAGTTTTAGAGCTTTTTGAATCTACTGGTATATATATATTTTTTTCATTAGTTTTAGAAAATTCTCAGCCGGGATTTTTTCAAATAATGATTCTGCCCCACTTGTTTTCCTCTCCATTTCAGATTCCATTTAAATATCTATGAGAAATTTGTAGTTTAGGTGTCTTTTCTCCTACACACTTTCTATATTTCTATTTCTTTTTATCTCTGCTTCAGTATATTTGCATACTTTTAATTGTTCTTCCTTCCAGCCACTAATCCTATCTTCTACTCTAATTTGCTGTTAAATTTAGCTGTTGAGCTCTTAATTTCCAAATCTGGGTATTTATCTAAGGGAAACAAACAAACAAAACATTAATTTGAAAAGATATATGCACACCTGTATGTTCACTGCAGCATGATTTGCAATAGCCAAGATATGGAAGCAATCTTAGTGTCCATCGATGGATGAATGGGTAAAGAAATTGTGGTGTGTATATGCAATAGAATATTGTTTAGCTATTAAAAAAGAATGAAATCTTGCCATTTGTCATGAAATGGATGGACCTTGAGGACATTATGCTAAGTGAAATAAGTCAGTCATAGAAGGACAAATATTGTATGATCTCTTTTATATGCGGAATCTAAAAAATAATAATAGTATATTAAAAAAATAAAAAGCTCATAGAAACTGAAAACAGATTAATGGTTGCCAGGGGTAGGAAGTGGGGTGGGAGAAATGGGTATATTGCTTTTTTTGTTTAGTTTAAATAAATTGAATAAAAAATATATAGGTTTCAGTTATCAGATGGTATCTACATTTTTTCATCCTTTAAGCCCATTTTTTCCACTTTTTCTTGAACACATTAGGCAAAGTTTTGTGTTTTTTTCCATTTGTTTAGTTTTTTATTTTACTGTGGTAAGAACATTTAACATTAGATCTAACTTCTTAACAAATTTAAATGCTTACATAATATTAACTATAGATGCAATGTTGTATATGCTATCTCTAGAACTTACTTATTTATGTAACTGATACTTTATACCTATTGAACAACAACTCCTTATTCCCTTCTCCCCCCAGACCCTGGAAACACTATTCTACTCTCTGTTGCTATGAGTTGACTATTCAGATATCTCATATAGTTGGAATCAGGCAATATTTGTCCATCTATGACTGGTTGTTTCATTTAGCATAATATCCTCCAGTCCCCATGTTGTTGCATATGGCAAAATTTCCTTCATTTTTTTTTAATTTTTTAATTTATTTTTAATTTCCTTCTTTTTTAAGGTGGAATAATATTCCATTGTATGGATATACCACATTTGTTTATCCAAAAGATGATGGACATTTAGTTTGTATCCATATATTGACTATTGTAAATAATGCATCAGTGGGCATGCAACTGAAGATATCACTTTGAGATCTTGATTTCAATTCTTTTGAATATATTCCTGTTAGTGGCATTGCTGGATAATATGGTAGTTCTCTTTTAATTTTTGAGGAATCTCCATATGTTTTCCATAGTGGCTGCACCATTTTAGATTTCTGCCAACAGTATATAAGTGTTCCGATTTCTCCATATTCTCACCAACAGTTGTCTTTTTTATTTTTTAATAATAGCCATCGTAACAAGTATGAGGTGATATCTTATTGTAGTTTTGATTTGCATTTCCCTGATGATTAATGATGTTGAGCACCTTTTCATACATGTGTTGGCCATTTGTATGTCCTCTTTGGAGAAATGTCTATTCAAGTTGTTTACCCATTTTT
Source organism: Cryptoprocta ferox (assembly GCA_028646485.1). NCBI lineage: Eukaryota > Metazoa > Chordata > Mammalia > Carnivora > Eupleridae > Cryptoprocta > Cryptoprocta ferox. The sequence goes on from CM053569.1 coordinate 45,217,777, forward strand.
AAACCAATTATGTGTGTGTTTTTGCTATTGAATTGAAGGAGTTCCTACTACATTTTGGATATTACCCACTATCAAATATATGGTTTGCCAATATTTTCTCCCATTTCATAGGTCACCTATTCATTTTGTTGATTGTTTCTTTTGCTGTGCAGGAACTTTTTAGTGTGATACAGTCCCACTTCTATATATTTGCTTTTATTGATTGTGCTTTGGGTATCATTTTCAAGGAGTCATTGCAGAGATTAATGTCATGAAGCTTTTCTCCTATGTTTTCTTCTATGAGTTTTATTGTTTCAAACCTTAACTTTTAGCTCTTTAATTCGCTTTGAGTTGATTTTTATGTATGGTGTAAGATAAGGGTCCAATTTCATTATTTTGCATGTGTATATCTAGTTTTCCTAACACCATATGTTGAAGAAATGATTCTTTCTATATTGTACATTCTTGTCATTCTTGTTAAAAATCAGTCGAAGGTATATGTGTGGGTTTATTTGGGGCCTCTTTATTCTTTTCTCTTGATCTATATGTCTGTTTTTATACTAGTAAGATACTGTTTTAATTGCTATAGCTTTGTAATTTGAAGTCAAGAAGCATGATACCTCCAGCTTTGCTTCTTTCTCTCAATATTGCTTTGACTATTTGGGTTCTTTGTGGTTTCATAGGAATTTTAAGATTGTTTTCTGTTTCTGTAAAAAATATCATTAGGGTTTTTATAAGGAGTGCACTGAATCTTTAGACCACTTTGAGTAGTATGGCTATTTTAACAATTTAATTCTTCCGATCCATGAAAACAAGTTGTCTTTCCATTTGTTACTGGCTTCTTTAATTTCTTTTGTCACTGTTTTATAGTTTCGGTGTATAATTTTTTTATCTCCTTGGCTTGATGCTCTTGTAAATGGGGTTATTTTCTTAATTTTGTTTTTGAATAGCTCATTTTTAGCATATAGAAATGCAACTGACGTTGATTTTGTGTCCTGCAACTTTAAAGCCAGAACAAAGACACTATAAGAAAACCACAGCCCAATAACCTTGGAGGACACAGAATCAAAAATCTTCAACAAAATACAGCAAACCAGTTCAACAATACATTAAAAGGATGAGACGCCATCAGCAAGTGGGATTTATCTCTGAACAAGGATAGTTGAACATAAATCAATTAATATGATATATCACATTTGTAGAAAGACAGAGATAAATATTACATGATCATAGCAATATGTGCATAAAAAACATTTGACAAATTCATTACCCTTTCATGATAAAAACTGTCAGTAAACTGGGTATGGTAGGAAGGTATCTCAACATAGTAAAGACCATCCATAACAAGCCCACAGCTAATATACTCAGTGTCAACAAACCAAAAGTTTTTCCTCTAAGATCAGGACCAAGGCAAGAATGACCACTACACCACTTCTACTCAGCATAGTACTAGAAATCCTGGCTAGATCAATTAGGAAAGAAAAAGAAAGCATCCAAATTGGAAAGAAAGAAGTAATCTGTTAGCAGATGGCAAACAGATGAGCTTATCAATGTAGGAAATCCTAAAGACCTAACACAACATATCTGTCAAATTTATGTTAAAGTTCTTATCTACCATAGCATCTGAATCACCTGTGCATCTAAATCATCTAGTTCTTTTTTTTCCCTTGGTTCTCTGTCACATTATTGCCATGCCTGGTAATTTTCAATCTAATGCTGGATATTTTGTGGAAAAATTCAGGGGACTTCATATGATATCCTCCTTGTGATAAGGTTCTTTGTTTCTTCACTAGGCGGATAGAATGGGGAGTTCAACACTTAAAACAACCAAGGAATTAGGGCTGCATCACAACTTTGGTAATAATACTCAGTCTATTATTTTATTCCAGTCACTCACCACTGTTTTTAATGGAATTTGAAAACATCCTGTGAGCCCCTGCCCTAACAGTTCCTGAAATCTTTTTTGCCTCTTCAAGAATGATTGCTAAAAGTTCAGCTTTTTTTCAATGCTTTTGGGCTTAGTGTTTTAGGTTCTTGCCCTACACAGCTTAAGGAATGACAGGGATCATTTACCATGTGTTTGAGGCCCCTGAAGTCTTTAATTTTGTCCCCATAAACACAAGAGACCACTAAAATCTCAGATGATTTCTCATCACTGAGAGCTAATAACTCTCTGGCTATGCAAATTTATCAGACAGTACCAGTAAATGACCCCAAAGTAGCAATTGGCCCCACATTGAGAGCTCCAGATCTTTATGTCTTCATGGGACTTTCAGAAATCTGAAGGCTTTAAAAATATTTTTTCACAGCTTTTCTAATTGTGCTCAGCAGGAATGATAGTCTACCACAAGGTAATTCACTTCACCCAGAAGCAGAAGTTCTGCTTCTACTACTGAAAAACATGGATCAAAACATCTTTCCTGGTTAATTTTATTTCCATATTTAGGCTCTACACTTTTCTATGGTTTTCCATCTTCGGGACCTGCCTACAGTACTTTTTTTTTTTTTTTTTTTTTTTACAATTGTCTGGCAGTATTTTTTCCCCAATGAATGGTTCTAAACTGCCTGCCACTCCCTAATATCTGAAATGTTCAAATAGAGTCTCCTTTGTACCCACATTGTTTCCACCACAGAAATACCCTTGCTAAAGACAGTTAACTATTCTCTTTTAAACATTTCTATGCTAATATTTTGCCATGTGCATGAAATAGAGACTCCTTTTCTCTTTATTCTTTGTGGAAAGGCTAGACTTTAAGGAAGATACTTTGTGATCATGACTTAATAAATAAATGAGACTCATTCAGAACAATGGAAATATGGTAGGTATATAAGTAATTGCTGACAGGATGTACAAAAAACATTGTAAATACAGACAGACTAGAGATACACTACTTTAAACTAGAGTTGACGCACACAGTTGAAAAGAGCAAAAAGGACCAGAGAGAATAATGAAAAAACATTTAAAACACTGTGAACCAAGTTCAATGTTAGATCAAACCAATAAATGTATTTATCCTCAGTATATAATGTCATATATGGTGAAACATGTTAAGAAGAATAAAACTAGATATTTTTAAAATGGAAAAATATAGTCAGAGATACTATGTAGCTGGTGAAAAGCCATTCTTTTGTTTCTCTTGAAGTAAATCAGGTTTGTAATAGAGCAGAACAATTAGATTTAATTTAAAAATAAAAATCCAATATTTTACTCTAGCAATTGTGGTAGATGGGAAGGCAGAAGGAAAATTAAGAAGTTCTGTTTTATTTGGAACTTCTCTATTCCTTGGTTCATCTATCAGTGACTGTTACTTCCTGAAATTTTCTGAAAATCTCTGTAAAAACACATATGTGTTGCACCAAAAAAAGAATAAATACTGTCTAGAAAATTCAATTTATAATGCTTGTTCCAGTGTCTACCATTTTACCTGACTGAAATATTATATTGCATGTGCAATATTTTACTGACTGGCACATGATTGCAATGAGGAGCACAGCAGTGGACACACATGGCCACAAGAACACATGGAGTCCCACCTCTGTGTTCCTGGCATCTGCATTCACCAGAGTGGTTGATATTCAAAGAAAAAAAAGCAATATGATGGCAAAATAGAGGAGGCTTATAAGTGTAATGTTTCTTCATCCTATAATAACATGGTATATGTATCTTTTTAAATTTCTTTTTGAACTTGTCTCAGTGATCAGTCTGAATGGACTTAATTTTTAAGATGAAGAAATGAATTATTTTAGTTTTTGTAATATTTTCCCTATTTAATGTATTCAAAACAAATATTTTGGTGTTAACTTAGAATACATAATGGTCACCTATGGAACTTTTTAAACAGTTATATTTGATTTGCTCTTTCTTTCCGCTGCAATTTCTAATTCAGGGTATTTGAAATGTATGTCAGACACCTGCATTTTTAAAAGTTTTATAAATGATTGCACTCAAACTCAAATTTACCTGGTATTGATCCAAAAACATATTTTTAAACTTTGTTATTTGGTCCTGAAATAAAAACCAAACTACTTTGACTCTTAGACCAATCTAAGTTATCTGTTAAGTGTATATATTCCTCATCAGTGCTATTACTTTTCAAAAGATGATGACAACCCTTTTTAAGTTCTACTAACTCTTAAAGTAATTGGTTTTATACCGGACAATAAAATAAAATAAAATAGTAAGATTACGAAAAGCTATTAGGAAGAATAACATGGAAGTCATTGTCACTTATTCTAACTCACTTGAGAATTAGTTATTGAGAAATTCTTGGACAATATTTCTGCTAGCCCTTTGCTCAGATCTGGAACTTTCAAAACTATCCTTTAGAAACAAACAAGCAACAAAGCACTTTCAACCTTTCTACATGTAAGCCACAGTATCTAAAAATGGAGCCAAAAATAATAAATTATTAAACTTTCTGTATGGAAAGTGGTGTTGGATCACCTTTTACCCATGGTCCCATTTGTATACATGAGCACTCATGTGTGCACACAGGACAGCTCCTGGAGCCTACTGCTTTAGACACTCTGTAGTGGATTGCAGGTTAAGCCGTATCATCTGATCATTGTGTCCATCCAAATTAGACTGTTTTGGCTTTGCTGAATTGTGTCCTATGTCATAGCACAGTCTAATTTGAGGATGTTATCACTAAAAGTGTCAGAGCACTTCTGACTGTACTATACTGTAAAAATGTAGGCATGGGTGTAATGTCCAATATTCTTATTATTAAGACACGTGGGAAATGTTTTTTTTTTTTTGTTATAGTACCATTAATAGGTCTTTTCCTGAATGAATCCTTTGTTTTTATTTCAAGGATACTGTGACCCATTAAATGAATCATTGATCCTTCTTTGTGTTGACTACTAGAAAGCTTTGGGCTAAATTTGTGTCCTGTCTCTAGCAGATGTACAGGAACATTTGGTATGCTTTCAGTGTACTCATCTTACTTCTGACATCATCTCCTTTTCCTATCCTCATTTTCCCTCTGTCCCAATTTGCTCAGTCAGTCTTGATTTATTTTATTTTGTAGTTTTGCATACATTTTCATAAGAAAAACTTTTTAAGGTACATCTTTTAACAAGAAAAGAAAATAAACTGAGTTCATATTAATCATTATCACCTAGTGCCAACCATCCAATTTAAATCATTTTACCTTTAATCAATATAATCAGAATGATTTAATTTTGCATGGTGTTCTTTTTATTACTAACATATTATTTTATTAATGGTTCAAATAAGACTGTAAATTGATATATAAATATGACCACTATTGCTACCAGAGAATTTTAGGGAGAGTTTTATTTTATTCATTTTCTTAATGAATTAATGTATAATAAAACAGAATGGACAGAAGGAATAATTATAATATTAATACAGTTCAGAAAATATTTTTAATTAAATGAATAAAACCCAGCCTTTCCCTTTAGATACTTTCTGAATAGACTCAATAGGCTAGTATTTAATTTAATTAGATGTTTGAAATGATCAATTTTTTCTATTGCATTTCCAGTCTTAAACATTATGATTGCTGTGGGTCATCCATACTATATGATACATGGATTTTTAAATACTAGTTTCGACTAAAATGTTCCTAACATAAATATATATAATGACTATACACACAGTAATTTTTAAAGATCTAGTGTGACTACCTTATTTTATATTCCTACCAAATCAAATTTGAAAATAAAGTTTAAGAAGCAAAAAGCAAATGTTATGTTGCAATATGAAAATTTCTCTGTTTCTAATTAGAACAAATGTTATGGTCTTTTAAAATTACTCCTGATTTAATGTGCTTACTTTCATGCATAATCATTGTGTGAAATCCTTCTGTTTGTAATCATAGTTTTCCAGAAGAAAATTAATATAAAGGAAATTTCTAGAATTTGGCAATTATTTCTGCTTTTGAAAATGGTTTTCAAGTTTTCTGAAAACAGTTCTCTTAATGGAACAACTATTTGTTTTCTGCATAAATAATTTAAAAATAATAAAGATCATTTGAGGTTCTCTATTATTTTAATAGGAGTTTTATTTTTGAAACAAGAGAGTCATGCTATTGCATCTACAACCAAACTTTTGTTGTTGCCATTTCTCATGTGTATAGGCGCAATATATTATTGTCATACAGATAGCAAATGCAAATTGGTCAATTTATGCCTGTTATTTGATGTATAATTAATGTTGTCAGGCTATTCCTATTGCACCTTTAAGTAAATCATGTACAAATCATTCATCAGTATATAACCAAATAACAGGAGAGTTTACTAAAGTTGTACTTAACATGTATTGACCCCAAAATTTCCACTATGATTGTCTTAACTCTATGTAGTAGGAAATTAGAGTTACCATATAATCTATTTATTTTTTTCATCCCAAAGACATAAATTGACAACCTAATATATGACACGTTATTGTTAACTGCACTGACCTAATTCAATGCTTTTCATTTCTGATATATGATGATCCTCTGATGGCCATGCATCTATGTTCAGGACTAAAGGCTTTATTAATTCTAAGGAAAATTAAAATTATGGTTTATAAGTTAAGAATAGAATTCCTTATTCCTGTGGATTTTTTCTTTACTTTGGAAGATTAATATTTTCCATATTTAGAAGGTTTAGCAAAATATGAATTCTTTCATTTATTCAGATTTTGTTTGAAATTTATGATGAATAGCTATTTTTAGATTTGTATTTAAACTCACATGATTCAGGTTTAAATTACATATTGACTCTAAGTATATGCATATGAGAGATAGAGTTAAATAGGGAAAGAGAGAAAAAGTTTAAGAGATAGAATGGTAGAGAATTTGCCAAGTTGACCTCATGAGGGAGATAGAGCAATAATGCAAGTTAACCAAGTAGCAATTATAGTAACTCTGAAAGTCTGTGCACATAAAAATTAAAATACCATGTGATATGACCATTATTTGCTTCACTTTATTTTCATTTCCTCATAGATTTTTATAATTAAGTATAATATGCATCTATTAAAACGGTACGATTCTTAAGTGTAGATGACAATAACCATGTAACCACTACAAGGTTCACAAATGAACATTTTAGAAACTAAGTAGTACAGGTACATTGGAGAAGAAAACAAGAATTAAAAATAACACCAAACCGACAGTGAGCTTGTAATTTATTTTACCCTTGGTTATTCAAGGTGGGCTGGCCCTATGAATATAGCCTCAGAAGTACAAGGCAGAATGGAGTAACTAGTTTCCCAGTCTTCTGGCCAGGGAAGTAGAAAGGGGAACCACAGGGAACTGGAAAGTACCAGAGACAATAATGAGATGAAGGAGTTCATGAAAGTGAGTCTGTAAATTTGTTTAAAAAAAAAATCCTGAGTTCACACATGAGCTGCATATATGCAGATCTATTCCTAATCAGCATTTAAAAAGACTGAACTAAGCCAGCAGATAGCCCAACCACCCAGGCTGGCCATGAGTGGCGCATATTGGGGACAAATCTGAAAAGCACTTCAATGTCCTTAAAAACCTAACTGACAGTGGAACCACAGCTCACAAAAGGCAACTTACAGCCTGAACCTAACCTGGCCTATTGCCTGCCTACACAAAAATGGCATTTTTCTCAATAGGAGTAAAACAAAACACTCACACACATATAATATAATAATGAAGAAAGAATAACCTTTTCAATATATTGTGCTACAAACATTGAATATACATATGAAAAAATATTAACCTCATTCCTTATCCTACCTCATGGGTATAAGTTAACTAAAATATGTCAAAAGTACAAATTTCAGAAAAAATATTTGCAATTTGGAGTAGACAAAGATTTGTTAGACAAGAGACAGAAAACATGAGTCATATAAAGAAAATAAAGTGATAAATTGAACTACAAAGTTAAACATTTCTACTCTCCTAAAATTAGATAATTGTGGTGGTTATAAAACTCTCTGATTATAAGAAAAAACACTAAACTGTACACTTTCAAAGTGTAAATTTTATGGTATGCATATTATATCTTAGTAAAAATACTATTAAAAAGGTACGATTAATACAATAAAACAATAAAACCCATACTAGGAGAACATATTTGCAAAATATATATGTGACAAAGGGTACAGAACATAAAAACATCTCTTACAAAGGAAAAAAAGAAGACAAACTATTAAAATATTGTCAAATTTTAGACACACACTTCACAAAACATGACACAAATAGTCAAAAAGCACATGAAAAAATGCTTGACCTAATTAGATTTCAAAATAATAATATAACTATAATGAAATATCACATGTGTAATAAATTAAAAAGACTGACAATACTAAGAATTAGCTAGGATGTAAAATTATTAAAACTCTCATACATAGTTGGTAGGAATGAATTATGATAAAATCTCTCTGAAAACCAGTTTCACAAAATTATAGAGGCTCAAAATGATGTTATTTTCTTCCAGAGAGATTTTTTTTTTTTCTAGTTACCAGAAGATTATGGGAAGACTACTTTGATTTAATCATGATTGGCCTATTTTCAGGTTGCCCTTCTGCTAGTGTATAGACCTCTGGTGTCTTATTTCAAAGCCTGGAGTTTTATCAAAAAGTATCTTCTTCCTGGAGCTATCTGTTCTACAAATATAGTCTAAAAATGATTCCTGGCATGAAGAATAAGATTATTAAAGTTACAGTCCTTTCCTTTAAGGGACTCAGAATTACACACAGAGTTGAACGTAACTAAATTATATTAGTACCTATAATAGCAAAATTGATTGGTTTCATGACAGTTGGAGAGACATTATGAAGTCACTTACATACTGATGTTTTCAGTGTTCTCTACTTTAGATTCTGAAATTTAAAAATATTTATCTTCTCAAACTCTATTGCAGCTAGAGTATTCATGTCATCCACTTAAGCATTTAAAGGGATTTTCTGCAGATGCCTTCACATAAAGAAATAAACATATCTCACTAGCAAAATGTTTTTGACCTTTCTCATTGCTCTAGCCTTGAACACACACTATGTGAAAAGAAGTGGCTATATTTGTTGTCATGGTGCACACAAACAAGTGTTGTAGCAAAAAATTAGAAAGAGCCTGTTTCATTGAATGCATCGGTAAATTGGGCAGTCTATCCACAGATTGTAAATCATTAATCCAATCAACCTGTGACTTTTTTAAGCCATCGTAGTAGGACTAGAATGCATGCTTCTCAAAACAATGAGACAAGGGAAAGGAAGTTAGTTTTGCAGGTAGAAATTATGAAGCATAGATGGAGTGATTCTACATGAAACGTTTTATCTAAGCTTTAAAGAATCAACAGAATTTTCCAAATGTAGATGGTAGAAAGTGGTAAGATGATCTTTACTTTGAACACCACATAAACCATTAAGTTAGTAAGGAAAATGCAAGGTTCAATGGAGAGAATATGATGGATATTTATAGCAGAGGGATCTGAGAATTTATTTGGTGTTATACTTTGTAAGGGACTTAATTTTTATATAACCAGATCTCCTAGCATCACTAGGATTCCACTGAGCTTTTTATGTAGGAAAGTAGGCAGTCTGCATTTCATAAAAATTCCTCATGTAGAAAATAGATTGAGGATATGAGTATAGGAAGGATTTGATGTTCGTTATATATCCCAGGTATACTTATTTTAGTGACTTCCATACATGTATATTGAATGATGTAATAAAAATGTAATTTCTCAGTGATGAAAGTCAAATATAACTGATGGACCTCCATATGACATTGACCTTTGATATTTTTAGAGGGATATCTATATCTACATATAGTCACAAAGAGTAAAATCAACAAGAGTGCTCCTATTACGAGTCCTAAGACTTTTAATCTGTTGAACTATTTTTTTTGTCTATTGACCTGACAGAGTCCAGTTCATTGAACTTCTGGGCACAAAGCAAGGGACATCTGTTCAGTTAAGCTTTTCATAATTGATATGTTAATTAAAAATGACTTTTAGATTTTTGCATTTTGTTTATTTTTCATGATACATATGCCCTGTGGCATTTCACAATGGGTGTTGTCTTAAAAATCTCAAATACAAATAAACAAAGCAAGCTATTCATTATTGCTTCCGGAACTAAAGTTGTACATGATGTAAGTCTAAGTGCTTTCTTTCACCTTTCTCTGGCCAGAATATTCTGGGATTTCCTCCAGTATAAAGATCAGCTCAGTGCAATTCATGCATCTGTCACATCTGGACTATCTCAATGTAGCCTAGCCAATGTGTACAGAGGCAGTGCAAAATTTGCTGTTTTCATAAAGTACAACAGCCTGCTTATATTTTGCAGCCAAAAGCACAAGTATGTTACCAAATCCCCTACTTTCTAATGTAGATTCTTAACCATTATTTTGATTATTCATACTAACACCAATCACAAAATAATCAGGACAATTTTACACTAAGTTAGAAACCACTCAGCATCTCTGTAAAAAGTAGGAGAAAAGAGATCCTCAGTCCTTCTTTTTAATCATGGCTTTTAGAAAGATATAATACATAGTTTGTGACAAGACATAACAAAGCTATAAATAACAACAATAGAACGCAGAGCAACAGCAATGAACCCATCTAAATATGTACATAACATGTTGGGAGTTTTTCCAACAGAGGGGTTATCCATTTCTGAAGATGCTAAAAGTTGGTGGAAGGAGGAACTTAGCTTAGATAGTTATATATATTGGACAATAAGGTATTGAAAAAAATAAAGTGTAAAAAAAAGAAAACAAGAAAAAAGAAAGACTGATTATATTTTATAGACATAGATTATAGATTTAGATATAGATATAGATAGATATAGATGATATAGATGTAGATTAGATATGTAATGTTTTCCAAAAGGGTTACACTTTTATACTTCAAGATTAAACACAATGCTTAATATTTCAACATGGACAAATACATACTAGAGCCCATGTAATATTTGTGGATAATAATGTACACCAATCTGAAAAATACTGAAATTTAACATTAACAAAGGAACCAACATGATGTGTTTAACATATAATTCTGTTATAATTCTTACCGTTGATATAAAGCAAATTTGATTTTGCTAATTCATATAACTATCATTTCAAGCCCTGTTTTGTTATAAGCAGACATCATAAGAATAGTTAAATGTAATTCTGAGTTATTACAATTAATTTCCCTACAGTCTAAGAATGATAAAACTAGATAATCTGTGGTTATCACAAGCGTTAACTTTCTCCTAAATAGATAAATCATACATATGCCTCATCTTTAATGATAGGAATGAATAATATCAAAATACTCATGTAAGATACTGTTTCACTCATTTTAAGGAGGAAAAATAACACTCAGCTGAGCTTTCTTTTCCAAAAGATACTGGAGATATCTTTTTGATTTTCAATTCTCTTTCATTTTAAACTGCCTTGGTTGAGTAGTAATAAAAGTTGACACAGAGCATTTACTATATGTTTTACATTTAATAATTTAAATCCTTACATCAATTCTATGAAGTAGCTGCTATTATTATCTATTTTTGAGATAAGGAAATTAAGGTACAAGGAAGTTAGATAAATTTCTCAAGACATTGGATTAATAAGGCCCATGACCGGAAATTGAACCCAGGCCATCTGTCTGTCTCTAGTGCCCAAGTTCTTACCCATTGTATATACTGTATCTTGAGTAACCCATTCTAGAAATTACACCTTTCATATTAATATTTAATGCCCTAGAAACTATAGGCAAAACTTTATTGATCCACACTTTCATTTAAATATGACACAATTCGGTTTTATTTAATCTAGATATTGGATATATATCCTTATGCATTCTTTTTAAAATGTTAACCAATGTGCAATTGACAAATTTGATATCCTTTTAGCTTCTTTCTTTACTGCTTATATGAGAGTACAGTCAAGTATGTGTAAATGTTTGTTTTTATCAAATTTTATTTTATGGTTTCAGGACAGTCTTAACTTAAAATCTCTACTGTCATCTTTGAAATTCTTTTGCCTATAAAATACCATTCATAAAAATTTTGTAGATAACTAAAATAAATCTGGAGCTTAATACCTACACCATTTAAAATAAAGTCAGCAAAAAGAAAACATTCACATCAATTCAATTAAGTGTGAAATAGTGTGTATTCCGATATCCTGTCATTGCTCTGATGATTATTGACTACCAAGACATTCAATATCTCATCTATTATTAGTGATTGACAAAATAGTCTTGATAATTTAGGCCTCACTGGTTTTTCAACTTAGTCCTGAATTTATTGAATCTGAAATTTAGTGGTCTTTGG
>CM053569.1:45230508-45268746 GCA_028646485.1 Cryptoprocta ferox
ATTGGCCTATAGTTCTCTTTTTTTGCTGGGTCTCTGTCTGGTTTGGGAATCAAAGTGATCCTGGCTTCGTAGAATGAGTTTGGAAGTTTTCCTTCTATTTCTATTTTTTGGAATAGTTTGAGAAGAATGGGTATTAACTCTGCTTTAAATGTGTGGTAGAACTCCCCAGGGAAGCTATCTGGCCCCAAGCTCTTATTCGTTGGGAGATTTTTGATAACTGATTCGATTTCTTCACTGGTTATGGGTCTGTTCAGATTTTTTATCTCTTCCTGTTTGATTTTTGGTAGTGTATGTGTGTTTAGGAATTTGTCCATTTCTTCTAGGTTGTCCAGTTTGTTGGCATATAATTTTTCATAGTATTCCCTGATGATTGCTTGTATTTCTGAGGGAGTGATTGTAATAGATCCATTTTCATTCGTGATTTTGTCTATTTGGGTGTTCTCTCTTAGGAGCCTGGCTAGAGGTTTATCAATTTTGTTTATTTTTTCAAATAAACTACTCTTGGTTTTATTGATCTGTTCAGCTCGTTTTTTTTTGTTTTTTTTTTTTTTTTGGATTCTCTATTGTTTATTTCTGCTCTGATATTTATTATTTCTCTTCTTCTCCTGGGTTTCGGGTGTTTTACTGCTCCCCTTCTAGTTCCTTTAGGTGCTCTGTTAGATTTTGAATTTGCACTTTTTCTAGTTTTTTGAAATAGACCTGGGTTGCAATATACTTTCCTCTTAGGACTGCCTTTGCTGCATCCCAGAGAGTTTGGATTGTTGTATTTTTGTTTTCATTTGTTTCCATATATTTTTAAATTTCTTCTATAACTGCCTGATTTGCCCAATCATTCTTTAGTAGGGTGGTTTTTAACTTCCACATTTTTGGAGGTTTTCCATACTTTTTCCTGTGATTGATTTAAAGTTTCATAGCATTGTGATCTGAAAGTGTGCTTGGTATGATCTCAATTCATTTATATTTATGGAGGGCTGCTTTATGCCCCAGTATGTGATCTATCTTGGAGAATGTGCCATGCATATTCAAGAAGAAAGTGAACTCCATAGCCTCAGGATTCTAGAGTTTTAAATATATCTGTCAAATCCATCTGTTCCAATGTGTCATTCAGGTCCATTGTTTCTTTAGTGATTTTATGTCTGGTTTATCTATCCATTGCTGTAAGAGGAGTATTAAAATCCCCTGCAATAAGCACATTGTTATCAATAAGATTGTTTGTTTGTGATTAATTGTTTTATGTATTTGGGTGCTTCCAAATTCAGCACGTAGATGTTTATAATTGTTAGCTTTTCCTGATGGAGAGATCCTATAATTATTATATAATGTCCTTCTTCATCTTTTGTTACCTCCTTTACTTTAAAGTCCAGTTTGTCCAATATAAGTATGGCTACTTCGGCTTTCTTTTGACTTCCAGTCACATGAAAAATATTTCTCCATCCCCTTACTTTCAATCTGAAGGTGTCTTAAGGTCTAAAATGAGTCTCTTGTAGACAGCAAATAGATGGATTTTGTTTTTTTATCCATTCTGCTACTACCTTGTGTTGTTTGATTGGAGCATTCAGTCCATTTACATTCAGTGTTATTCTTGAAAAATATGGGTTTAGATTTATTGTGTTCTCTGTAGGGTTCATGCTTGTTGTGGTGTCTCTGGTACCTTGTATTCCTTGCAATATTTCCCTCATAGAGTCCCTCTTTGGATTTCTTGTAGGGCTAGTTGGATGGTGATGAATTCTCTCAATTTTTGTTTATTTGGGAACACCTTTATCTCTCCTTCTATTTTGAATGACAGGCTTGCTGGACAAAGGATTCTTGGCTGCATACTTTTTCTGTTCATCACATTGAAGATTTCCTGCTATTCCTTTCTGGCCTGCCAAGTTTCATTAGATAGGTCTGTAACCACTCTGATAGGTTTCTCTTTGTCTGTTAGGGCCCTTTTTTCCCTAGCTGCTTTCAGAATTCTCTCTTTATCCTTATATTTTGCAGTTTCACTATGATATGTCATGCCAAAGGTTGATTCAAGTTACGTCTTGGGGGAGTTCTCTGTGCCTCTTGGATTTCAATGTCTATTTCCTTCCCCAGATTGGGGAAGTTCTTGGCTTTAATTTGATCAAGCACCCCTTCAGGAACTTTTTCTCTTTCTTCTTCTTCAGGAATTCCTATGATACGGATATTGTTCCGTTTGATTGTATCACTCAGGTCTCAAATTCTCTTTTTGTGCTCCTGTATCAATTTCTCTCTCTTTTTCTTGGCTTCCTCTTTTGCTATAACTGTGTCTTCTAATTCACCTATTCTCCTCTCTGCCTCTTCAATCCGTGCAGTGGCCGCCTCCATTTTATTATGCACCTCATTTATAGCATTTTTAACTTGTCACAGCTATTTTCAAGGTCAATAGCTTCTCTGATGACTTCCATGCTTTTTTCAAGCCCACTGATTAATTTTATGACAATTGTTCTAAATTCTTGCTTATGTTGCTTATATCTGTTTTGAGCAGTTCTGTGGCTGTGACTTCTCCCTGGAATTTCTTTAGAGGAGCGTTCTTCCGTTTTATCATTTTGGCTAGCTTTCTGTCTCTTGTCAGTTTTAAAAGCTTGTTATGCAACTGCACCTGTGAGTATTGCTCTATTAAAGGAGGCTCATTGACTGTCCAGGGCCTGTCCGTTCAGGAAGTGTTCTTTTAATGGTGTCTCTCACTTTCTCTTGTTGTACCTTTGGTTATTTCATTTCCCTACTCAGTGATATTTGGGACTCTCCAGCATGTGTGCTTTGGCTTGTTTCTTGAGGTAGCCCTATGAGGCTGTCTTCTTTGTGGACTCTGTGTTTTTTCCTCCCACTCTTGTAGATCAGAGTATTGTGGCTTCAGTCCTTAGTTTGATAGATGCAGGCAGGTGAAAATTACAGAGCTCCCTACTTCTCTGCCATCTTGCCCCCTCCCTCTGCATTGGCATTCTTTTACCCTAACGTGTAGCCAACTGAGCAATTTTCTTATTTTTCTAAGTTTATGGATTTTTGATAAACAGAGAGACAGAGAGAGAGTAGGGGAGGGGCAGAGAGAGAGGGAGACATTGATTCTGAAGCAGGCTCCAGATTGTTTTTTCTAGACTAAAATTTTTAGTGTCTTTTTGAGGGCGCCTGGGTGGCTCAGCTGGTTAAACGTACAACTTCGGCTCAAGTCATGATCTCACAGTTTGTGAGTTTGAGCCACGCTTCAGGCTCTGTGCTGAGAGCTCAAGGCTGGAGTCTTCTTTGGATTCTGTGTCTCCCTCTCTCTGTGCCCTACCCTGTTCTTGCCCTGTCTCTCTCTCTCTGTCAAAGTAAATTAACTTTAAATTTTTTTAAAAAAAATCTTAGTGTCATTTTGCTTTATATAAACTGAGGATGGTTAAGAATTTTTAATTTAAAGGACTTTTAAAATACAATGTGTTCTCACTATAAATACACAGTGTGAATTATGAATAGTTACTTTTTTCAAGCACTGGACGAGATAGTAAAAAACATCTAGAATTTTACCAAAAGCCAATAAAACAAGCTAGATTTTTCATATATTTTTTGAAAAAGTCAACATAAAGAAAATGAAAAAAAAACACAGTAACAAGTCACTAATCCCTCTATTTGCAATACTAAATCTTTTGATCCATTTATAATCCAGAGATGTAACTGAACAGGGTGGTAAAATTACTTTGGAAAGTGCACTGACTCAAGACAAAGTGAAACCTATATAGTTTCCATTAGTCTTCTCTGAGGTCACGATTCCATTCCAGAGCCAAAGTCAGATGCTTAACCAACTGAGCCACCCAGGCTCTCTCCATGCCTCCCTTTGTATCCTACTGAATGACTAAAAGAAGTAAAACAGTTATGTGATAGTCTCTAGTATCAAAAAACCTTTCCTCTATTATCATATAACTGTTTCGTATAAAGGTACTCTTCGCTTTTCAAAATAGGATCTATGAGAAAAGTTCTAATTGTCTAAAATGTATGTAGAATTATAAATAATTCTACATACATACTTAATTTTATATCTTAAGATAAATTTACAGTATCAATGTTTGGCTGTAAGAAACACAATATAAAGCAGCAGAAGTGTTATCATAAATTTTTATTTAAGCAAAATAAATGATTGGTGACAGTAGAATAACCTTTTAATTTTTTAATTATAAATTTTGAGCTCTGAATATTATACAAGGAAAGGGAGATAGCATATTCTCCTAAACATGTCAGCAAAATAATTGAAATGCTACTTGATTTATTTTAAAGTATTTTCCATTGTATACTGGCATTCATTTTTTGCTTATGATAGATTATGTTTACCAA
Organism: Cryptoprocta ferox; assembly: GCA_028646485.1. Taxonomy (NCBI): domain Eukaryota; kingdom Metazoa; phylum Chordata; class Mammalia; order Carnivora; family Eupleridae; genus Cryptoprocta; species Cryptoprocta ferox. The sequence goes on from CM053569.1 coordinate 45,234,814, forward strand.
TTGTGACCTTGTTCTTTTTTAACCTTAATTTTTTAAAGAGCTATGCTATTCTCTAGCTTATTTTTCAATAACACCAATGTTTTTCCTCATGCTGATATATACTTGTTTACACTATTAAATGAATGCTTTTGAATAATTGAAAATACTTTTTAATTGTCTACTTTACAAAATCACAGGAAAGATACACATATATCTTTATATTTATGTTATCACTTTTGTGTTAGGGATTTTCAGAAAAATATATTGATATGTTTTAGAATGAACAATCCTGAAAGTCAATTTGAAATAGTTTTTTAATACATATAAATCCAAGTGATTTTATTATTTAAATTAATTATGTTGATAATTTAATGTTATATAGATCAGATGCTTTTTTATTTACATTGCTTTTTAATCCATTGATAGTTGTAAAGGTATTACCCAGTTCACCTTCAAGTATATCTTGGCCGTAGGATGGCTTCAGAAATTTGAGAAAATAGTGATGATAATAATATGATTTGTTATGTAATAGTAATGCCAAACCTTAGGGTTAAGTACTTTATATACACTTAAGTACCATGTATTGAGTATAGAACAGCAACTCCCAATTTTTGTATCTTAAAGATGAAAAACTTGAAGCTCAGAGAAGTTCTATAATTTATCTAAGGTCACTTAAGAAGTAGCAAGGGTGCCCCGGGGGGCTCAGTTGGATAAGCATCCAACTTGGGCTCAGGTCATGATCTTGGGATCCGTGAGTGCGAGTCCTGCATCGGTCTCTGTGCTATCATGACAGCTCAGAGCCTGGAGCCTGTTTTGGATTTTGTGCCTCTCTCTCTCTCTCTCTCACTCTCTCTCCCTCTTTCTCTCTCTCTCTCTGCCTTTCCCCTGCTCATGCTCTGTCTCTCTTTCTCAAAAAATAAATAAACATTAAAGAACTTTTTTTAAAAAGTGGCAGAGTAGGGCTTTAAACCAAACCAGTATGGCCTCAAAGCCATTGCTTTTAACCACTGCTATATTTAGTAGAGTGCCAGGCCTGGATCAAGGCACAGGGCCCAAAGAGTCAAAATTAAATATTCAGGGATTTTGTGAGCTAGTTATTAAGCCACTAGCAATTTAAAATTAGCCATGGTAGGAATATTAGCACAATAAAAATCAGTAAATGCTAAACAGTGGGACCTGTCCCATACTTTCTTCTCCTCTACCTGATAGTTTACTAGCATACTTTTGCCTTTACTGCCAAAGTTTTGTCAATATTTACTTACATATTAGGTTACAGATATAAGTAAAAGATGTAAATTTTTTATCATTTTCTGAGTAATTCCTATAAACTGCCATACATTAAGAAATTAGCCATTAATAGTTACTGAATTAAATGTTATCTTTTATCATCATATCTAAAATAATTTTTTATAGAAAAGAGTGTAAAATAATGAATTATCTCTTTTATTTTCAGTGATAGTGGAAAGTGGGAAGATAATTTCTTTTGTGGCTTACATTAATTCTGGATATTGTAATATTTATAGAAATATTGTAGGACTTATGAAACTACAACCCAAAAAAGTGGTAAGTTTTAAATTTATGTATTCTCTTTAAAGATAATTGAATCTAGCCTAATTATTGCATATTTGTTATTTGTGTTGTAAAATTTCTGTTCAATTATTTTACTATTTTTTATTGTTTATTTTCACTGAGTTGTAAGATACAAGAATGTAAGATATGTTGTGTATTGAGTTGTAAGACATAGGAATGACTAGAAGCACAGTAAGAGATGCTTAACATCTTTATTCCTTAGAGAAATGTAAATTGAAACCACAACAAGGTACCACTTCAAGCATATCAGATTGACTAAAATATATTTAACAAATGACCCAGAAATTCCACTCTAGATATTTACTCAAGAGAAATAAAAATATACATCTACAAAAAGACCCACATGAATCTTCATAAACCAAAAACTATAAGTAATCCAAATGTCCACTGACAGTTGAACAAATAGAAACATTGTGATATATTCATACAATGTAACACTACACCTCAATAAAGAGAACTAATGACGCATACAAGAATAAGGATGAATCTCAAAGCATTAGGTTGGGCAAAAACATCAAAGCCAAAAGACTGCAGGCTGCATAATTCCAGTTTTGTGAAGTTCTAGAATAGGCAACACACTAATGCACAGTGATAAAAAAAAGTTAGAATTAATCTTTTTTTTTTTCCTTTGGTCAGTCAGGCAGTCTTCAATGTAATTCAATTTAGTATGTAAACTTAGTTGAATTCTGCTATACTAGTTATATTTAGTGTAAGGATTTGCCATTTATATAAATGGCAATTCTTCAAGTGAGATAATTACTTTTGACCCCAGGATAATTGTTAAAGGCTTTCACCTCTTTTGAGTCCCTGTCATGTCATACTCTGAGACCTACATTCTTTTTTTGTTTGTTTGTTTTTTAAACTTGCTGCTCATCAGCTCATCCCTATTTCCATGGTGTCGAGTTCTCTCTGAAAAGATAATTTGGAGTTTCAACTTTTTCTCCAGTGATATGCATACTGAAAACCTGTAGGCCCTTTTCCACTGTTTTTAATTTGGACCTAAATTGCTAGTTCCCTGAATAAAACTCTCTTTCCATGTTTTTTTTTTTTTTTTCTCATTTAAACAAGAAAGTCTGAGTGGAATTCCATCTTTGGCTATTAATTCCATCAATTCTGGTCCTGGCATCTGTGCTTATTTTCTTATTCTGTTGGTCCAGCCATGAACTGGGGCTGAGGTAACAAATGGTAGTTCACAAAACATTCAAAGCTAAGCTCTATTTACAAAAGGATATCCTAGGACCTTGAAAAATGGAATGAGCTCAAATATTCCTAAACATCTTGGTATATTAAAAAATTAGGGGCACCTGGGTGGCTCAGTTGGTTGAGTTTCCAACTCTTGATTTCAATTGGGGTCATGATTCCAAGGTTGTGGGACCCAGCCCCACATCAAATAAACTCTCTTTCTCTCTCCCTTTGGCCTTCTCCCCAACTTGTGCTCTCTTTTAAAAAATGTTTAAAAATTATTTTGTAGATCACTAAATGACAGTACTTTCAATTACCTTAGATATGCTGAAGTTGTCTATCAATTAACTATTGTTCTATATAATTTAACTACATGTATAAATAACTTTTCTCTGATTTGAATGAAATTGCGTTTTAAATACCATATACCAAAATGCTTCACATCAGTGAATTTCTGATAACAGTATTTATCCATTGTATGAAATTGGTTTCTTTGAACATCAATTATCTATATCTCTTACAGAAAAAAATTCAAAAACTTGTTTGTATGGGTACACTTAAGGAGAAGGAATCCTTTGGAGAGATTAGTGTTCTTCTTCAAGTTCCTTTCACATGCACAATAGTTACTGGAGGAGAGGTTGAGCTGGCGATCATTGAAGATAAGGACCTATTAGGTAAATACATACATGTTTTTTATACCATTTTATTTGATGAGTTTTTGATAAGCATGGATATATTTCACAGAAATATTAGGACACTCAAGTAAGTGTATGTATATATATTTTATTTACAGAAACAGTATACCTGTAGATAGCCTCCCTTAACACCTCTTAATTCTGTCTGATTTAATTGTGCTACTTTTAGAATGTATTAACAGTATTTCAAAACACTTTGATTTGACATTGATAAAATCTGTGCTTATTCCCAAGTTATCATTAATAGCAACATTCCTTTCCTTTATGAAGTATGTTTTGGTTTTTCATTTCTACAAATATTACTTCTATGTTTTTGGTTCAGGTCAAGGTATACTGTCTTCCAATGTACAATCTAGATCAAGTATATATGAAGATCATGGCTTGTGGTGTTTTAAACTTTTTCTGAAATTCTAGCATTCTGAAAATATTAAAAGAATAATCTTTTAAGATTCATGCAGCCACCTGTGTTTGGTCATTCAAACATTATAGTCATGTAGGATATGCACTGAGGGGTTAATAAGTAATGATATAATAGGATATTAAAGAAAAGTAAATTTTTTGTCTAATAAAAGTAAGAATATCAAACATGATAAAGAATAAAAGAGGAAAACCTTATAGAAATTAACATGGGTGAGAAATTTGCTTTAAATAAACTCAGAAACACTTTCATGATTATACACGCATGATTGACTGAATCCCTTTATCTTGAATTTCAAGGGTTTTTTTTAAATGTTTTTTAGAGAATATTACTCTCTACTTGCTTAACTGTGATTTTGCTTAACTTCAAACTCATATATCCATTTTTAAAAGTTATAAATTTGAAATAGCATTAATTTTCTTTGTTTCTGTGACATTCAAATATAACCCCCCCAAGGTAAATATCACTTAGAAATAAATACTAACCAGCAATTAAAATTATAATGCTCTCACTTGTTGTAGGCTAGGTTTTCCTTTTTCTGTACTAATAATATTAACTGGTGCAAGGCAAATACACTGTGTAAATCAACACTTCACACATGAAAGTCCTTCTTTAAAGCATGTATTAGAATCTTCTTTTGCTGTCTGGCAACTTAAAATTAAAAAAGATGGCTTTGTAGAAGCTTTAGTGATGTTTTTTTATTTGTGCTGTTCATACTTAAAATTTCCTTCTATGTTTTGTTCATTTAGGACTGATGTTATAAAACTGCTGATATGTTGTGTACCTAGTTAAACATTTCCTAAACAGAAATGTTCTTAAGGACTACATTTTGCTTGTTTTGCCATGACTTATAAGAAAATAAAATATTGTATAGTTGGCCTTTTAGCAACACAGGTTTGAATGGTGTGGGTCCACGTTTACATGGATTTTAGAGAGACAGAGTGTGAGTGGGGAGGGGAAGAGAGAGAGGGAGGTACAGAATCTGAAGCAGACTCTAGGCCCTGAGCTGTCATGACAGCACAGAACCTAAAGCTGGGCTCGAACTCATGACTCCTGAGATCAAGACCTGAACCAAAGTCGGACACTTAACGGACTGAGCCACCCAGGTGCCCCTTTTTTTAAATTTTCATATTACTTTATTATTTTTCCATCTATTCCACTCTTTATTATCTGCTGTGTGAATCCATCTCTGTAAAATAGCATAGGGAAGGACTTAAGAGAAAGTAAAATGTGCCTTAAAAAGTATCAAGTTGATGAGAAATGGAAGTATTAAGTAGAATAATAAACATGAGCAAAACCCAGGATGTGTCATCTTGTAATCAGGATGATATTGTTATTATCTGGTATATTACATTGGTGTTAGGAATAATTGTTTATATTTGAGGTGGTCCATTAAACAAATAAACAAAAAATAAATAAAACCAATGTGCTCTGACAGAATCCTCAGTCATATGTGGATTACATTGCCTATGCTTTCTAATCTATCAAAGATTGTTAAATATACTATTTCTCTTTAGAATTGTAAATGTATTACTGAAAAACAAAATTAAAGTTCATATCTTTTCTTGAGTATACAAGTCACCCTCTCTATTTGTTCCCACATAAATCATATTAAAAGGCCACTATTGCTTAAATGATCCAGTTTATCAACAATATTTAGTAAATACCTAAAGGGAACAATGCATTTACCATACCTATGCCTGGGGATAGGTAGAACAGAATTTAAGAAACATGAGAGATTATATAAATGTTAAATATTTTATCTGGAGAATTATATATAAAACTATAATCATAAAGGAAGCCATGCAATAATTAGTTTTGAAATATTTAAAAATACTTGAAGAGTGATTTCTTTATTTAGGTTGTTGACTTTTGGAAGATAGGAAATAATTATTTTTTAATTTATGTACATGCTTCTCAGACATTACCTTGAACATCTAAATAAAAATGAGAATAGAAATATTATTAAGTTTAAGCAAATATAAATATACTTTTTTTATATAATGCCACTTGGAATATAGTTTATCAGATTATTTTTATGAAGGTAATATATTTTGTGTCCAGATTCAGAACTCATACCTCAAGTCACTTAGATTAAAATTATGAATACCAACTATTTTAATTTTACTGATATCAGAAATTCTCATCCTACCATTAAAACAAGTGTACTGCTTTTGTGATGAAACAGAATTGCTTTTCATATAAAAAATGAATTACCACTGTTTTTAATTATATCTCATTCAACTATTCATGACTGAAAAAATAAGGGATAGCTATAGATTTAAATTGTCTTTCCCAAAAGGAAAATTTCAATTTCAAGGTGACATTGCTACAAATTCTCTGAAAGTTTGTTTGTTTTTGGGTGGAAAGAATGTCCAAAGACCTTTATCTCTGATAATGATTTTCTTAATCAAAAGCCTAGGAAACTAGATTTTTTTTTCTGTAGATAGGTCTTTTAGACATTTCAGGAGCAGTGAATGCGTTCTTATCATCTGCTTCCCAGTCCATCAGTTATTTCTTCTTCTTGCAGAGGCAAGTTATAACGAGGTGTCTCCTTGGTAATAATGTTAATCAGAAGAGCCAAAACTTTTGCACAATTTGCCAAAGTAAATATGCTTCCTTTTCCTTTGTTTTTTTGTTTTTGCTGTATGATAAAATTTTGCTATAAAAATACATTTCCAAGTTAAAAATAAGGTATAATGCTTAAAAGTATATTTTGTCTTATGAATCTTTTTTTCCACATCATGAATGTTGTTAAAAGAAAAAAATCAAATTAAGTTGAATAAAATTTTTGTTTTATTTTGGGTTTTTATGGACAAAGTTTTGAGTGAAAAAATACATTTCATATAACTGTTTCTCAGTATATTATTTTATTCCACTAGGCATGTTATAAATATATTGAAAAACTGTTTTGTTAATGATAAAACCAGCCAAATATTTTGAATATATTGCAGACACTTAAAAGTAGTTCTTTCTTGAGGAAATTAGTTTGCCTTAGGAAAATATCATCAAACAATAATGTGTCTTATTTTTGATTGATTGACTTCCATTTTCCTCAGTCCTCAAAGCCATATTGGAATTTAAAAGAGCCCAATAGGTAGCATTCCTTTTATTTGCCTGAGTTCTAAAACAAATGAGAACAAGACAAAAGAATAGAGTAGAAGGGAGATCAAAATAGCAGCTTTATTGTTGACAAAAATTGGAGAATGTAGTTCTTATATCTGCAGACTAGAGTCCTAATCCTGAAGGCCAAAATTCACCTGGATTACCTACAGAGTCATTGGCAGAGCTAGACCACCAAATATCTTCTCACACAGAAGATAGGGTAGGGTTTCCCAGTAGAAATTATGGAGAAACAGGAAGAAACATCCTTCGTGATAGACAAGCTGGATCCCAGGGGGAGGTGGAGAGGAAATGTTAAAACTTAGTATCTCCATCTTTGTTCCAGGATAAGAATGATTGACATGGCGGAATGAATGTGAACATTAAATTTTTCATAATCCTGCCTCCTGAAGAAGTCAGCAATAAATATTTCCTCTAAATACTCTGCAGAAATCCCCACATCCACTGGGTCATTGTGTTGAATAGGAACACACCATTTCATTGCATCCTATGTATAACATGTACACTCCTGGAGCTGAGAAAAGTTGTAGTACTACCAAATCCTATCAATTCTCCCTCCTAAATACCCGTTAAATTTCTTTCCACATCTTTATATCCAATGCCATATCTTAGTTCATAATTTAATTATCTTCTACTTAGATTTCCAGTAGCCACTTAATTAGTCTCCCTGTCTCTAGCTTTATTATTTCTAATCCATTATTCATACAGCCCCTAATTAAACTCGCTACAATGCAAATCTGTTAGTCTCCCCCTACTTAAAGCCTTTTGTTGACTCCCATCATCTATAGCAGGGCATCTTAATCTCTTCATCATGGAACACATAAAAACTGTGATATTTTAAAGAAATTTAGGTAAATAGAGGAAGATATATTGTTCTCAATGTAAGTAATGACTTATCAGACTCCCTGCATCTCAATCCCTTTTAGACCCACCAGGACTGAGGAGATCATTCGTATCTCACTGCACCTTAAGCCTTTTGTTACATACTGATTGAGAAACTCTGAACTCTATAGAAAGTTGAAGGTTCTTAAGAGAGCTTAAGATCTATTGCAATATGGGCTCTGCCAAATCACTTATCTCTTCATTCTTATTGCTTAACTGCTCATCAATATTGAACTAAGTATAATTTCTGGAAAATGCCATTTTGTTTTATGCTTCTAAAAATTTCTCTGAAATGAGTTTTCTATCCTTTACCATCTGGAAAGCATTATTTTTTTAGCTTGAAAACCATTATTTATACTTCTGAATGCCAAGTATTAGAATTTACCTGTTTCTAGGAAATTTCTTCTTACGAACATACTTCTTGCTACACACACTACATTATTTTATGTCTACACATCTGCTTTTCCTAATAAACTTTGAATTCAAAAGACAACAATAGATGCTCAATAAGTGACAAGACATTACAGAGTCCTCCTCCGATGTAAAGCTGTACTGATGACTTTAGACCATGGTGACCCTTTAACAATTGACACTCATTTAAAATACACAATGAATGCTTTACTGAATATAATTCTATTATTGTATTTACATAGTCCCTTTTAGGACTACTAGTATACAATTTCCAGCTCAATTGGTATTTATTTCTTATCTTGCTAATTGGATTATAAATTTCTTTAGGTCAAGGAATATACCATTGTTAATTTTTATATCCCATAGCACCTAGATTCTTAATGGGTAGTCAATCCTTTTTAATATTTTTTCACAAACCTATTGATTTCCAAATATCTCTATAAAGTCTGAGTTAGTTTTCTGGGTAGGGGTTACTATTGTCATTGTCTCCAAGATGGATGTTTTGTAAGATCATGTTAGGGAGTATGATTTAATTTAATAAACATGGATGGCACTGAAAATTAAATAACAATAGTTCTTTGTTATGTGATACTTTATTTGTCCACAAATAAATGGTTTACTTCATTCTCTGATACTCATACATATCAATAATCTATCTCATTAAAAGTCCTAAACTTTTAGGGTGCATGGGTGTTAAGCAAATGACTTCAGCTCAGGTTATGATCTTACAGTTAGTGAGTTCCAGTCCCGCATTTGGTGAGCTCTACCCCCCATTGGGTGAGCATGAGTTCCACTTCGGGTGAACACATGCCCTACTTTGGGTGAGCCCCACTTCTCTCTCTCTCTCTCTCTGCCCCCTCTCTCTCAAAAAATGCTTAAAAATAAAATAAAATAAAATAAAATAATAAAATACCTAAACTTTTTTATAACAAAATTCTTTTTTTTAAGTTTTTATTTAAATTCTAGTTCATGTACAGTGTAATATTAGTTTCAGGTGTACAATATAGTGATTCAACACTTCTGTACAACACAGGTACTCATGACAACAAATGCCCTCCTTTGTCCCCATCATCTATTTAGCCTATCCCCCCTACACATCTCCATTCTGCTAACCATCAGTTTGTTCCCTATAGTTGAGTCTGTTTCTTGGTTTGCCTCTCTCTGTCTTTCCTCCCTTTGCTCGTTTGTTTTGTTTCCTAAATTCCACATGAGTGAATATACAGCAAAATTCTTACTGATATGTTCAATCAATTCACATATATATTTTCTTAGATTTCCAGAACAAGTGTTCATTATGTATGAGATGGTATGCTTCCCTTTTGTAAACCATGTAATCAATGATATTTTCCACTTTTCTTAGATTCCCAGAAAGAACAAGGTCAGCTTTGCTTTTAAGTGTGGTAACTTCTTTTATCTAGATAAAATCACACTAGTATTTCTTTCCTTTCCTCCCTATTTTTTCGATACTTTCATCATATTTTAGTATGACTAAATATTTACCTTATGACAGATTCTTTTTCAGTAGATATATTATAAATTTAAAAAATATGTAACTATCAACTATCTTATATAGAAGTAGATGGATGACATCTTTCAATAATAAAGAAAGGCAGAATTTACTTCTTTTAAATATTGGTTTAAATATTGGCTGGTATTTTTTTCTCAAGAAAAAAACAAGCGTTATTGGAAACTAGACTTTTCAAATGATGATCAATGACCAGTAATATTTCTACTGACCCAGAATTACACAAGGATCAGCTCAATGGATTTAGGTGAAGCCACCATCCACATAGGTGATATTGAAATATAGTTGACCCTGACTGCAAATAACAAAGTCTGACATTCAGCCAGGCAGAATTTTGGTTTTAAGTCATGTATCAAAAACAGAGTTAATGATGCATTTCTTGCTTCCCTGGACATGAAGCATTTTGATAACAATAATTAGTTCAGTTTTAGTACTTAACCTTTATAAGTTTTGATTTTTTAATCTTGTAACTATATGAAGCCTTAATCTTGAATTTATGTCAGCAGAGAATTTGAATGACAAGTCTTGTAAAGTTATAGTTAATGTGTTATATTTACTTAAAAAGTGTTTTGTTTACTTCAAATTTGTAATTGCCTATAAATAAAAGGAAACTATTATAAATTTTTGGCTAATTGGAAATTACTATGCCATGCAGAGTGCCTTGCTGGTTTAACAGACAATACAAATTAATCATATATGAAATTCAACCCAAAGATTGATGAGAACCCAGTATTTCTTATACTTGTTTTCAGAATTAGTTCACATGAAACTTCAGGTTAAATTTCTATATAAATTCTATGCCTCATTATATCTACAGACTCCAAATCCATGTATATACCTATGTAATTGTATAAGCTTACAATTACATTATATTTTTAATAAGTTTTAATATTTATATTGCAATTTCTTACTTAATTGTTACAGTTACAATAGTTTGTATCTAATTCAATGTTACAGTTTCTGATCATTCCAACCACATTTTCATAGTATAGTATTTTTTATGTTCTTTTGATTATATTATTTGGCAAATCTAATCACTTAAACAATTATGACTCCCTTATAAAAAAATTCATGGAAAAGAAAATCAGAATGTAGGCAATATTGTATCCCATCAACAGGCACATGGCAGTTATATTTAAGATGTAATATACCCACTGAAAAGTAATAATTAAATTGAATATTTACTCTGCACTTCATCTTGTATTGTGGCATAGTGTTTTTCTAAAAAATTTCCGATAATGTATCATGCCTGATGGATAAATATTTTCTAGGAAAATATAATTGAGTAAAATGTATCACATAAGTAACTTGATAAAATGACTTCTATTTATAGAACAATGCACAAATGATAAAGATATTGCATTTTAAAATTTGATTCCTTGAACTAGGATTTTTTTTGAGCCAAGATTTTAATAACTAATTTTTGTTAAAGAAGCTATCATTGAGGATTTTTGTTCCCACTGTTGATACTTATTTCCTCTACCATGTTCTAGACTGGCATACCTGTATGGAAGGACTGACTAGAAATTTAGCAATCTCCCTTTTCTCTTCCTGAGCACACAGGGACGTTAAGTTCCCCAGCCTCTCTTGCAGTTAGATTGGAGCCATGAAACTGGCTCTGACTAATAGAATAAAGGGAAATTATTATAGCCTGGCCGTGAAAGATACAATCTCCCATGACCTCATTCTCTGTCATGGGAGATAGCAGATCACATGATGGTGGGAACCATGGACCCTGGGATCCTTTCCTTGGATGGAACTTCCCAGAAGAATAGCTCAGCCAGGAACATCTGTAGTAGACTTTGTGCAAGTGTCAAATAAACATTTGTTGAATTAAGCAACCATGATTTTGATTTGTTTGTTATAGCAACTAGCAAGTGCTACCTTGAGTCATACAATTGGCAAAAATGCAAAATTTCCTGAGGGGTTTTTAGAAAGTAAAAATTTCCAAATTAGGATATTAAATGAATATCTTTTTCATGATTATTCTTGTATTCTTAACATTTAGAAATCTTCTACTCAAAAAGACTTTCAAGACACATTTAGGAATAAGAATATATGTGTGCATAAAGAAGGTATATGCTAATTTTTGGAATAAATTTTAAAATCATTTTTTGATAGGGGCACCTGGGTGGCTCAGTCGGTTGAGTGTCCGACTTCGGCTCAGGTCACAATCTCATGGTTCATGGGTTCGAGCCCCGCATCGGGCTCCGTGCTGGCAGCTCAGAGCCTGGAGCCTGCTTCCGATTCTGTGTATCCCTCTCTCTGCCCCTCCTCTGCTCATGATCCGTTTCTCTCTCTGTCTCTCAAAAACAAATAAATGTTAAAAAAAATTTAAAAAAATCATTTTTTGATAGTGTTATCATAAAATATCGCATAGATAAAAGATAGCAGAAACATAAATTCAGCTCTTTTAAAAAATTAATATATTTTAAAAATCCACTGATAAAATCTTTTACAAACATCTGGTAAGATAGTTATATATTTCTGGAACATAACCAATGCTATAAAAGATACTGTGTGGTGGCAGTTAACACACAGAGAAGTCAAATTTAAGACATTTTGAAGAGAAAGCAAAAAGTTAGACAAATCAATAATCAAAATTAGCCTCAATAGACTATGTCAGATCCACCAAGATTTGATAGAAAATGACCCAGAAATATTTGCACAAGGTTATCAGTAAATCTACTGAGAGAGTTTACAATGGCCATCTTTTCCAAAGGTAGACATTCATTCATTATAGGTAAGTTTTATATTCAATGTAAGTATTCTACAGATTCTTTTTTTCTCAGGAAGTTATATAATAGGGACTTAATTAAGGCTATTAGATTGAAATCTTGGTTTAGTAAACATTCCAAAGTCAAAGAAAATAAAGAAATACATTATAACATGCAAGACAAAACTTTTGTCTTTTATTTTTTAAATGCCTTTTCTCATATAAAATCTCACAAAATTGCTTATAGTTACCGTTTATTAGAAGTTAAATTTGATTTAAAATTTTCAAGGACTGTTCTACAGCAATACTGGATCCTGTCCTTAATACTTTCTTGATCTGTCTCTAGGAAGTGCATTCATGATTCTATGTCTATTTTAAGACCTTGGATCTATTTGGATCTCTATTGGTAAAGGATACATAGACCTCTTGGAGAAGGGATTGCACTTTCTCTGTAAACATGTAATAGTTTACTATTTAATTATACATACTGGCTTCTGAGGGATGCCTGGGTGGCTCATTCAATTAAGCGTCTGCTTGATTTTGGTTCAGGTCATGATCTCTTGGTTCGGAATATGGAACCCTGCACTGGGCTCTGTGCTGACAGCATGGACCCTGCTTGAGATTCTTTCCTTTGCTCTCTTTCTGCCCCTCCACCCCTCTTGCATGTTCTCTTGCTCTTTCCTAAAATAAATAGATAAACATTTAATATATATATATATATATCTATATACTGGCTGCTGAGAGTCTTCTATGTTCTGAGTCGCGCTTGGCTATTGTACTAGATCTTTACAATAGGTTTATTCAGTCTTTAAAGCAACACTTAGGTGTTGGTATTTCATTGGAGTTGAAAAAATGAGGAAGATATTAAAAATAATAGAATGATAAATTAACAAATGTTCATACAAATGATCTTTATAGGGATTAGAACTAAAGTGGTTTGGGAATGTGGATTTTCACCTAGAACTTAAAAATCAAATTAGGTGAGAAAATGAATGGGGAGGAGAAATGTACTCAGTTGGTGAATCAGAGAAGTTATACGTAGGGACTGGGAATGTACAGTTGGAGAATAAGCATTAAGACTCCAGAGAAGATTATCTGGGCAACACAGTGTCAAGAAATGGGCTTAAAATTTATGTGGAAAAATGGGTAATGGTTTTGTCAAAGTGCTTGAAAAATCAAAATGGAGTAAAATCAATAAAATATAAAAAATCAATCAATAAAATTGTTTGCCAAAATCTTTGGTGACTGAGATCCTGCCTACATACTTATACAGAGTCTGATCAGCATCCAACTCAAAAGGTGAGCGCATGTAACTCTGAAGGCAAAGGAATTTCTTGTCACCTGGTCACAATGAATAGGTCAAGGGGAAATGAGGAAGGTACTTTTGCCAACTTCCATATTTGCAAATGAGGGTTGAGTAAAGCATGTCCAAATTCATTCATCCATGCGTCCACCATTCAGTCAGTTAACAAATAATTTTGAGCACTTACATTATCCAGGGCACTCTTCCAGGTGCTAAGGGAATGACACCTGAAAAGAACCCTTAACCCTATCAATTCATATTCTAATGAGAGAAGAGATACACAATACACAATTAAACAAACACAAAGATGAGAAACCCAATGAGTATTTCAGATGAGTGAGGAAAAAATAACAAGTGATAAACCAGGGAATGCTTGGAGGTACTTTGTAAAAATTTTTTTAATGTTTTATTTATTTTTGAGAGACAGAGAGAAAGAGAGAGAGAGAAACAGCGTGAAAGGGGAGGGTCAGAGAGAGAGGGAGACCCATAATCTGAAGACAGGCTCCAGGCTCTGGGCTAGCTGTCAGCACAGAGACTGATGGGGGGCTCAAACCCAAGAACCGTGAGATCATGACCTGAGCCAAAGCCGGATGCTCAACCGACTGAGCCACCCAGGCACCCCTAGAGGTACTTCTTTAATTGTGGGGTTCTATTGCTTTCTGAGAAGGTAACATTTGAGGTACGACCTGCATGTTGAAAAGGAGCCAGTTAATGTTAAGAACTGGAGATCAGGAAGCAAAGCTAAAGGAAGAGCAGGCACCGAAGTTCTGAGAAGGGAATGATTGTGGCATGAATATCAAAAATGAGACTGAAGCAGTCATGAGGGGGCAGTAAAGAGAGAAGTCTGGAGTGGTAGATAGAGGTAGAAAATTTTCAATTTGCCAGGCCATGATATTATGTATGATTACATTCTAGTTGTAAGAAAAAGGCTTTAAGAGAGTTTAAGAATGATTTCTATAGGAACTGTGATCACTAAGCCAGGAAACTGCACATGCTGTAGAGCTCTATTTCAAATTAGAATGTTAGAAGAGCTAGGAATTGCAGTTAAGAAACTATTTAACTTTTTAACCTAAGAGCTTTCACACTTAGAGCCCATTAGTTTCTATAAAGTCTAGACCTTCCAGTAAAGAATGGTACAATTTGTTATTATCTCATCTCATCCACATTATATATTCCCTCCGTCTCAGTGTATATCATTTGATCCAACCAGGCTGAGTCCTTAAGGCCTCTTCCCCCTCAGGAGACATTCTCATTCATCACAATAAACCATCACTATAAAAGCCCTCTTTATGTCCTAACTTCATATCAAAATCATATCTACTCTCTCTGACCTATATAAAAATCTCCTTTTCTATGAAGCATATACATTACTTCATTAATTTTTCCTTTGTTGAAGACAGTATGATATAGTAAGATCATGAGTGTTTCAGTTAAAAAATTCAGCACTCTAATTCATACTCTATCATTTACTGTGAATTGTGATTGTAAAAAGTCATTCTAATCCTTAGATCCTAACATTTTAACAGTAAAAGTTGATATAAAAATATGTTATGTCAGATATGTTATCTGACATTATTCATGTGATTCTTTCTAGAAAGATCCTGGCATAGGTGAAAGAACTTAGAAAAGTGTCCGGCACACATTTAGCATGTATAGTCATAGAATTTTAGATTTAGGTAATTTAATAGAAATCTGCATACTTGTAATTATAATAGCTAACATTTAGTGGTTCTTTACTGAGTTAAGTTTTATTTGCATTATTTCATTTAATCCAAATGAAAATCCTTTTAGTTAAGTTTATTAAACTCGTTTTATAGAAGAGGAAACTAGGGCATATATAACTTAAGTCACTTGCACAATTACACCAGTTTGTAAGTGGTAGACCCAGAATTCAGATTCAGATCATGAAATATTAGGTTGAAATATAGAAAAATGAACAAAATTTTTATTACTTACATAAACAAGAGTGTCCATTTAATTAGTAGCTAAGAGATCAATGTAATTTAATAATAATGTTAATATTTTAATATTAAGATGTCAAATATCAATAGTATAAACTCAAAATTTAATTGCTTTTTCTAATCAAATATTTTCTAGTTAGAACTAGAGGTGACCAGAAAAATATAAAGTAACATGAGTGATCCAATAACAGAAACCTAGGGTGTACATGAAATAACTCATAAAAATATCATTAAAGAATATAAAGCAAATAAAGACATATTTATTACTTGATGACAAAATTTAAATTTATAAAATATCATCTTTTCCACAATGTGCATATAATTTAGATACAATCTGTTCAGCATTTCGACATGTCCATGAGAAAATCTAACTACCCAAATTGCTAGTAAATGAAATCGAATGATTTTACATTCATATAGAATAATAAATATCCCAAATTTAGAAAAATAGTTAAAAAGTTTTAAATATATTATAAGCAAAAAAAATGTGATGTTACTACAAGAAGATATATATTAATCAGATTCAGGAAGGACTGAGAAATCAATCCATGTAACTATGGATTTTCCTTGTAGAGAAACAAGTGCTTTCATATATCATTTGGGGGAGTGTGAAATCTTTTTAGAATGTTATCTGACATTATTCATGTGATTCTTTTAAAGTACAAACCTCCTGACTCAGCAATGTAATTTTAAGATTCACTCCTTCAGGAAAAAAACGACCAGAAAATGAATATTTATTACATCACTTCTTTTTGTTTGTTAGTTAGTTTGTTTTTTGGAGTGGCCTAAAACTAGAAGCGACCTCAATGACTATCAGCTAGTAAAGTAGTAACTAAATTATAGAATAACTGGGTTATAAAGCACTGTGCAACTACCAACTGGTGTGACGAAACATCTCGTGTGACCATACTCCATTTTTCCTAGGACAGTCTCAGTTTAGAATTGGTGTCTAAACTGAGTTTTAATAGCATAGTCTTTCTTGGTTTGGATAATGAATTAGTCTTTCTAGTTAAATTTCTATCTGTTTGTATTAAATAATTACTAAAATATATTTCAGGATATATATAAAGTAGATATAAACAAAAACTCATATGTAAATATTTATATGAGTATACACAAAAGGATGGCATATACATACCAGGGTGTCAACTTCTGTTGACAGTATTTGGATTAATGAGGATATTTATTTGATTTTGGAATTAGAAAAAACAACTGTAAAGAATATTTAAATGGCAAAAAGAAAAAAGTTGAATAGCTGACATAGTCCCAAAATTTATGAGACCTTTGAAATCCTCATAATTTTTTTCATTTTGTTTTAATATTCAGTTTTGTTTAAAAAAAGTATTCATTTCTTTAAGTAAGCTCTAGGCCCAATGTGGGGCTTGAACTGATGACCCCAAGATCAAGAGTCACATGCTCTACCAAATGAACCAGCCAGGGGCTCCAAAAGTATTCATTTTTTGATGTGATTTTATTATGGAGATATTAGCTAATTAAAAACCTAATAATGGAAATCTTAACTCATTCCAGTTATCTCCACATGCCTCATACAGAGATAGTTATTTCAGCTAATCTTTTCATGAGACTCATGATTTTATACTTGGTGCCATAGCCACTTGATAGTCCTAATCAAGGGGATTGAACTTCACATTTATTTAGTACCTACCATATGCCAGGCACTATGTTAGGTGCTATAGAAGTGTTTGTAACTCTCTTTTTAAAGAAAAAAACTAAGGTTACATAAAATTAAACTTTTTCTGTCTACTACACTTAGGAAGTATAGATCAACATTTAAACAAAAGTCACCCTGACTCCTGATACTTTTCTTTACCATACAGCTTCCCATGCATTTATAGTCCTGTTATTTTTCATACTATTATATCAGTATATCCTTCTTTATTCACTCTGAAAATTTTATACTACAGGAATTCTTTGAATGGCAACTCCCCAGGGCAAAATTGGCCTGAGTTTAGAATTATGTCACCTTTATCAACATTTCCATATGCATGACAAAATATAAATAGCAGCAAGTTTATTAGCTTTATTTTAAAGAAACACAACCTAATGTTAGAAAAGATAAATGACTTGTCCAGCTGTACGTTCCAAATCATGCGGAGTTTAAAATAGGATTGCAAAGAAGTTAAATGCTCTTGGCTTCCTAGTCTAGAATACTATTTATGAGATGCCAGCGACTCTTTTTAGAAAATGGTAATATAAATTTTATTGCTTGTCAGGACTGGTAATGATTATGAGACCTTAGTATTTTTGACTTGCTAAAAATAAAATTTAAAGAAGACTTATTCATTTAAGACTATGTTGGTCTTCAAAATCATTTGACATGTGCTTTAAAGTGGCACATTATTGTATTGAATAATACAATAATATTGAATGCAACAGGAAGGAGAAGTTTTAACTGTGTATTATCTGTATATTACATTATCTAACAGAATCCTACTAAATTCAGCTATTTCATCTATAGCAATTAGATACTTATAAAATATATTCATTTTAATACAAATATTTACTGAGTGCCTGCTATGTGGCAGGCACTCTTCTAAGCACTGAAGACAAAATAGTGAACAAAACAAAAATCTTTGTTTTCATGAAATTTACATTAAATTTGAGGGATAAATATGAAAAAAATATATGTATCATGTATATTAAATTCCAGTCAGTGGTAAGTGCTCTGAAGAAAAACAAAGCAGATTAAAAGATAGAGATAAATGGAAAGATGCTATTTTAGATAAAAGGATCAAGGACCATCTAATAATATTATACCTGAGACCTGAAGGAAGTGAAGGATGTACCAAGGAGGAAGGATATAGTCAGAATGAATAGGGAGTATAAAGAATCTGAGGTGGGTGGTGCATGGCATAATTAATTCAGTATAGTTAAAATGAGTGACTAAGAGAGGAAATTATAAGATGAAATCAGAGTGGCAGTCAAAGAAAAATATATGCAGGACCATTAAACCATTGAAAGGACCTTAGATTTTATTCTGGGTGAGGCAGAAAGGCATGGACATTTATAAACAGAGGCAGTATATAATCTAAGTTTTCAAAGAATCACATTGATTCTATATGCAGAACAGATTTGAGGAGCAAAGACTGAAGTGAAAACATCAGTTGCGTGGGAATAAAAAGTTTATATAAAAAATGATGATAGTATAGTCTCAAAATTAACCTATAGATTCAATGCAATCCTATCAAATTCCCAGGCTATTTTTTTTTTGAAGAAGTGGATAAACTGATCCGAAAATGTATATGGGAATACAAGAAATCCAGAATAGCCAAAATAATCTTGATAAAGAACAAATATGGAGGACTAACACATCCCAGTTTTAAAACTTATTATAAAGCTGTGTAGTAGTGGCATAAAAATAGACATATATATCAATTGAATAAGATTGAGAGTCTAGAAATAAACCTGTATAACGATGGTCATTTAAATTTTGGCATAGCGCCAAGAAAATGGAATAGGGAAAAGAATAGTATTTTCAACAAATGATGCTGGGATAAATGGATATCCACACACAAAAGAATGAAGTTGGTCTCTTTAAACTACACACAAAAAAAATTAAAATGGGTCATAAAGAATCATAGAACTGAATGTAATAACTAAAATTATAAAACTGTTAGAAGAAAATTTGGGAGTAAATCTTTGTGACCTTGAGTTAGACAACCCTTGTTAGATATGATACCAAAACACAAACAAGAAAAGAAAAAATTAAATTGGACTTCATAAAAATTAAAGACTTTTGAAATGCAAATTATACTCTCAAGAAAGTGATAATTCACAGAATGGGAGAAAATATTGAAAATAATTTTAAAGAGATGGTGGCTTGGACTAGAAGAGTCACACTGAAGATGATGAGAAGTGGTCAGATTCTGAATGCATTGTGGGTAAACCATAAATATTGTTGGCTTTTAACTATTTTTTACCTACAAAATTATCATTTCGAATAGTTCAAGTTAATATTCTGAAGCTATACCTACAGAGGTTTTTTTAATATGTATTTACTTTTGAGAGAGAGAGCATGAGTGGGGGAGGAGCAGAGAAAGGGGACAGAGGATCTGAAGCAGGCTCTATGCTGTCAGCAGCGAGACTGATGTGGGGCTTGAACTCACAGTGAGATCATGATCTGAGCTGACCAACCAACTGAGGCACCCAGGCACCTGCCTACAGAATTGTTTTTTGATGCCAGAGCTGTGAAATGACTATAAACTTTTTTAGGCAGAGGAATTGGAAAGATCAGAAATTTAGAAGATTGGGAGTAGAGTAAGACTGAGGATAAAAGCAACTTTGTTTTTAGGCGTATTAACTCAAAAGAGACAAAAGATTACCAAGAGGAAATTCCATAAAACAGAATGATAGCAGACTGTTGTTTAGGACAAAGTGTGAGAAATAATTCCTGCTGTCAAGACTCAAACACATTTCACCCTGTGACTAGACAACTTTTTTTACTCTTTCAGTAACATTCTACCTACAGAAACAGTTCTGTGCTGTTAATTAGATAAGATGTGGGCAAGTAGTCTCAATTCTATCCTAAAATAGCAAAAATAGGCAATTTCAAATAGACATATGAACTAAATTGTTATTAGTCATTGTGTTTTATCCACATGAATTCAACTTTTTAGAAAGCATCTAACATGTAATCACTAGGCTTTGAGATTTCAAAAATATTAACCATTGTTTCCTTCCCCAAAGAGATTATGGAATTCATAGTAAAACAAGTCTGAGTTGCAAAGAAAAAGTCAGTGATACCCCCCAAAATAGGAAGTTTTACAGTAATAAGGAATCAATGCATTAGATGTAATAGCGCAGTGAATGGTTAAATGCCAAGATTAGTGCAGAGATGAACTATGCCCTAGAACAGGTAAAGAAAACCACGTATGGGCTGACACAGAGCAGAGCTATGAAGTGTGACTCTTTCTATGTCTCAAACACAGCAAATGTGGGTACCTTGAAGGGAGAGAGAAATACAACCAAAATTCAGAGAAGCAATTTTAAATACAAGTGAGCAGGTTGAAAGGCATATGGACTATTCAGGGAACAGTGAGTAGCAGTTGTTATCCTTTAGATTCTCTTTAGTCCAGTATGTAATAAAGTTGAATAATAAATAATAAAGTTGAATAAATGACCCATTGAAATGGATAAAAGGATACAATCAACTACTCCTAGATTAAAGGCAATATAAAATGTAATATAATAGTAATATCAAATTATCAACTACATGTTTTTTTGTATACATGATCCAAGGGTATATTTTGTCATCAGTTGATTGAACATAATCATGGTCATATTGAGTATTTTTTTAATGCTTATTTGTTTTGAGAGAGAAGAGCGAGAGTATGAGTATGAGCGGGGAATGGACAGAGAGAGAGAGAGAGAGAGAGAGAATCCCAAGCAGACTCCGCACTGTCAGTGCAGACGCCAACACGGGGCTTGATCTCAGGAACCCTGACATCATGACCTGAGTCGAAATCGAGTCAGAGACTTAATTGACTGAGCCACCCAGGCGCCCCATATTGAGTATTTTAACAGATATTATAGGGAATATTTAAAATCAGAACTGCCTGGAAGAATTACAATTTATTTTAGTGATATAAAAAAAGAAGATCCCGCCCAACACAAAGCACCAATAAATGTCAAGTAGTTATTCCCAGCTCTAAACACAATAGCTGGTTAGATGAAGAAATAGTATGGGTTGGGGAATGAAAAATGGTAGGAGAGTTCATATATATTCAGACCTATCACTAAGTTTCAATTCAGGAATATGAATTCCAAAGAAAAACCATTTTGTCCTGCCATTTACTATTTCTTTTAATTTGGTTTGCAACCATTTATATCTTCATTTTTGTTCCCTTTCTCTCTGTATCTTTCTGTCTCTCACAGCTCCTTCATACCTGCCAACACACACACACACACACACACACACACACACACACACACTCAAGAATGGCCTACAAGAAAAGCTAGAATAATTATATCTGTTCTTTTATATGCATAACCAAGGCTATGATGATAAAAACTTACCTTTCTTCATAGATAGTGTGTGTGCTTCATTTTCAGAATGCTTAACATTTATGAATCTCTGTGTTTTACTTTTCTGGTTAGAGGGTGGCTTTCTATATATCAAAAGGAGACATAAATTCTTAGTTATTTTTTAACAAAAAACATTTAATGTAGGTTTTAGATAATTAAACTCATTTTTCATTTGATTAAGCCATCTTGATTTTTTAATTTTTTCTCTGCTAACTTAATAAAAAAAGAAATGCATAAAAAAGAAAACATAATTTTTTTACAAGAGCTAAAGAAATAACTATTGTTTTCATTACTGCCATGATGAAGCAGATCAATATGAGACATTGTTTATTTCCTTTTAAGACATTAAACCACCAAAATAATTAATTGAATTAAAGGAAAATAGTATTATTTCAATATTTTGTGTCCACTTCACTTGCTAAACATAGATTAACAGCTCAAAGTACTTTGCTAAATGTTTTCTCACTGAGAATATAATGGCATAAAATTAAATATATGCTTTGAAGTTGACATAAATTACTATAGGCCCCTTCTAGAAAATATTTAACATAATAATAGTTATGGATTAAAGATTGTAAAGATCCATAGTTGTTTGTATGCTTGTGAAATTAGCGTGGATTGTTTTTTAATGAAAATAATTTTCTTAGTGCAACTGTATGTTTTTAGAACACAAGTTCTGGAGTTGAGGGAGATGAATATTTAAGAAACTTTTATTGGTTTCCTAATATGTGCCAAAAGACATGAAAAATTCTGTAATACATGTTTACAAGGTAGTTGTGATCATAGCAGAAGGAAAAATTGTTTTGTGTAACACTGTGGTACAAACCCTTTGTGTGTATGTGTGTGTATGTGTAGTGGTGTGTGTGTGTGTGTGTGTGTGTGTGTGTGTGTGATACTAACCCCTTGCAAATCTTATGATGGCTCTTGATCATTCCCTCCAGTGGCAGGGCAGAGAGGTCATAAAGACATGCAAACTGAGCATTTTCCATACATTTTAGGAGTTCATAGAGATTAATGGAAGGAAGATAAAGACACAACTGTCTAACAAGGGAATCTTATGGAAGAGGAAATATTGAGATGAGTCTTGAATATAACCCTTAGGTGTATTGTCCTCCATCACATTCCTTTCTTAGGGCCCAGAAATTATGAAATACAACAGTCTTCTTCAGTCTTTTGTGAGTGGCCATCTATAATCTGCCATGATAATCTATGCAGCCATACCAATTAACTTTCTCCAAATACCTTATAATTAGCTTTATAGAACTATAGAAATCTTCTTAAATCATTTAGCAAACTTCTCCTCCTCCCGACTTTTACCTCCTTTCACTGTAACGTCCATGCTTAACATAGAATCAGTTGTTCTTGCTCGTGATGCTTAGGTATTTGTCTTTCATAATACTTTGTAATTTTGAATTATATAACAAAATGTATTCTTTTGTTCTTACTAATTAAATCTTCAAGGACAAAGATAGTCTTCTGTTCCTTATAACTCCTGCTTTTTAATATTTTTTAATTAACAAAAACTAAACAAACAAAAAACAGCAATCAAATATTACTTTAATGTTATTGTGGGAAAAATCAACAATATAGTACATAAAAATAGTAAAAAAAAATAAATAGCATACCTAAGTGTAATTAAATTTCTCTTCATATCTCAATTCCTATCCTAGAAGTAAGAACACTTAACTATTTTTCTGTATGTCCCTCAAGACTTTAAACATATATTTACATGAATCTATATATATATATGTGCAAATTTTTAAATGTTAACATAAATTGGGTTTATTAACATAAGTTATTTATATTGTGCTTCAACTGCTTTTTTTTTACTTGATGTATGTAGGATGTCTTATTTTTTGAATGTATATAGGTCCAACATTTTTTTTAGAAATTACTATAGCATATACCATGGTATGGATTCACTATAAGTCAGCCTAATACTATTTTAAAGCTGAATATTTGAATTATTTATCAGATAATGCTGTGAGAAATGTTCTTGAAATAAGCACTCCTATCTACATTTTTATGAAAATTTATATATCCAAAGGCTAGATCTAGAAATGGACTTACTTAGCCATACTGCAGGCACATTTTAAATTTTGTATATACTGTCAAATTTTATACAAAAAGCACTACCAAACTATACTCCACCAACATAGCATGCGAATTCCTGTTTCTCTACACCAACATTTGGTATACAATGTTTTCAGGCTTTCCTCATCAGATGGTTAAAAATTATCCTCATTATCTTTGGATTCTGTATTTGTGAACTTGCCTACTCACTGAAATTGATTTTTAATCCCAAAATCAATATTCATGGCGCTTTCTGGACCATTCACAGACATGCTAATAGCAACAAAAAATGTAAATGGGCAACACACACTGCCTTCTTGTTTCAGTTCTAATACTGTAAGTAAGTGTAATTTTTGCAGGCTATTTATTTAGTGCCATGTTTTCCTTATTTTTGTGGTTGTTGCTGATTATGCTATTTAAAAATGGCCCCGAGTGCTGAAGTGCTTGGTAAGTGCAAGAAGGTTGTGACATGCCTTAGGTGAAAATACATGTTTTAGGAAAGCTTCATTCAGGCATAAGTTATAGTGCTATAGGCTATGAGTTCAATGTTAATGAATCCATCAACAGTATTTATTAAATAAGGTATCTTTAAACAGAAACACTCATAAAACAAGGTTATGCATTGGTTGGTTGATGAAACTGTGACTTGAGGTTCATAGAAACCTACTCCTGTCATTCTTCTAGGAGTAGTGGTTCAGTTTTTGTGGCAACTTTATAAACATAAATATTGTATTTAATAAGAATCAACTGTATATCATTTTAATTTGCTTTTCCTTAATTATCAATGCTGTAGAATATCTTTTGTATATTCATTTGACATTTGCATTTCTTTTTCTGCTATTATGTATTTATATATCTTATCTATTTTTATTAGATTGTCCCTTTTTCATCAATTCATATGAGTTTTCCTTATATTAATAGTACTGAAAGCTCTCCTGTTAGATATATTGGAAGTATTTTCTGTAGTCCATCCATTGTCAATCAGTTTTTGATATTTTCAACCACCCCCCCCCTTTTGAAAATATAATGACAGCTATCCTTCTCCATCCATTTTAGGGCTTCTTTGTTTTCTATCTAATGTACTATAGTATGTTTGTTTTAATCTAGTTTTGAATTATGTATAGTTTCTTTTCATGTAATGCAAGGATCACTTCTACCACCCCAGCAATCATAAAAGGCTAATTTTTCTAATATTGTGCATTTAATACTCTATTATTTTATTATTGGTTAAAAATGCAAATTTTTAAAAGTATATTTTTAGTCTGTTCTGGACTCTTGATTAGTTTATTGCTTTATTATTTGAAAGGTTAGACTGTTTTAATTACTACTATTTTATAGTATTTTTTTATTTAAAAAGACTCTGATTTTTTAGACAGGACTCTCCTGTCTTATTTTTTAAAATTTCCTACATATTTTTATTTATCCTTGTGCATTATTTCTTCCAGAACTGCAAAGTTTATTTACCCTAGAATTGAGCAAGTAATTTTAATAATATTTATTCAAGTCAGAGGAGTAAACTGCATTTCATGACTAGAAATGCTTGCATAACTCATTCCATATACCCACTTTTCTTGTATATATTGCTTCTCTTGTCATCTTAGTCCAATCCCCTAAAAAGGTAGGATTTTTTGTTTATTTGTTTGTTTGTTTGTTTTTATAAACCCCAGTTATCCTTTGTTTTTAAGGGGGAAATCAAAGCAAATGACATGATATTCAAACACTGCTTTGCCTAAGTGCTATGAAATATAGTTTAAAAATAACTGCCACAAAATAGAATTTACCTTTACAGTTGCCAGGAACTTCATGACACAGACAGAAGTTACCTGTTTCTTAGTTAGTGTTGGAGATGTAGTAAAATTATATTTTTTTATTCACAGTCCTCATAATTCCATGTAGATTACCTTCCTTTTATTGAAACATAGAATGACCACATGGATGCAGTTGTGTTCATGGCTTTCAATTATGCTATCATCATAAGTTGATAATTAAATTATAACCATCAATATCCTCAAGTTTTTACATCTTCATGTCTTTATATTATAGCCTGGATTGTACTTGTGTTGTGGACAAACACCTTTCTGCAAGTATTACCTTGTTATGTTAATAAATTTTTATTATTTTTATACCTTCTTACATACCTATTTCCTGGAGACATCTAAATATTTATGTATGGATTCTGTTAAACTTTTAAAGAATTAAGCTGTTTTTACATTTCTGGAACCCCCTCATTTTATCTCTGTGTGTTGACATATACTGCTGGGCACATTTTTTTTTTAAGAAAAAATAGACCTCCAGAGAAAATAGAAATTCTTTATTCCTATGTGAGCCTGTTTGTAAACCAGCTTGTCAATATGTATCAGAAATGCAAAAAACACTTTTTATAGCTGGTTGAATTGTATATGGCTGCCATACATTAAATACATATTCTGATGATTCCCCACAATTTTTCCAAATGCTATTCAGCATATTTTTACTCTCAGTTCCATACATTTCCATACAACTATAGATGTCTTTACATAATCCACCTTTCTTTAAAGCCTATCCATTCTCCCTTTATTGTATTCCAGGCATGCCTTTCACCACTCTAAGTCAGTCTCAGGGAGGCCTGTAGGGTTGTGTCTAATTCCTCTGTGTTGGAAGTTTAAATTCACCATGTCACCCATGCTCAGCACATTAAGCGGTAAACATATTTTGCCCGAAGCTTTCTACATGCCTCTTTGAAAGTTTCTCCCATGACTTATCGGGCTTTAACTCTATTGTTAATATTCTTTTCAGACCAAGAGAGGCAGTAAATCTAAAACAAACTTACAGATTTTACTGCTATAACTTTCAGACCCACCTAGTCTCCTGGGAGGAGAAAATTGTTCCTTTAGGGGTATATTTTTCCTACGTGTCAGATTGTTATTCTCCAGTGATTAGTTCTTTAATTATGTCAAATAGTTTTCTTCCTAGAAGTTAAAATACTAAAATAAAATTGTTTATTTCCAACTATTTTCCCATTACAGTGGACTAGTATATATGTGTGTGTGTGTGTATGTGTGTGTATATATATATACATACACATATATACATATATATGTATATATAAAGGTGTATATGTATATAAAAATATATTTTATTTTCAGGTCTTGTTTTTAGTTACTTCACTAGCTTAACCTGAGATGATTCAATATACAATAATTATTTTTGTTATTATGGTGTTTCATTTATAGATAAAAACATGAATCATGAAAATTAACCAGCAAGGATTTTTAAGCAGCTGTCAAATATGTGCCAGCCCTAAGGATACCAGGACTAAGTATGCTTGTGTCCTAAGGCCATGTCAGCCTTGAGCACCATATATATATATGATATGATTTTAGGGTCATTTGAACACTCTTCCTCATTCCCTTTCATGATCTCCTCAGTATCTCTCACCTCTTCAATCTGTGAATTTTTGTGAAGAAAATTCACTTAATGGGATATGAACTTATTTAGAAGATAGTAGTGTGATTTTGTATTTTAGAGCTTTGTCTCTGGAATGAGCTTGTTATGTTCCAAATACTGGACCCACATATACGTTATAGGCTCTCTTAGATAATTAATGAAACTACTTTACAGCTTCCTGTGCCAAAGGTTCAGTCAAATGAGAGGAAGGATGTTATTCAAAATATTTAACACTTGGAAGAGCCCAACTCTGAGCCATTCAGAAGAACACTGCTCAGAGCAGGATCTTGAAAGATTCTTAATGTGTCAATCCTCACACACCTAGTAGTGGGAAATCATAGAGTCTGGAGTAGCTCAAGTGCTGCTAGGACACTCAGGGTGCTTTGACAATGATTATTTAACTCAACTGGTGGGGAAATACTTAACTATTTTAATTGGTTCAACTGAACTGGACCAACCCAGTGACTGTCACAGATTCTAAATTATTTACATCAGATCTTTTCCAAATACATTTTTTCTAAGGAGTACAACAATGATATCAGAAAAGGATAAAAGGAAAGACATTAACAGACTGACTGGAAGGGTGAACAAGAATCAAACACATGTTGCCTCTACAGAAATATTATAATAAGCAGTGATCACAGCAGCAGCAATATCACCTTATTCCGGTTGTTCCAACAATAACAAGATCCTGACTATGCCTTAGTTCTCCTTGTTTATGCCTAAGGCTAACTCTCCAGTATTCCCAGAGATTTAGTGATCTACAGTTGCCTTTCCACTACAATCCTTTTTTGTTTAAGTTAACCAGATTTAATTCCTCTGGTTTATAACTGAGAATACTCATAAAGATCTGGTACCAGGACTCGATTACTGGCAGTCATACCTCCTAATATGTGGAATTGATTGCTGACATACCCTAACGTGGAATTAATTTGCTGAAGAATTCTATCATTCCTCATTAGAAAATTGATTTTTTTTGCTATATTTTGTTAAATTATGGTATGTTGTATATTTGGAATAAAAGCAACATCTTCAAGGACTTATTTGGAAAATATCAGGATTTTGCAGCATGTTGATTGATTCTTATGACCATCATTAAGATTTTTCAGAAAGAGACAAGCTTCAGACTCTCCAAACACAAGAAATAAAGAAAAGGCAGTTTTATAATAAATACTTTTTCTCCCTGTCATTTCATATCCAATCTGACTGAAATATGGATAATTTGATTCTTTGCACTGATGGAAATATACTGTAATCCAAATTTAAGGACTGATATACTGAGGCAGAAAGATAGAATTCTTAGAGGATAAGATTAGGTAAAAGATGAATCTGAACTCTTAAGCCTCTTTCAAATGCCTCTGGTTAACCCAGTGGTTTCATCTTTGGTTGTATAATGCTTTCTAAAAAATAATGCCGCTTTATTCCTAACCATTGAAATTCTTATTCAATTTAATTTTTCTTAGAAAGTGGTTTGAGCATTGTTTTTTAAAAAGTTCCCTAGGTAATTCTTGAAGAATAACTGTCTCTCACTGAAGAAGTCTCTGGAATGTAGCCTGGAAGACAGAATCATATTCCAGGTTTTGATTTATCTCAGTTTGAAGTCATTAATTTGTGAACCAGACGGTGGTTAGTGCACAGAGGCATGCTGTGAGGAAACAGAAGTTCTCACATTCAAAAACTGTGCATAAATGTGATCTTTGGGTGTTGTTTCTAGCCAATTAAATAAACCTGTAACAAATACATTGTAAGCTTAGAGGTTCTTAAGATAATTATATAGAAATAAAATGTGACTTTAATATTCTGTGGTTTTATTCTTCTGACAATTAAATGAAATACTATAAGTAAATTACCTAGCAGAGTGCCTCACACAAAGTAGACACTCACTGAAAGTGAGTTATTACCATCAGTACTGTTACTATCTTTACCACTCCTACTAACACTACTTCAACTACTACTATGACTACTACTGAAAGCTAGACACCAGGTGTTTTCTAAATAAATCCAGTGAATCACTCAACAATTTTAAGGTGTTCTTTCTTACATGCTGCAGCACAAATGATTTCTGTGGGGTTTTTTTCTTCTATTTTTTTTAAAGATTAAAAAAATTTTTAAATAATCTCTACACCCAACAATGGGCTGGAACTTACAACCCAAGGACAAGAGTTGCATTCTCTACAACTCTACAACTCTACAGGAACCCTACAAGCGATTTATGTTTTTTAATATATTTTTTATTGATTTTTTGTGAGACAGTGCAAGTGGGGTAGGGACAGAAAAAGAGGGGGACAGAGGATCCGAAGAAGGCTCTGCACTGACATGCTGGCAGCTGATAGCAGGGAGCCCAATGCTGGCCTCCAACTCATGAACCCATGAGATCATAACCTGAGCTGAAGTTGGATACTCAATTGACTGAACCACCCAGGCACCCCTATTCAGACTCTTATTTTTAAATATCACTTTGATACTTAAAAAAGAAGTTGTTACCTATTGTTAAGTGTCAATATTCTGTCCTCTTTTCTAGTTCTTTTTTCTTTTTTTAATTTTTAACTTTATTGTAAAGAGAGAGAGCATGAGCAGGGGAGAAGGGCAGAGGGAGAGAGAAAGAGAAGAGAGAAAATTTCAAGCAGGCTCCATGCTCAACTCAGAACCTGACAAGGGGTTCGATCCCATGACCCTGGGATTGTGACCTGAGCTGAAATCAAGATGCTCAACTGACTGAGCCACCCAGCATCCCTTGTATTGTTCTTGACAAAACTTAATATTGAGTCCCATTTCCACCCCCACCTTCAACATTACTCCAATCTTTATTGGTCAGATCAGATTTATAGTGTTGAAATTATTTGGCAAGAATCAGTTATTTTTCTTGAGGCAAATTCTTTGAAATCTATTAATATAATTCATGCTGGTCTTAAAATATCTCCAAATTTCTTGCTTAAATGTGTGGTTCTTTTTGTTAATTTTATTTATGTCTTGTTTGGAAAAGTGGGTCTGTAGTGTCCATAGTATGTCTTTCTGTGCTTAAGTTTGTATTTACCTGTCTATATTTGGTTGAAAGGTGAAATTGTAAGGTCCTCTGTCCAAGTAAGAATATGCAACAACTGGGGGTGCCGGGGTAGCTCAGTATGTTAAGCATCAAACTTTTGATTTTGGTTCAGTTCATGATCTCATCATTTGTGGGATCAAGCCCCACTTTGGGCTCTGTGCTGACAGCATGGAGCCTGCTTGGGATTCTCTCTCTCCCTCTCTCACACCGTGTCTTTCTGCTTCTCCCCTGCTTGCTCGCTCTCTCTCAAAATAAATGAATAAACTTAAAGAAGAAAAGAATATGTAGCAGCTACTTCTTATTTGTTTACTATCTAGATCTTTCCTTGTCTAAAAACAGGTCATCCTTCTTATGTAATCTTTTTCTATAGGCTTCAATGTCTTTCTAACAACTTCCTAAAACATGATTGAGCTAATTTTAAAACGGCATCTTTGCTTCCTTTCTGTACATATCTTTGTCTAGGGCTCCACCTGTTCACTTTTGGCAATTGCTTTGATCATAACCAGCCTGAGTTATATCTAGAAAAAGGCAGAAAAGAATTTCTGAGTCATAAAATTTCTATTACATATATCAGCACTGGGTTAAGGGAAAAAATTGTTTTCATTTGTTTAGAAAGTAAAAAAGCAATCTGTCTAAAGTTCTACTTGCAGAACTTACTATACTCAATGGTTGTTGCAAAGAGGAGAGGGAATACATATAATAAAATAAATGCAGGGTTTGGGCCGATAGAGATTTGAGAGCAAGTCCCGTCTCAAACACTTAGAACTGTATCATATTTTTAGGCAAGTACTTAACCTATATAAGCCTTTGTATTTTTTGTCAGTAATAAGTTAATAAATTTTACTAAGAAATATCATTATTTCATAGTGAACTATCATACACTATCAGAAATAGTGTATGAATAGTGCTTGGCACAGGGATATCCACTCTCACCACTGTTATTTAACATAGTACTGGAGGTTCTAACCTCAACAATCAGACAACAAAAAGAAATAAAGGCAACACTGATGGGGGCAGCACCTGGGTGGTTCAGTTGGTTAAGCATCCAACTCTTGCTCTTGGTTCAGGTCACGATCTTATGGTTTGTGGAAATGAGCCCCACATTGGGCTCAGTGACGAAAGCATGGAGACTCCTTGTGATTTTCTCTGTCCTTCTCTCCCTGCCCCTCCCCTTGCTTGTGCTCACTCTCGCTCTCGCTCTCTCTCTCTTTCTCAAAATAAATAAATACACTTTAGAAGATAAAATGCTGATAAAGTTGAAGGTGACACAAAGAAATGGAAAAGCATTCCATGCTCAAGAATTGCAAGAAAAATATTGTTAAAATGTTCATACTACCCAAAGCAATCCACACATTTAATGCAATTCCCATAAAAATGCCACCGGCATTTTTCACAGAGCTAGAGCAAACAATCCTAAAATTTGTATGGAACCACAAAAGATGCTGAATAGCCAAAGCAATCTTGAAAAAGAAAAGCAAGGGGTGCCTAGATGGCTCTCAGTTGGTTAAGCATCCAAGTCTTGATTTCAGCACAGGTCATGATCTCACACTTCATGAGTTTGAGCCCCGTGTGAGGCTGTGCACTGACAGAGTGGAGCCTTCATGGGATTCTGTCTCTTCTTCTCTCTCTGTCCCTCCTCCACTCTATCTCTCTAAAATAAAGAAATAAACATTAGAATAAAAAAGAAAAGTTGGAGGCATCAGAAATCCAAACATCAAGTAATATTACAAAGCTGTAGTGACCAAGACAGTATGGAACTGACACAGAAACAGACACATAGATCATGGAACAGAATAGAAAACCCAGACATGGACCCACAACTATATGGTCAACTTTAACAAAGCAGAAAAGAATATTCAACAAGGAAAAGATAGTCTTTTGAACAAAGGGTATTGAGAAAACTGGACAGTAACATGCAAAAGAATGTAACTGGACTACTTTCTTACACCATACACAAAAATAAATTCAAAATGGATGAAAGACCTAAATATGAGATAGGAAATAATTAAAATCCTTGAGGAGAAGATAGGCAGCAACCTCTTTGACATTGGCCATAGCAACTCTTATTAGGTATGTCTCCTGAGGCAAGGGAAACTAAAGAAAAAAATAAACTAGTGGGACTTCATCAAGATAAAAATCTTCTGCAGAGGAAAGGACACAATCCACAAAACTAAAAGTCAAAATTTAGGATGAGAGAAGATATTTGCCAATGACATATCTGATAAAGGGTTAGTATCCAAAATATATAAAGAACTTATATAACTCAACATCCAAAAACAAATAATCCAATTAAAAATGGGCAGAAGACATGAATATACATTTCTCCAAAGAAAGCATCTTGATGGCCAACAGACATATGAAAAGATGCTAAACATCATTCATCATAAGGGAAATATAAAGCAAAATTTCAATGAGATATCAACTCACACCTGTCAGAATGTCTAAAATTAACAACACAGGAAACAATAGGTGTTGGTGAGAATGTGGAGAAAGGGGAACCCCTTACACTGTTGGTTGGTACAAATGCAAACTGCTGCAGCCACTCTGGAAAACAGTATGGAGGT
Source organism: Cryptoprocta ferox (assembly GCA_028646485.1). Classification (NCBI taxonomy): domain Eukaryota; kingdom Metazoa; phylum Chordata; class Mammalia; order Carnivora; family Eupleridae; genus Cryptoprocta; species Cryptoprocta ferox. The sequence continues at coordinate 45,267,750 of CM053569.1, forward strand.
GCCTCAAAAAGTTAAAAATAGAACCACTCCATGATCCAGTAATTGGACTATTAGATAATTACCCAAAGGACACAAAAATATTGATTTGGAGAGATACATGCATCCTGATGTTTATAGCAGCATTATCAACAATAGCCAAATTATGGAATGAACCAAAATGTCCATTGACTGATGAATGGATAAAGAAGATGTGGTATACATATCTACAATGGAATATTACTCAGATATCAAAAAGAATTAAATCTTGCTAGTTGTAAAGAAATGGATGGACCTTGAGAGTATTATGCTACGATAAGAAGTCAGTCCGAGAAATACAAATACTACATGATTTCACTCATACATGGAAATTCCACATCTTGTTTTAATTATTTTAGTTACTTACACTAGAATAATAAGTAATTAATAAATAAAAAGAAATTAATTACTTACACTAAAATGTAAGCTATCCAAGGTCAGAGAGTATATTTTATGTACTGTTTACAGTTGAAACTAACATGTTTACTGAATGAGTAAATAGAATTGCATTTTTAACTTACAATTCACTAAAAATGCAAAGTCTTTTCCCTTATGTAGCGATGCTCAGATATTTTATGAGGAAGATTAGCCTACTGTATCTATTAAATATATATTTATTTCATTCACACAAATATTTAAAAACTCATTTTACAAAATCCTCACAAACATTGTGCTATTGCCAAACGTTTTGATCCATAGGCAGCCAAATAAGCTGTTCTTCAGAAATATGTTAATTAACACTCTAATAAGCCACCTATCAGAAGTAAATTTATTGGAGTTTAAGGCATAGGCATTTATTGACAATTTTTTAGTCTTTCCTGACATAAGGCACCTTATTTTATTTTTATTTTATTTTTTTTGTCCATTTCTTCTTTTCTTTTTTTTAAATGTTTATTTATTTTTGAGAGAGAGAGAGAAAGAGAGCGTGAGCCGGGGAGGGGCAGGGAGAGAGGGAGACACAATATCCGAAGCAGGCTCCAGA
>CM053569.1:45269246-45402048 GCA_028646485.1 Cryptoprocta ferox
TATGATATTGGCACAAAAACAGACACATAGACCAATGGAATAGAATAGAGAACTCAGAACTGGACCCACAAATGTATGGCCAATTAATCTTTGACAAAGTAGGAAAGAGTATCCAATGGAAAAAAGACAGCCTCTTTAACAGGTGGTGCTGGGAGAACTGGACAGCAACATGCAGAAGAGTGAAACTAGACCACTTTCTTACACCATACACAAAAATAAACTCAAAAGGGATGAAGGACCTGAATGTGAGACAGAAAACCATCAAAACCCTAGAAGAGAAAGCAGGAAACAGCCCCCTTGACCTCAACCGCAGCAATTTCCTACTCGATACATCCCCAAAGGCAAGGGAATCAAGAGCAAAAATGATCTATGGGGACTTCATCAAGATAAAAAGCTTCTGCACGGGAAAGGAAACAATTCCTTCCCTAACCGACGGAATGGGAAAAGATATTTGCAAATGACATATTGGATAAAGGGCTAGTATCCAAAATCTACAAGGAACTCACCAAACTCCACACCCGAAAAATGAATAATCCAGTGAAGAAATGGGCAGAAGACATGAATAGACACTTCTCCGAAGAAAACATCCAGATGGCCAACAGACACATGAAACGATGCTCAGCATCATTCATCATCAGGGAAATACAAATCAAAACCACACTGAGATAACACCTCATGCTGGTCAGAGTGGCTAAAATGAACAAATCAGGAGACTATAGATGCTGGCAAGGATGTGGAGAAACGGGCACACTCCTACACTGTTGGTGGGAATTTAAACTGGTGCAGCCACTATGGAAAACAGTGTGGAGGTTCCTCAAAAAACTATCAATAAAACTCCCTTATGACCCAGCAATAGCACTGCTATGGATTTAGCCAAGGGATACAGAAGTGCTGATGCATAGGGGCACATGTACCCCAATGTTCGTAGCGGTACTTTCAACAATAGCCAAATCATGGAAAGAGCCTAAATTTCCATCAACTGATGAATGGATCAAGAAGATGTGTTTATATATACAATGGAATACTACATGGCAATGAGAAAGAATAAAATTTGGGCATTCATGGCAACATGGATGGACCTCGAGGGTGTCATACTAAGTGAAATAAGTCAGTCAGAGAAGGACAGATACCATATGTTTTCACTCTCATAAGTCTAACAGGAGAAAGTTAACAGAGGACCATGGGGAGGGGAAGAGGGGGGGAAAGAGTTAGGTAGAGGGAGGGAGGCAATTTTTGAGAGACTCTTGAATACTGAAAACAAACTGAGGGCTGAAGGGGGAAGGAGAAAGGGGAAAGGGGGGTGATGGACATGGAGGAGGGCACTTGTGGGGAAAAGCACTGGGTGTTATATGGAAACCAACTTGACAATAAACTATATAAAAAAAAAAAAAGATTCCCAATGCTGACATCCTACCAACAGCTTGAATCATATCTACTACGTGTACCCCTGAGCAGTGTCACCCCTAGGATATGGGGAGGCCATGGGAAAATAATTTTTATCTGTCTGAATAAATAATCTGATTTTTAAAAATCTTATAGTGATTTATCAATGAAACTTAAAAATATTGTTAGACAATGTTCATAGCAGCACTTTCAACAATAGCCAAATCATGGAAAGAGCCTAAATGTCCATCAACTGACAAATGGATCAAGATGTAGTTTATATATACAATGGAATACTACACGGCAATGAGAATGAATGAAATCTGGCCATTTATAGCAACGTGGATGGAACTTGACGGTATTATGCTAAGTGAAATAAGTCAGACAGAGAAAGAAAAATACCATATGTTTTCACTCATATGTGTAACTGGAGAAACTTAGCAGAGGACCACAGGGGAGGGGAAGGGGAAAAAATAGTTAAGGAGAGGGAGGGAGGCAAACCATAAGAGACTCTTAAATACTGAGAACAAACTGAGGGTTGATGGGGGTAGGGGAGAGGGGAAGGGGGTGATGGGCATGGAGGAGGGCACTTGGGATGAGCACTGGGTTTTATATGGAAACCAACTTGACAATAAACTATAATAAAAAATAAAATATTGGGTAAAAAAATAAAATTAAAAAAATAAAGGGAGGCATGGAGCCTCCTGGCAATTGTTATAAGAAAAGGATACATTTAAAAAGACACTAAAAAAACCCATTATTTTAAATTTCCAGAACTGCACTACTGCAAATCTTTTCTTGAAAGTCAAGCCCTATATACATCATAGAGAAGCACATATAGTATCAAAGACGATAAAGACCATGGAAATTTTTCATCTTCAAGTCACAGCAACAATGTAAAAGCTGAACCACTACAGCAAAATCTATGAGGCAGTCTCATTCCATAGAGGGGGATATTTGCTACCTGAGTGATTGTCTATGGTCTTTATAATAATCATAGCAAATGTTATCTTAATGAAGACAATCTAGAAAAACCATTTTCATCTAGGTAATAGTCTGAATTTAATAACATTACAAAAATTGTGTATCACCACCAAGTAGGAAATTTTAAATATAACTATTTTGACTAGAAAAAGAGTCATACAAATTACCTGTAAAAACTTCACAACCCCCTCCCCGCATCATGTTTTCTAATTTTACTTATTTGGCCTTGGATCCTGCTTCCCATTACAAAGAACTTATGTCAGTGAGGTCAAGATTAATATTCTCATCTCTATACCCCTTCCTCTTGGGTTACATAGAAAATGACAAACAACATAGAAATATTCAAAGGATTATAACACAATATTAAGTGAAAAGATCTAGTCATGAATTACATAGATGAAATTTTATTATATAAAGGTTATATTCATTGATGTTCAGGAATTAAAGTTGATTTCTATTTATAAATTAGGTTTTGAAGCTCCTCATCAAAAACCCAGGCACATAATCTAAAACTGGAAATCAGTAGACCATTATGAAAAATAAAACTTAATAAAACATGATATTAAGGCAAATAGGATGGAAAAAAATTAGAAGGATTCACAGAAACTAACTATTAGGGAGTGTTCTCTTTATTTCTGTTGTTTATTATATGCTAGGGACTAGCCACAAGTCCAATAAAACTATTTTATTCCAATTTTCAGATCAGAAGCCATAAGAAGGATAATTCCTTACTGGCTATTGGTATCAGCACTGGCACAGTTAAGGTCTCAGTTTAAATGGAAACTAGTGATAAGATTGTTAAAGGATATCTTCTTAATTAAGATAAACCCAAGATTAGCCTAACAGACCAAAACATGGTTTTGGAGCAGAAGTGTATGTAAGGATCTATAAGACTGATAGAGCTTCAAGGAGGACAGGCATTAGTTGAATGGATACCAGTGTTCCTTGTAAAGCTAGGTTACTAGGAAAAGAATGATATACAAGAATAGTACTATGGACTGCTATTTTTTATTGAAGTATAACTGACATACAACATTATATTAGTTTCAAGTATAAAACATAATGATTCAACGTACGCATACATTGCAAAATGATCACCACAATAACTTTAGTTACTATTTGTCAATATATAACATTACAAATATTTTTCCTTGTGATAAGAACTTTTAAGTATTACTTCGTTAGCAACTTTCAGATTTATAATACATTATTGACTGTAGTCATCATACTGTACATTATATCCTCATGACTTACTTATTTTATAACTGGAAGTCTCTACTTCCTGATCCCCTTCGCCCATTTCCATTTCTCAACCCCTCTGCCCTCTGGAAACCATCAATGTATTCTCCGTATGTATACGTTTTGTTTTGTTTGTTCATTTGTTCTTTAGATTCCACATATAAAAAAACATAGAAATATGGTATTTCTGTCCTCTAATTTTGCTTCACATAACATCCTCAGGGTCCACCTATGTTATTGCAAATGGCAGCACTTCATTCTTTTTTAATGACTGGGTAGTAATTCCATTGTATGAAAATAAAGCGCATCTCCTTTACCCATTCATGTAGTGATGAACTCTTGAGTTTTTCCATATCTTGGCCATTGTAAAATGCTCCAGTGAATACAAGAGTGCATATATCTTTTGGAATTAGTGTTTTCATTTTCTTTGGATAAGTACCCAGAAGTGGAATTGCTCAATTGTATAATAGTTCTTTTTTTTAAATTTTTTGAGGAACCTCCATACTGTTTTCCATAGTGGCTGTACCAATTTATAGTCCCACCAACTCCAACTATGAATTTTCTATACTTTCCCATTCTTTCTCAGTAGACAGATTGGTAGATATATAGATAATAGATTAGATGGATAGATAGATGATAGATAGATTCTATATAGACATATATATGAATATATATACTCAAAACCAGAACTTCCCATATATATATATGGGAAGTGTATGTACATGATATTTCATGGAATTCCACATTCCTTCCTCATATATATCCTGTCTTTTCATGATATTTTAAAAGGACTGATTTTATTGTGCTTTGGTTAATATTGCTGCTTTTGTTACTAAGACTTTTGGGGGTTAGTGTTTTCAGGATTACACATTTGTTTTTCTTTTTCTTTTTTAAATTTTTTTAATGTCTTATTTATTTTTGAGAGAGAGAGAGAGAGCAGGGGAGGGTCAGAGAGAGAGGGAGACACAGAATCTGAAGACAGGCTCGAGACTCTTAGCTAGCTGTCAGCACAGAGCCCAATGCGGGACTCAAACCCACGAACCATGAGATCATGAGCCGGACGCTCAACTGACTAAGCCACCCAGGTGCCCCTGTTTTTCTGTTTTCATTTGAATTTAGGGCATTGCTTTGTAATATTAGATCTGATTCCCCTCAGGCTTAAGGATTACTTTAGTATATATATAACATACATTTACCTGTGTCTACCACAAAGTAAATGCTACAAATGAATTTCCTATTATTATACTAAATTTTGATCCTCAAGTTTTTCAGATATTTCAAACACATCTGGGTTTTAACTAAAAATCACTGAATGAAAGAAAGCAGCAAGAGCAAGAGTCAGCATAAACTTAAAACTATAGATACAGACTTCCAAATTCCCCAAACTCTGCAATTAACCAGGTACAGAACATAAAATGTTTATACAGGGAATAGTAAATACTACAAAGATGATTTCTGGAGGGCTTGTATAAGATAGAAACGTTTCTTATAAGTCTGAGAGGATTGCTTTGATCAATTGATTGTGTGTTATCTTGATCATTAAAAAATCCCTTTTTAAAATGAGTTTTGGCCTTTTCAAGTTTTCTAATTCATGCTTCTCTTTCTTTCAATATTTTATATTTTATGGAAGTGTATTTCCACCTAGTTTTTCAAATCATTAGAATAGACTTGTTTTTATCACTTTTTATTATCCTTAAAATTTTATTGTGTCTTTATTACATTTCATTTTCTTGCAGGAACATTTATTTTTTTTTGTAAGCAACTCTTTTCTGAACAGCAATTCATTTCAAAAACAAATACTGTTTCTGTGCAGTTATTTTTTCATAGTTCATTGGTCTCTCTCCTTATTTTATTATTTTTAAAAATGTTATTTATTTCGGCTTCCTTTCTTTTTTACAAACCTTTAGCGTCAAGTGCCTAGATCATTAACTTCTCTTTTTTCTTGATTCTGATGTATTCAACACCACACATTTCTTTTATCTACTGCATTAACTACGTTCATATATTTTAAAGTAAAGTGATTTTGTTATTATAATGTTGAGAGTTTTTCTTAATAGCCTTTAATCAGTGGGGTAAAATAATATGTAACTTTACAAACACTTAGGACTGTACTTTTGCTGTCCCTTTAAAATCAATTAGAAGGTTTATTTTGCTCTTGACTCTATGTAAATATTATATAGAATGTATTTCTGTAAATAGTTCTTATGTCTTATATGTGCTGGGGGGTGCAGCTCTTGGATATGGAGTCTTACATGTATATAATGGCTTGAATTCTTTATTTGTAACATTCACTTTCTAGTTGTCTCTAATTTTAATCTATTTGGTCTATCAGTTCCCGAGAAGGCTGTACATAAATAGTTAACCTCAATGTTTATGGCACTTGTCTCTTGCTATAAGCATATCAGTTATTTCTTTATATACTTTGAGGTTCTTTGATGCGTACATGTTCCTAAGGGTCACACTTCTTACTCTCATTCTTATTGTCAACATATTATGCCTTATTTACCACAATATTTTCATTGAATTCTATCTCATTTTATGTTAAGTTTGTTCCATCAGCTTCACACACATAGTTTAAAATAAATGCATCATGTCATTTACATTATTCTGTGGTATGATTTCCTTTTTAAATTATTTTTTCTTTTATACTTTCAATATTTTCTAGTGAACTTCCCTCTTCAGTATGTGTAATAAACATCATTATTTTTAAGATCGCATGGTGTAGAGGTACCATAATTTAGAGAAATGTAATTCATTTTTTCTAAAGTTAAGCTTTTAAATGGTTCAAGTTTTTGCTAGTTAAAAATATGCTACAATAAATTTCCTTTATGAACATTTACAGGTAGATGCAAATTTTTCTATAAATTAAAATTTTCAGCTAACAGACACATGAAAGATGCTCAACATCACTCACCATCAGGGAAATATAAATTAAAACTACAATGAGATACTACCTCACATCAGTCAGAGTGGCTAAAATTAACAACACAGGAAACAACAGTGTTGGCGAGGATGTGGAGAAAGGGGAACCCTCTTACACTGCTGGTGGGAATGCAAAATGCTGTAGCCACTCTGGAAAACAGTATGGAGGTTCCTTAAAAAGTTAACAGAACTACCCTACAACCCAGCAATTGCACTAATAGGTATTTACCCAAAGGATACAAAAATACTGATTCAAAGGGACCCATGCACGCCGATGTTTATAGCAGCATTATCAACAATAGCCAAGTAATGGGAAAAGCCCAAATGTCCATCCAATGATGAATGAATAAGGAAGTTATCTATATGATGGACTAGTACTCAGCCATAAAAAAGAATGAAATCTTGCCATGTGCAACGTTGTGGGTGGAGGTAGAGTGTCTTATGCTAAATGAAATAAATCAGCCAGAGAGATAATGATTTCACTCATATGTAAAATTTAAGAAACAAAACAGATGAACATAGGGGTAAAAAAGAGGCAAATCATAAAATAGACTCTACTATAAGAATAAACTGAGGGGTACTGAGGGGAGGTAGGTAGGGAGATGGGTTAAATGGGTGCTGGATATTAAGGGAGGCACTTGTTGTATTGAGCTCTGAGTATTATACCTAAGTGATGAATCACTGAATTCTACCCCTGAAACTAATATTATACTGTATGTTAACTAACTGTAATTTAAATAAAAACTTAAAACTATAAAATTTAATTAATTAGAATTTTCATATAGCATATAATAATAAAATCTGATAGATTTTTGATAAATTGAAAATGAAATCTCACTATTTAATTGTTAATTCCTTGATATTTACTGAAGGCTAAAATCTATTTATGTATTTACTATATGCATATTTTATGAATTTCTGGTTATGTATACTGTCCACTTCTAATACTGGGCTTATTGTCTTTTCTTATTTATTTGTAGTAATTATTCACAGATTATGGTTATTTAATCTTTACTGTATACATTGCAAATATTTATTTCTAGTTTCCTAAGAACGACTTCACTTGTTTATAATTTTACCACATAAATTTTACTATTTTGCATGGGATCAAGCCTGTTAAAATTCCCTTGATAAATTCAAAATTGAGACCATTATTGCTAATAAAATAGTTCCATATTTTGTTTCAATAAATTTGTAAGATTTTTTAATTTAAATGTTTCATATTATTTATAAGTTGAATAATGTGTGAGGTAAGAATTTTTATCTCAAATGGATAAAACTCCGAAGGCAGTTGTTGAAAATTCCATACTATCCCAATTGATTAGAAATGTCCCTGATACCATGTATAAATTGATATAAAGTTATGAAAGTTTTTCAGCAATTATTGTGATCCTGTTCGCTAACACTTAATTTTAATTATTTTAACATTAGACTATATTTTCATTATTGTGAGATAAGTTTTCCTATTGAAATTTTACCAAAATTTTCTTGGAACATAGCTTGTTTGCTCTTCCAGATAAAATTATGATGCCGGATATTTTGTTTGCCCCTGTATAACCACTCTCTATCTACTCTGCTGTTTGTCTGAAAATGCCAATCTTCATGTAATTCATCCATCAGTCTCCCTCATCCTTTGGGTTTGGTTTGAATTTGGTCAATGGGTGGCAAAGGAAGAGGACTATAGAAGAGAGAATTTGAGATACTTATTCTCCCATATGCCTCCTTGATGGACTACTGCGTAGCAGAGGCTAAACACTTGTACCAAAGACACCTACTGCTACAGCAAAGGGTTTATGCCTAAAAATGTAGTCAGATACTGATAATTCCTCTTTAGTCTTTCCACTTCAGATCTAAACATGGAAGTGGTTTTCTACTATTATAAGTCTCTGGATGCTTTACCATCTTCTGGTACTTTTCCTTAACCTTACCTTCACCTTTGTAAGTAGTCCCTTCCTTAAGCTCTCTTCCATCACTCCCATGTAATATGCTGTCTATCTACAGACAGAAGCCTTACTGATACCTGTGGGGTTCAGGTCCCATAAGATAATCTGTCAAGATTTTCCTTGTCATTCTATTCTATTCATATGCTAGTTTAGGTGAAATTAAATTTTTAAATATTAGAATCTAATTTCTATTTCCCAAGTCTTCTTTATACCATTTCAAAAAATTGTATAGTTGACCCAAAGGAGTTTTCATTTTTCTCACTTAATTTGTCTCTGGATACTTAAATTTTTTATGATATTTTAAGTGATGTTTCCCATTATTTAGCAAAACTAGTTATTGTTTCTTGTACAAACTACAATATATTGATTTAAGAAAAGTAAACTGATGCTTGTTGATATAATAAAAGAGGAATTTTTAGGAAAAGACAAATATTTGACCCAAAGTCATTTACAATTCTAGTGTCATGGTCAGAATAACTAAAGCATAATAATTGGTATACTCAAGATTTTTGTTCCACAGGAAAAAGTAGTATTGAGCAAATTTAGATCAGATGGAAAATCTACAGAGGACTTCCTTCTGTGCAAGAGGTATTGATCACCAAAGAATTCTCAGTGGCATTACCAATGATTGACTTGATGCTAAGCAAATAGAAACACTTAAAAGCAAATATTTCAAGTAGAATTGTATGATTACCATTTTCCAAAAATGTCTGATTTCACTGATATCATCCTTTCTTTTTTCTAGCACTATGATTAATCTTGATATATATCTAGATAGAGAGATAGATAGATAGATAGATAGAGATGGTTAGCCAAATATATAAATAGGTGCATATATTTCATTTCAGTGAGATATTTTGTGTTTGGAAAGTAAACCATTGTATTTAGCCTGACATTTGCAATCAAAATCCCATTTTCAGTTGTAATGGCAAAATAAGCTTATCTCACAAAGTTCCTTAATGGATTAAAGAGATAATCTAACCTAATCTGAAAGAGACAGAGCTTTATAAATAACACTAATTTAATAGAAGAAAATTATTTTCATATTTGTGTAGGAAAATAAGTTTCTAAGTTTTCACCTGATAATCATATACTTTAATCATAAATTCTATTTAACCATGGTAATTGTCCATTTAACAATGATACACTGATTAGTTACTTCATTCTGACACTACCTAACCATCCTACATTGATTTCATTTAAATTACTTAAGCAGCACTATTTCAGAGATGAATAATCACATACTAAATGGACTGGCCCAAGGAAGTACATGGATTGCATGACAAATTCATAATTTGTATCTAGTCTACTTGATAATTAAATTTATTCATTATTTGAGATAATGATTTACTTCATTAATTTCATAATAATTAATTTTGATTCAGGAGATATTCCATTTGATATATGTTAATATAATCTGGAGCAGTGTAGGTAAACTGTTTAAGTAAAGAGATTTATTTTATTATATATTTTTAGAACACTGGTTATTTACACTCAAATTAGTTTAACAGTCTCTATGATATTTATGTAAAAGTACATTTTAACATACCTACTAATTATCCAGCCTTCATTTTTGTGCACAATATTCTGACTTGAAAAACATGTGAAAAGTATTGTTTTTAATATTTTAATATTTTTCATAACACATTCAAAAAGATATGATAAATTCCATTTGCATTTTAAAAGTAGAATATTAATGTTTTTCCTATAAGATTTTGCATATTTTTATATTAATTATTTTTATAATATCTATTTATTAATTATTCTGAAACTATTATTATCCTTTTATTATTATTCTTACATATTCAACATTCAATGTAAATTGTATGTCCATATTTTTCCTACTGTCATCTCTTTTTCTAACTTAATGACTAATCCATTTTAAAATATTTATAGCACATGATATCTAGTTAAATATCTAACATTTCCCCATGACCACAAATTATTTTCTACCACTTTTATTTCAAAAAAATACTAGCCTTTCCCTATTGATGCATGGCATTTCCTTTTATATAGTACACACTATTCTGCATATTAGTGTCTTGCATAAACTAACACCCTAATAAAAACCTAAGCCAAAAGTATGAAAAAGTTGTTAGAACTTTTATAAGAAGTAAACTTACAGCATGTGTTAAGAATGATATAATTATACACATTGATGAAATACTTCTAATTCAAGAATTTTTCCTAAGGATATAATCAGTAAATAGTTAGGTGCATTAACTATTCAAAACAGAGCATGTAATATTTATGCTACTTAAATGATAATCAAAAGAGAAATAATTAAATAAATTATAATAAATCATAGAATATGTTATGCTTCCACTAAAATTCAGAACTCTTAAAACTGTTATTGACATGAAATATGCTCATTTTTTAAAGGCCAGAGAAAATGAATTCCATAAACTCTATAGTATTCAACTTTGACAAAATATATAAATATTATTTACTTCTGAATAAAAACCTGGAAAATATAGGAAGAGCTTAATAATTAATTCTATCAGAGTATAATTATAAGTTACTTATGCTTTATGATCTTCTGTTTTTCCAAAATGTACACATTGAGTAAATGTATTATTTTCAAAACTAGATGGCTGGAGGCATCTGAGAATAGCTGTGCAGCATGTGGCTTCTCCAGAAAACTCATGCTATAGGAGACAGAGGCCAATATAGCTTGGTAGCCTCTTCCTCACAGGGAAAGAGAACTGTAATTCATGGTCATTCAGTGTTCTGGTTGCTGTTTTGGTGGGCCACCTGACAGATTGGCTTCTTCCTCATTTGTTTTGGACCATGGGTGGGACCTGGCATCCTCTACATGCATGGGAACTGCTAAAAACAAAAAAGAAGTGAGTGGCATGCTGCTGCTTCAGAGGACCCATAAGACGAGAGACAATACAGGAGATGGTGCAAGATTATGAGCTCCTGAAAAAGAGTAACCAGCAAATTCCTCTAATTAGGAATCTACACACACAAATCCAGAGAAGACACATTCACAGAAAAGGTATGAGAAGCCCCCACATTCCCTATCTAGACCGACTGGTAAAGGTATTTCCCTGTATAATTATCATTTATAAAGACTGTGAGAGGTGAATGTTTTTTCAAATGTACAAATATGGAAAATAGCCTAAGCGAAGAGACAAAATAAATCTTCAGGAACCAACCCTTAAGAATGGAAATATATGAATTAGCTGACAAAGAATATAAATATGTTCAGAAAGTAAAAGCTAGCAAGATGGTAGAATGGAAAGTCTCAGACCCATTTTCCCCTCTGTCAAGTGGAATTAACATTATACAACTAATTGCCTTTAAATCCAGAAACCAATTAAGAAGTTCTTATATTGTAGGCGGGCACAAAACCAACCATATAAAAACTGGTAGGAAAATTCATGACACTTTGTCACCAGACCCTCTCCCAGTCATGTCATGGCATGCCTGGGAAGAAACCACTAACACCCAATTTCTCTCTGAATAGGGAAAAGAGAGATACAATGTTCTGACTTTTTGGAAGCTGCCCAGGAGACTGATTTCTGTCTTGCCTGAATTGAAGTACTGACAGGAAAGGCATGCCATGTTGGCGTCCACAAAGAACAAAAAGGTTCAGCATGCACCAGAATTTACAGTACCACAGACAGAAACTGGGTAGGGATCATTAGCAGAACTTGGCAAACCTCTTCAATAAGGAGATTATGCATATAAACCGAGAGAATACATCCCCAAAAAAGGCTTGAAAGAGCCTTAGAATATCCACCCACCTGGGCTGATTGAATAAAAACCTGCCTATGGAAAAACCATGATGCAAAGACTAAAGAAGTGATTGATTTTTTTTTTAATTCCAAAGTTCCAACAGAAAATAATAAAATACACAAAAAACCAGGTGGATGTAGACCATTCAAAGAAACACATTAAATCATAAGAAACTGACCCTAAAGAAATGGAGATGTAGGAATGATCAGATATAGAATTAAAAAAAAAAAAACACAAAACACATATTATAGAGATGTTCAATGAATTTAAAAGATCACAGATCGGCAATTAAGTGAAATCAGGAAAATGATATATGAACAAAATGAGAATATCATCAGTGTTAGAAACAATGAAGAAGAACCAAATTGAAATTCTAGAACTAAATAATAAAATAAGTGAATTGAAAATTTCATTAGACAGACTTTACAGCTCTTGACCAGACAACAGAAAGAATCAGCAAACTTGAAGATAGAACTTGTGAAATTACTGAGGCACAGGAGCTAAATTAAAAATAATAAAAAAGAATGAAGAGAGTCTGAAGGACTTGTATGACACCATCAAATAGAACAACATGCATATTATAGGAGTTCCAAAAAGAGATGAAAAGAGAAAGAGGCAGACTCCATGTTAAGGAATAATGACTAAAAACTTCTCGATTTTGAGGAAAAAATGAATATATAAGTTCAAGAAACTCAGTTAACTCCAAGGAGGATTAAAAATATGAAAAAGCATACACTCAGGAAAATCATAATAAAATTATCAAAAGTCAGAAGATAGAATTTGTAAAGCAGCAAATGAAAGCAACTTGTCACAAACAAGGCAGCTCAGGGATCTATATAGCACTGTGTGTATAGTTGACAAAACTGTAACCCTAAAAGTCATGTAAGTCTCATGTTTTGTATTTTTTACCGCAGCAACAGAAAACAGATTGGTATTAAGATTTAACTTAACTAATATTTTTCTCATTTTTTCTCCATTGAAACATATCCTGAATAACACACACACGCACACACACAATTTCCTATCAACAAAAATTCCTTCAGTTTTTGAAATAGTGTTAATCAATCATTGACCTAAGAGAGATGACACATAATTTTAACTTTGACAAAGTAATTTTTCTCTATTTAAACTCCAGAATTATAATCACACCAGATGTGTTTACAGAGATAAATGAAAAAAATCTCAGAAATGTTTTTAGTTAAATTTTTAGAGTTGTTGAAAATATGTTGTTTTCCAAGTTTGAAAACTTGATCTTATTGCCCTTCTTATGTAAAAATGCAACTACAGAAACAAAAGTAACCAGTTTAATTATTTATTTTAATTAATCTATTACCACATACCTCTTTTCATGCACATAATGCTATCATGTTTTTAAAAAGCTTGAAATATAGTTACCTAGATAAGGCAAATAATGAAAAGTTAAGCAGGTATAGGAAAGTTAAATGTTACTGGTTTACGAATAAATTTTTTTTTTCTCTTTTGGAGTTACAGGAACATCTAACCAATGTCATGCAATGCAAAACGCAAGCAGACAATATTCTTTTGTTCATATGGTGTGAAATCTGGACTTGATTTTGGAATGTGTCACTAGCCTAAGAAGCTTTCAAGCTGGAACACATAAATATTTTTTAAATTTGTCCAAATCATTTTAAAGGTGTAATTATTCAAAAAGAAAAAAGACATAATTCACTGTAAGGGCATCAAAATAAGTTATGCAGACCCATGCATATTACCTTTAGCAAAATATGAACATTTACAAAATATATGTAGATGTATAAACATTTATAAGCTACGTAGAATCTTTTTCCTGATTGATTAATCTTGTCCCTATTATTTTCAAAGTATACAATTTTCACTATTAATTTCTTTCTCACAGAACAATGTTTTATATAATTAATCAACCTTTGTTAATAAAGTATTAGAATAAATCTAGGTAAAATTAAGTTAATTTTCTGTATTAGATAGATGATAGATACAAACAGATAGATAACTCATTTCCTTTTGAGAGAAAATACATTTTTCCTGTGGCTACAAAAGATCTAAATCTAATTTCTAGAGATAAGAACTAAAATGTCTGATATGAAAAATTCAATGGATATGATTTGTAGATTAGACAGTGCAGAAAAAATATTAATAAAATGAAGACATAATAGAAAGAATCCAAAATAGAACAGAGAAGAATCACACACACACATACACACACGCATACACACACACACACACACACACACACAGGACAGTGCAATAGTGAAATAGTGTACAAGTTCAATGGGCCTAACATACTTGTAACTTGGGTACCCCAAAAAAGAGTGACTATTTGAAAAAAGTAGTGGTCAAATATAGTCCAGGTTTGATTGAAATAAATTTTCCACCCAATAATAGCAGAATACAAGTTGTTTACAAGTGCACATGAAACACTACCACATAGACCATATTATGGACCACGAAACAAGTCTCAACAAACTTAAAGGAATTTACATAATATAAAATATGTTCTTCGACCAAAATAGAATTAAACTTAAAATCATTAACTGGAAAAAATATTTGGAAGCTTAATAACATATTTCCAAAAAAGCTATGGGTCAAGAAATCAAATGGAAAATTACTAAGCATTTTGAGTGGGATGAAAACAAAGACCAAGAACCAATCACTGTGCAGTACATCTAAACAGTACATAGAGGGAATAGCATTAAATGGCTATATTAAAAAAAGAAAAAGGTTTTAGATCAACAACCTCAGTTTCTACCTTAAGACACTATAAGAGCGTATTAAACAACATAAGAAGAGAAAAGGAAATAATAAAAATAGGAGTAGAAATCAATGAAACAGAATATAGCAAAATATAGAAAATCAATAAAAACCCAAAGCTGATTATTTGAGATCAATAAAATTAATATACCTCAAGCTAGACGGATCACAAGAGAAAATTCTTATAACAACCCTCAGATATAAGTACTATTATTATCCCTACTTACAAAGGAGAAAAATAAGGCACAGAGAAGTTACATGATTTGTCTAATACCTCACCAATAGTAATGAAGCCAGAATTCAAACCCAAGTGGTCACCCTCCTTCAGTGATGCTCTTAAGTGTATATTATACTACATAATGTATATGTATATAATTACAAATTAATATCTATTAATATTTCTATAGTTACATAATTATACATGGATATGATTTAGTAAATAATTATACACCCCTGAAAGCAATCTCTATACACATTCTGGCACTTTTTCACTTTTCAGTATTTCTTGGACATCTATATACATCTGCATATATGATTTGCTTCATTCTTTATAGTGGTGGTAGCTTCCACTGAATGAATCTTCCATAATTTATGTAACTAGATCCTTCTTGATGGACATTATTTCCCATTGCAAAAAAATATGTGCAATAAAAATTATTGTACAAGTATCTTTGGATAAACAAGTGTATGTTTATTGGTAGTAGAAATATTAGAAATGGAATTTGCTAGTATAAAGATTTTTATTTTTTTATACTGCCAAATTAGTCTTGAAACATGTTGCACCAGCAAACATGCCCACCCAAAATGCATAAGGTTTTTGCTTTTTAAATTTCTAGAACATCTTGTGTATTCAAATTATTTTCAATATTTGTCAATATGATAGGTAGAAAATTTTTTCTTAAATAATTAATTTTGAGAGAGAGAGATGGAGAGACAGTGTGAGTGGGGGAGGGGCAGACAGAGAGGGAAAGAGAGAATCCCAAATAAGCTCTGTGCTGTCAGGGGGGGATCCCAATGCAGGGCTGGATCTCCCAAACTGGAGATCATGACCTGAGTCTACATAAAGAGTCCAATGCCCAAGTGATCGAGCCACTCAGGTGTCCCGAAGGTAGAACATTCTAATTAAAATAAAAATTTCAAAATTATGAGTGAGGGCACATGGGTGGCTCAGTCTGTTAGGCATCCCATTTTGGTTCAGGCCATTATCTCATGGTTTGTGTTTTGAGCTCCACATTGGGCTTTCTGCTGTCAGCACAGAGCCTGCTTCAGACCCTTGTCCTATCTCTTTGCCCCTCCCCCTGCTTGCATACACACACATTCTCTCTCAAATTAATAAACATTTTTAAAAATCTTTTACAAAAACAAAATTAAGAGTGAAGTTGAATTATGCAAGGTTTTTAGTCCCTCATTGAGAATTGCTTTTTTTTTTTCATTTAAGACAGGAAATAATTTATTCAAACCTATCAGAGAAACGGACAGCTTGGGTATGTAACAAAGCACTGTATTTTAAAGCATAGGTCAATGATTGTATACAACAGTACACTGTTACATACAAATTAACTGATCAAGCACAACTTTTCAATGTTTAAAACAGCTTCCCTGTAAAAACAGAACCTTTATGACATTTGTAACTTTAGTATTCCTCTCCTTCTTCTTCACCCTCTCCTTCAACAGAATCCACACCAACCTCCTCATAGTCTTTCCCAGGGGCAGCCAAATCCTCACAGGCTTCAGAAAACTCTCCCTCCTCCATGCCCTCACCCACATGCCAGTGAACAAAGGCACATTTGGCATACATTGGATCAAACTTGTGGACCAGGTGGTCTGGTCTCAGTAGTGGCTGTGATGTTGCTCAGCATGCACACAGCTCACTGTACTTTGACCAGGTGTCCACCAGGTACCAGATTGGGAGGCTGGTAATTTAACCAACTTTGAAGCCAGTGGGGCACTAGTCCACAAACTGGATGGTATGGTTGGTCTTGATGGTGGCAATGGCATTGACATCTTTAGAACTATGTCACCACAGTACAACAGGCAGCAAGCCATGTGTTTACCATGGAAAGGGTCACATTTCACCATCTCATTGGCTGGCTCAAAGCATTCATTGGTCATCTCTGCTACAGAAAGTGTTCATGGTAGGCTTTCTCAACAGACATGACAGGAGCATATGTGGCCACAAGGAAGTGGATAAGGGGACAAGGCACCAGGTTTGTCTAGAATTCTGTCAGATGAACATTCAAGGTTCCATCAAATCTGAGGGAAGCAGTGATGGAAGACACAATTTGACTTATCAATCTATCAGGTTAGTGTACTTTGGAAGTTCAATAACAAGGTTTCTACCACAGATGTCATAGAGCTCCCAGCAAGCATTGCCAATCCAGACACCAGCCTGGCCAAGATGGATGGAGATGCATTCATGCATGGTGTTGCTTTGCAGCTGCCGAGTAGATGGGGAGAATAGGAAAGGTTGCTGCTTCTTATAGAGTGACTCTTAGGTGGTCATTGTAAAAGAACCTAACAAAAACTTTTTATTCTCTTTTTTCTTCATTCTCTTTTTCCTCTCTCTCTCTCTCTCTCTCTGTCTCTTTCTCTCTCCCCATCCCCTTTGAGATTTTAAAACTATCAGTAACAGCCACTTGTATATTAAAATGATTTATTTCTCATGTGTACAGAAAATTTATTAGCCTGCTATTTGTATACTAATACTTTATGGAACATTTTGCTATTTAGAATACTAAATTTTTATTACTCTAAGATTAATATTTCAATTTATGTCTATTACCTTTTTCTTTTATTATGTTTTAAAGGACTTCATCCATCAAAGGTTAGAAAATGAATTTGCCATTGTTTTCTTATAGCAATCTTATGATATCATATACATAAAGGTTTTAAATTCACCTGAAAAGTATTTATTTCTGTTCACTACCTGTCTAACAATCAAATGTTTAATAAACTCTCTTTACCTAGTTTTTTGAAATAACACCTCCATATTATACTAAATTGTCATGTTTTCTCCTTTAGTCTTTCAATTAGTCTGCCTACCAAATAAAATATTTGATTTACATTACATTCTCTCAGATTTTAAAAGTATTTTTAAAATTTTATAATTTAATTTTGTGTATAGATATCAGTATTAACATAATCAACTTAAAAAAAATCTTCCTGCTGTTTTTTTATTAAGTTTATATTAAGGTAACAAATTTAGTGAAAAAAGACATTTTTGCAGTAGTGTATTTTCCTATTCAAGAATAAGTTTTATCTCATTTGTTGTCTTATTTTATGTAGCTGAGTTGACATTTATATATATTTCTTATTTAGTGTATTTATAGATATTTAATATTTTTGGTTGCTATTATATATATAACTTTTCTTTCTTTAAATTTTATAAATAGCTTTGTAAAATTTAAATGTTAATCTTGCCACCAGTAGTTTCACTAAATTCCATAATTCTTAATAATTTTCTTATTGACTTCATAAATATTCAATGAATATTGTACTTATATACAATAATATAAGAAATAATCATGATTTTCCCTCCCCCTTTTACAAGTTCATGCTATTTACTTATTTTATTTAAAAATGTTACATTTAAAAATGTTGTATGGAAGTACTGAATCACTAAATTGTGATTACCTGAAACTAATATTGCACTGTGTTAACTAACTGGAATTTCAATACAAACTTAAAAAATAAACTAACATGCTAGTAAGTTCATCACTTTAATAAGAATTCTTCTGGTGTTTACTGTTAAACATAAGTAAATTATTTTTCAAGATCCAGATCATTTTACCATGTTATAGAACTTTTCATCTGTTTTCATTTTATAAAGAATTTGTGTCAGAATTTCCTCAAAAGCTTTTTAGCTTCCATGAACACAGGTATGGTTCTACCTTTGATCTATAGTTTAGTTAAATAGACTAATGGCTTTTAAAAAAATATATTGAGTTAGTTCTCATTGAATTTCTAGAATGAACCTTTTTTTGGCACATTATTCTTTAAAGTGCTGCTTAATTATGTTTTCCAATATAATTTTTAGGATTTTTATATTGATATTCACATTTGAGATTCCTAAATAGTCTCTTTTTGAATATGTTTATATATATTTTTATATTATCTTTGTCAGTTTTAAGTTCCATGTTAAACTAAATTTGAAAGACAGCATTGATATCATATGTTCCTTAAAAATTTAATCAAATTAATTAATTTTAGGCACATTAAAGTATTCATACTATTATTACAGTGTGTTTCTGGTACTCAGTAAGGACTTTTCCAATATTATAGAAAAGGATGCAATGCTATCTCAGTCTTCTGAGACAGACAAAACAAAAAACAACAGTTTACCCTAGAAAACACGAGATAGAAAATGGGAGGTAGGACAAATTTTTTCTTGATGTACCATTATTCAAATTATTTCTGTTGCTGACATGTTTTCCCTACTGTCATTGTATAAGAAAAATAACTAAAATGTTAGAAATGTGAATTTATATAAGTATATAATCTATTTTTTCTATATTTTTCTATTTTTTAGGCCCTTTGGGCTTAAAAATTTTTTTATGTTTTAGTTTTATTTTTGAGAGAGAGAGAGAGAGAGAGAGAGAGAGAGAGCAAGAGAGTAAGCCAGGGAGGGGCATAGAAAGAGGGAGACACAGAATCTGAAGCAGGCTCCAGGCTCTGACGTGGGGCTTGAACTCACAGACCATGAGATCATGACCTGAACCAAAGTCAGATGCTCAACTGACAGAAGCACACAGTCTCCCCTATATTTTTCTATTTTTTTAAATAACTAATGTAAAAAATCTTCAGGTAACTTTAAATCAAATAAAGAGAGCATAAGAACAAAGTCTAAGGTATCAGATCTCCCTGTGAGAAACAAAAACATCACTTAGGCAGTTTATGCAGGACGCTGAATGGGTGGTTGAGATGGTTTGTTAAGTGATATTTTTGTGTTCACATGCATTAAAAACTATTGATAGTTCTGTCATGTTTGAAATATTTGCTCAAGTAATGTATATTATATTTCTTCTCTTTGAAACTGTGACTTAAATATTTGACAAGTAACATGAATAAATAAGGGGCCAAAGTGCTTCTTGAGAATAACTACTTAAGCACATAAACAAACTTATTCTGTGTAAAATGCTAAATAATTATTATCACATTATTCAGAAACATGTCATTTATTCTTGGATAGCAACTCAAATTTGATTTATATTTTATATTCTATAGCAAACATGATCTCAAGATAAGTTCCAGCAATATTTTCTAAACAATATTTGTCAAACATAGTGGATTAATATTAATATAGCACGTGCAAAAAAGCGAACCTCTCAAGTTCAATATCACTTTGTCCTCTCTGAAACAGAATTTAAGTATATGATATTTTAATATAAAGCCTTGCCCAGGTTTCTGGGTGAAGAATTGACTTAATGTTAAAATAAACATCAGAAAATAGGACTACCATTGCAAAAATTATAAAAAATTAAAATAAAAAATAATTGAAAAAATAAAAAGTATGCCATTTGAGATGATTGAGTAGAACTACTAGAAGCCTAAATTTATGTCAATGCCCATATTTTTGTCAGAGTTATAACTATCTCCTAAAAGCTCCTATAAGATATAGGTTTCTACAGAGACCAAAAGGGAAATATAGGTCTTCGACAGGGGTGCCCCCTCCTAATCCAAGGTTTATCTTAGTTCAATGAGACTTTTATGCAGTAAAAGTCTTATCTAAAACTTTTAGGTCTTCCAAAATGCTAGAGTTAATAGAAACATGCAAATAACACTATTTTTATTAAAGTTTAAAGTCAACACCTAAACTTATGAATAATTAATGACTCACATGGTTATCATTTGCTTGTAGAAATGCACATAATTAAAATAGTAAGTAAGAATGTTATAGGTGGGAATAGACTGCGCCCAGCAGAGTTTTATTTTTCTTTTCTTTCTAAGAGCAACGTAAATCTCCACTATATTTCACAGGAACTAAGATCTGCTCCTTTTATTATTAACTAGTAGCATGGAAAACCTTGAATAAACATTTGGTTGAGATCCAAAACGTATTTTGCCACTGATACAAGTTCAGTAGTGACAATATCTAAAGACAAAAAAACTAATAGTGTGGCTTTTGACTTAAGACGATATAGAATTTTGTGCATATCTAACCCACACACAGCAGTGAGAAATGGTTAATACAAAAGCACTGGCACCTTGGAGCAAGGTATAAATTTTTTAAAAATAGATTATAATCTCAAAGCACTGATATAGTGCTTTGAGACAGTGAACAAGTGAGTAATTTGTCACTGGAAGATGGGAACATCTTCCAAGTGTCGCTCAATCCAGGAGATAATAGACATGAGAGATGATGGATAGATAGATGATAGATATAGAGATAGATAGATAGACACTGGTATAGATATATTGATTTTTGCTTTGTTCAAACTATGGAAACCTGAAAACTCT
This sequence comes from Cryptoprocta ferox, assembly GCA_028646485.1. Lineage (NCBI taxonomy): Eukaryota > Metazoa > Chordata > Mammalia > Carnivora > Eupleridae > Cryptoprocta > Cryptoprocta ferox. The sequence continues at coordinate 45,290,666 of CM053569.1, forward strand.
TATAATAATCCTGAGCAAGGGTCATTCTAGAGATTCCAGAACATTCATGCAAGGGATTATATTTCATGAACTCATATAAAGGCAGTTGCAAATATAAATACATGACACAATACCAGTAGAAACATTGCCTCTGAGGGATGCCTGGATGGTTCAGTTGGTTAAGCTTCCAACTGTTGATTTCAGCTGGGGTCTTGATCTCAGGGTTTATGAGATCGAGCCCTATGTCTGGCTCTGTGCTGACAGCATGGAGCCTGCTTGGGATTCTCTCTCTCCCTCTCTCTCACATGTACCCATGCATGTATATTCTCTCTCTCAAAATAAATAAACAAACAGAAAACAGAAAAGAAACATTGCCTCTGAGAAATTTGAGGAAGATATGCAATTTAAAGACCAAACTTAACAGTAGCTAGGTCTATTTAGGTACCAGGAAATGACAGGTCTGATGCAGTTTATAGTGTGATACAGCAGCAGAGATGATTTAGGGTCATGAAGAAATAAAATCACAAAGAAGACAAAGCATATCTGTGTCCAAAAGGAGGCAGTCCCCTGGCTAATTCTGCCCGTGTGCTACCCAAATAGCTTCAAAGAAGGTTAGGTAGTGACACACTTCCTTGGATAAAGTGTGCATTTTTGTTGTCCCAGCATCTCTGTAGAGACACACTCATCCCCTTTGGCAGTCCAAGTTGTTCAAGGAGAACTCTACCATTTTCCAGGGGCAGGGTGTGGTTGAGCTCCAGCTGAACAACAAAATCCCTCTCCTAGGCAGAGTGAATTGTGAAGAGTGGGTATGTGACTCCAGCCCAGCCAGCGAGTCTTACTAGATTTTTCCTGGAACAATCAGGAACAGACTTTTTGACAGGGATTGTCTGCTGTGAAAAAAATGTATCCCCTAGATATTTTTGGCTATAATATGGGGAAAATTGCTGGAGAAGAGAATTAACACAAAGCAAAACAGACCCAAGGACTGGAACAAATAATCATAGTGCAATTAGTTCATAATTTGGATTAAAGCTGTCTGAAAGTAAGTTCCTGAACTTCCCAGTTATATATACCTATAAATCACTTTAAGTTTATTAGTATGTTTTCTCTTGATTCCTTGAGTTTGATTTCTGTCATTTAAGATGTAAATATACCTAATAAAACATACTAAAGTAATAATTCATGAAGACTTCCTGAAATATCCTTGCTAGGCTCTGATCCTTTAAGATTTTAGCAAAAGTTCTCTTAAAGACTCCATTTAACAGATGTACCAAACGAAAAGACTGTAAAATTTGATCCATGCCCATGTCTCATTGAGTATCTGCAGCTAGTAAGTTACACTTTAAGATGTTCATGTCCTTCAATTACCATCAAATAAACTGTATTTGGGACAACAGTTGATTGTGTTTATTTCAACACACAAAAATGCTGTTCATTTCATTTGCGTTTCTCACTGTAATTGTAAGTTTTAATCAAATATTAAGCCAATAAATATTCTTTAAAAAATTTTTTTAACATTTATTTATTTTTGAGAGACAGAGAGAGACAGTGTGATCAGGGGAGGGGCAGAGGGAGAGGGAGACACATAATCAGAAACAGGCTCCAGGCTCTGAGCTGTCAGCACAGAGTGCGACGTGGGGCTTGAACCCACGAACCGTGAGATCATGACCTGAGCCGAAGTTGGACTCTTAACCAACTGAGCCACCCAGGTGCCCCAAGCCAATAAATATCTATGTGAAAAAGAGTTTGTTTCTATGAAATGTAAACATAAATGCATCAGAAAGATCTAACAGTTTTGAGTTGCACAAGAAAATATCCTAATTAGATAGAGTAAGAACTCAGGAAAAACAAACCAAAAAAACTAAGCTTCACAAAATATTTTATTTCTTGTTCCCCTTTAAATGAATTAATATTATAATTCATGGGTGTATTAAAAAATAAATGTGGATCCATATTCAACGAGGTCTTCACCCTCTATCGTAACATGGAAATAGGGAATATGTGGAATATTTTAAATTAAAATTCTTAAGCTACCTATAGGTCATTTTACACAATTATTTAATTTTTTTCAATTATGTTACCAGTTATTGGTTTAACATACCGGCGCATCTGTACATTTTTAGCCTTTTAGAAGTTAACTCAATTTAACAATGTATACCTTTACAGTTCTTTTTCAGTTTTTTAATACAGATTTTAAACTCACTAAGGATATGTACTGTTTCTGGTGACTATGTAAGAGTTTTGGGTCTTACATATTGCAAATGCTTACTGATAAAGATACAATTCCTTTTTATTATAACATTCTTTGCTTATGTCTAGTGTCTTGTGTATATATACATGTACACAGAAATAAACAGTTTATAAAAAATTTCCATTCTTGAGAATAATATTAATAAAATTTTAAATATTTTATAACATAAAAAGTATAATAATATTGATATTTTTGGTAAGTATATATATATTTAAACTGCAAGTAGTGCTGAGTCATGGGTGACTGATTTACATAGTTCTCCACATATTAATAATACTTGGTTAAATAAAGTGTCCAAGAAACCATCTTGTTTTACTCCAATTATTTTTTATTTTATAATTTTCTTCATATTTCCCACACCTGTTTGTTTTAATTAAATGCCAATCCAAGATAAGGTATATGCTGCTGGGATGTTAGATATAGATGGAGAAAGGGAGAGAGGGATGGAAGGCCACCACATATGGTTCCACAAGTTATTCACTGTGTAAGGCACTTGGCTGCAGGCGTCAGTGTGGCTGAAACACAGCTCAAGCCCCAGTCACCAGGCTGTGCATACTGGCACAGAGCTACACCTGAGAGAAAGCTGTGCTTTTTTCCCATTTACACAAAGGTGACATACAGTCTAGAACAATTTCCTTAGCTACTCCTCACTCTGTCCCATATTAAGGACATTTTTGGGGACCCATTTAGTATTGTCTTCTATCCTCATTCTCTTTCTCTCCAACAAGCCTAGGACACAATAATCTTTATCAACTTTATAACCCAAACTTCTTTCAATCTATGACTTTCTGGGTAATATATTTGAATATAATTCAGGACTGTATATACCCAAAAACTTATAATTTCATTTACGCTGTTCTAAGGCCTAACTGAAAACAAAAACAAAAACAAAAACAACAAAAAACAAGGGGATAGATTGTTATGAGGAGCTTTTTAAGCATATATCTATTTTTCACTGTTTGTTATAGCAATATAAAAGTTCTTGAAACATCAGTTGGGTATATCCTTTGGAAAAGAGAGCAGGGGAAATTCTATAAACTGCATGTGATCTAACAAGAGCATGGAGACTACAGAGGTCTGGCCAGAAGCAGAAGCAGAGTACTAAACATGGGCACTGATGAAGGAAGGCTAAACCTCAGAGCTCACAAAGGCAAATATGTGAAATGATAGTTACCTGACTGGAGTTAAAAAAAAAAAATTAAAGTCCAGATTTTTGTTCTGCCTGGAGTAGAAATGCCTACTTCTGCTAATATATAAGCAGATTTGATTTTTCCAAATACCAAAAAAACCTCTTGGAGAGATAATATAGTGGAAGGAAGATTTTCCATTATATTTTATAATGAAAATATAATATAATGGAAATCATATAATGAAAAGATTCATTTTCTCCTTAGTCAGTCCTAGATTTCAAATATGACATTTACCAAAAGCCTAACCTTGGAAAAATAAATTTTTGAGCTTTAGTTTCCCTTAATAAAGTTTCTATTTATTTTTTAAGTGTATTTATTTCTGAAAGAGAGGGAGGGTGGGAGAGGAAGAGAGAGAGAGAGAGAGAAAGAGAGAGAGAACAAGCAGGGGAGGGGCAGAGAGAGAGAAAGAGAGAGAGACCCCTTTGTTATGATATAGTGCCCTTCTTCATCTCATTACAGTCTTTGGCTTAAATGTAATTTGTCTGATATAAATATTGCTACACCAGCTTTCTTTTGATGTCCATTTGCATGATAAATGTTTCCCCAACCCTCACTTCTAATTTGCAGATGACTCTAGGCCTAAAATGGGTCTCTTGTAGGCAACATATAGATGGGTCTTTTTTTCTTAATCCATTCTGACACCCTATGTCTTTTGATTGGAATGTTTAGCTCTTTTATATTCAGAGCAATTATTGATAGACACGTATTTATTGCCATTTTATTATTTGTTTTGTTGTTTCTGGAGATTTTCTCTGTTTCTTTCTAGTGTTTATCACTCTTGTTCTTTTATCCCACTCAAAGAGTCCCCTTTAATATTTCTTGCAGGAATATTTAGTGGTCAAGAACCTCTTTAGGTTTTGTTTGTCTGGGAAATTCTTTATCTCTCCTTCTATTCTGAATGATAACCTGCTGGATAGAATATTCTTGGCTGCGTATTTTTACCATTTGGCACGTTGAATATACCATGCCACTCCTTTCTGGCTTGACAAATTTCTGTGGAGAGATGTGCTGCTAGCCTTATGGGCCTTCTAAGTTAGGGACTTATTTTGTCTTGGTGATTTAAAAAATTTTTTTAATGTTTATTTATTATTTTGAGAGAGAGAGAGAGAGAGAGTGCAAGTGAGGGAGGGGCAGAGAGAGAAGCAGACACAGAAACTGAAGCAGGCTCCAGGCTCATGGGGCTTGAACTCATGGACTGTGAGATCATGATCTGAGCTGAAGTCAGATGCTTAACCAACTGAGCCACACAGGTGCCCCTTTTGTCTTGCTGCCTTTAGGACTTTTTCTTTATCACTATATTTTGCAAACTCAACTATAGTATGTCTTGATATTGGCCTGCTTTCATTCATTTTTTGGAGCTCTCTTTGCTTCCTGGATTTGAATGTCTGTTTCCTTCCCCAGATTAGGGAAGTTTCCAGCTATAATTTCCTGAAATAAACCCTCTGCCCCCTTTTGTCTCTCTTCATGTGGAATTCCTATGATACAGATATTAGTATGTTTGATAGAGTCACTGAGTTCCCTAAGTCTATTCTTGTGATCTGTAATTTTTCTCTCTCTTTTGTTCAGTTTCATTATTTTTCATTATTCTATGTTCTATATCACTTATTCTTTCATCTGCTTCTTCCATTCTTGTGATCATTACATCCAGTCTGCTTCAAATCTCAATTATTGTGTTTTGCATTTCTCCACATTTCTCTGCAGTAAGGATCTCCCTGATGTCTTCCATGCTTTTCTCAAGCCCAGCTAGTATCCTTATAATAGTTGCTTTAAATTCTGGATCAGGCATATGACTTATATCTGTTTTAGTTAGATCTCTAGCTATGACCTTTTCTTTTTCTTTAATTTGTAATGAATTCCTCCATACTGGCATTTTGCCTAGGTCTCTGTTTTCTTCTGTTTGGTAGAAAAGCCTTTTGTTTCCTGCTCCTGAGAGTAATGGCTTTATGAAGAAGAGGTCATGTAGTGTCCAGGGCCTAGAGCTTTAGGAAGTGTCTCTACTGTGTGCTGCATGCACTCTGCTGCCTTGTTTTGGCTGCTCTTTGACTCAGGTCAGTTATCTGCAGAGGTTCTCCTTGCCTTCAAGGGGCAGTGTGTGGACCGTGGCTAGAGTAAGGCACATTTTAACTAGATGTGCTCTAGTCTTCTTGCTAAAAGAGATCTGATGCTATTTCCACTAGAAATGAAGCTTTGTAGAATTCTACGTTCAGTAGATGTGGTGTGTACACGGGTTTGTGATGTTTTTCTGGGGAAGGGGCCCACTGCTCTGGTCTGTAGGCACACCTACCAGAGAAAAGCAGTACCCCGAAGCATAGTGAGGCAGAAGTTGGTGTAAGCAGATTATGCAGCCAGTGTTGGCACTGTGCTATTTACTGAAGTTAGTTTAGGTTGAGGGGCAAGGGAAGGAAATGGCAGCAGCTAGTTACTTTGTTCCAGGAGAAGGGGATACATGCTTGTTGTTTTCAAGGAAGCACTTTAAGAAGAGCAAATAATTTCCTCTCATGCATTCCAGGCATTTTTTGGATTGCTGTTTTCATACTGTATGTCTCTGGGTTGCTTGCCAGCCTGGAGCAGCTCAGTGCACATTAGGCTTTATCCCAGCCAAGGCTGCTGACTTTTAAAACTCCAAATTTCAGGGACCTGGTATGGTGGCCACCTGCTCTGTTCCTCTGGGAAAGGGTTTCACTGCACTGGGACTGATGCAGGCTTAACCCAGAAAGGCAGTAGTGCCAGAGCACAGGGGCATGGGATTTGAAGCAAAGCAAGCTAAACAGTCAGTGACCAGGTTAACCACTGTTAGCAGGTGTTTCTGTGCCTATGCTGAGTAGTGGAGGAGGGAAATGGTGCCCACCAGTTATTTTTTCCCTGGAGAGCCAATGCCACATTTCATAGATGTGCTCCAAGAAGTACAAACAATCTCTCTCTGTGTACCTGAGGTGATCCTCAGATCACACTGTCTGTCCCAAGGTTGCTTGTGTGCCTTCTCTCCAGGAGTAGGGCAGTGACCTCAGGTCTCTATCCCAGCCAAGCCCAAAAATATCTAAAACTCCAGTTTTGGGCTCCACTGGTTGCAAAAACTTATGAAAATCAACCCCTCTAGGTTTTCCAGACAATGGCTTTGTGGAAGTATTCTCCTTCCTTGTGTGTATCCCTGTGCTCTCCACTCTTGGCTTTCTCTGTGACCAGGGCTGCCTCTCCTCTGCACCACCTGCAATCCATTTCTCCTCCAAATTATATATCCATACTTCTACCTTCCTTAATGTGACCCCTTCTCTCTCTCTAGTTGTGCAGTTTGCTCTATCAGTCTTCCCGTCAATTTCTTGGGCATTCAGAATGATTCGATGCTTATCTTAAAGTCATGTTTGAGGGACAATGTAAGCCTAGGGTCCCTTTACTACACAGCCATCTTAGCTCCCTCCTCTAATTAATATTTAAATAGAGAGTCATTCCTGCTTCTTTATTTCATCTTGTTAGGCATACTCAAGGTCTCACCATACACAAAAGGAAACCTTTGGTCTAATGCATGCTCTTTGCTTGGATAGATCTCTAGTAGAACTTTCATTTGCTTTCATACACTAATAAACTGGGCCTTAAAATTTAGAAGCAAGTAAAATAACCTCTTTTCTGTTTCACTCTCTTCCTCCACCTCCTTTAAAATCTATAATACATCAAATATTAATTACCTAACTACTTGCATTATTCTGGTGTCTGTCTTTGTCATCTTGTCTCTTCAAATGTGAAAGAACCTTCCAAAAATCATATCATCTTTAAAGATGAGGAAAACTGTCAAACCCAAGATGGCAAGGACTTCTATCAATGCACCTGCCAGTGGAAGAATGATTGGGGGCATCACAACATCCAATATAAATAGCTTCTTGATTGCCTTGGGTTTTTATAAAGCAAATTATAATTATTATTTATTTATATAATCATAAAAATAAAGATATTATGGAATATCTTCAAAATAGAGAAAAGTAGAAAAAATCAATCAATACTATCAAGAAACAAAAATTATTTAAAAATTTATAAATAATAGTTATAGTACAGTATAATAGTTAGCATTTAAAGTCCTACACTGAAAGTTTTAGATACTACTTTGATTAAGGTGAATGGTATTTATAATTAGCATTTCTGTAGATTAAATGTCCAAATATTTGATGTCCTTAGAAAAAATTATGTCATATATTTGGTTTGTAAAATGTGAAAAAATGGAATTGTGTCATTTTATTTTTTTGGTGGAGGAAAATGCAACTTTACTTCTAAATGTCAGGAGATTGGAGCCAAAATTCAATTGCCTAAATAAGGGACATTATAATTTTTATAATGATAAAATAAAAGTGACAATGGTCATACATGAGAAGTAGAAGCCATATGAAAAGCTTCAGCATTGCCTGTTGCTCATGAAAATTTCTATTTATTCATAAGAAACTTGAATAGATGAGTGTTCTATTATTAAAAGATATTTAATTGTATCCTATCTATTTCCAAGGGATTTGAATTAATTAAATAAATGCTTAATTTATTTTAATTTAATTTCTATCTAGCAGTAGGATAATTATTTAAATCAGCAGCAATTTTTTACTTTACATAATTGTTTAAAATATTGTTCACCTTTATCATACGGTTATTGCAATTAGAGTAGAAATTTGAAGTGAAAAGTGAAAATACCTATTTCCTAAAAAGCATATTTGGATGTATTCTATGGATATTATTATATCTTTGTCAAATTGCAAAATCAATTGAGAAGAAAATCAATAGTTTTATGGTGCATAGTTGTATTAGTTTCCTGTAGTTACTGTAACAAATTATCAAAAACCAGGTGATTTAAACCTGGTGAAGTTTAGGGGCACCTGGTTGGCTCAGTCTGCTAAGTGTCTGACTCTTGATTTGCTCAGGTTATGATCTCACAGTCATCGGTTCTTGCCCAGCATCAGGCTCTGCACTTAGTGTGGAACCTGCTTGGTAGTCTCTCTCCCTCTCTCTCTGCCCCTCTTGCCTTCTCTCTCTCCAAAAATAAATAAACATTAAAAAAAAAAACTTAAAAGAAAACTGTGAAGTTTATTTATTGGCAGTTCTGGAGGCCAGATTTCTGAAATCAATGTGTCAGCAGGGTCCTTCTGTCATGCTACTGGAAGTCAAAAGAAAGCTGGAGTAGCCATACTTATATCAGACAAACTAGATTTTAAACTAAAGGCTGTAAGAAGAGATGAAGAAGGAAATTACATAATAATTATGGGGTCTATCCATCAAGAAGGGCTAACAATTGTAAATGTTTATGCCCCCGACTTGGGTACCCAAATATATAAATCAAAGCATAACCAATCTTATTGATAAGAATACAGTAATTGCAGGAGACTTTAACACTCCTTTATAACAATGGACAGATTATCTAAGCAGAAAATCAATAAATAAACAATGGCCTTAAATGATACACTGGACCAGATGGAGTTGACAGATATATCCAGAACTATTCATCAAAAATCAGCAGAATTCATATTCTTCTCCAGTGCACATGGAACATTCTCCATGATAGATCACATACTAGGTCACAAAATAGCCCTCAATAAATATAAAATAACTGAGATCATACCATGCATATTTTCAGACCACAACACTATGAAACTTGAAATCAACCACAAGAAAAAATTTGGAAAGCCTCTAAATTCTTGGCGGTTAAAGAACATACTACTAAAGAATTAATGGGTCAACCAGGGAATTAAAAATAAATTTAAAAAATATACAGAAGCAAATGAAAATGAAAACACAACAGTTCAAACCCTTTGGGATGCAACAAAGGCAGTCCTAAGAGGAAAACACATTGCAATCCAGGGCTATCTCAAGGAACAAAAAAATCCCAAATGCAAAATCTAACCACACACTTAAGGAAGTAGAAGCAGAACAGAAAGAAACCCCAAAGTCAGCAGAAGAAGATATAATAAAGATTAGAACAGAAATGAACAATATAGAATCCAAAATAAAAACAAAAACAAACAAACAAAACCAGTAGAACAGATCAACGAATCTAAGAGCTGGGTTTAAAAAAAAAAAAAAAAAAAAACAAAACAAAACAAAAAAAATTGATAACCCCCTAGCCAGACCTCCCAAAAAGAAAAGAGAGAGAACCCAAATAAATAAAATCACAAATGAAAGAGGAGAGATCACAACCAATGCCACAGAAATACAATTATTAGAGAATATTATGAAAAATTATATGCCAGCAAAATGGACAACCTGGAAGAAATGGACAAATTCCTAGACACCCACACACTACCAAAGCTCAAACAGGAAGAAATAGAAAATTTCAACAGACTCATAACAAGGAAAGAAATTGAATCAGTTAACAAAAATCTTCCAACAAATAAGAGTCCTGAGCTAGATGGCTTCTTAGGGGAATTCTACCAGACATCTGAAGTAGAGTTAATACCTCTCATTCTCAAACTGTTCCAAAAAACAGAATGGAAGGAAAGCTTCTGGGCTCATTCTATGAAGCCAGCATTACTTTGATTCCCAAACCAGACAGAGACCCCACTTAAAAGGAGAATTACAGGCCAATATCCCTGATGAACATGTATGCAAAAATTCTCAACAATATTCTAGGAAATTGAATTCAACAATATATTAAAAGAATTATGTACCATGATCAAGTGGGATTCATTCCTGGGCTGCAGGGCTGGTTCAATATTTGCAAATTAATCAATGTGATACATCACATTAATAGAAGAAAGGATGAGAACTACATGATCCTATCAATATGCAGCAAAAGCATTTGGCGAAATATAGCACCATTTCTTATTTTTGTGTATGGTGTAACAAAGAACCCTAAGAAAGTCTGGATAGAAGGGACATACCTTAACATAAAAGCCATATATGAAAAGCCCACAGCTAATATCATCCTCAATGGGGAAAAACAGAAAGCTTTCCCTGTGAGATCAGGGACATGACAGGGATGTCCACTCTCACCACTGTTGTTTAACATAGTGTTAGAAGTCCTAGCCTCAGCATTCAGACAACAAAATGAAATAAAAGGCATCCAAATTGGCAAAGAAGTTAAACTTCCACTTTTCATAGATGACATGATACTCGACATGGAAAACCTGAAAGACTCCACCAAAAGGCTGCTAGAACCAATACATGAATTCAGCAAAGTTGCAGGATACAAAATCAATATACAGAAATTGGTTGCATTTCTATACATTATTGGTGAATAATGAAGGAACAAAAAGAGAAATCAAGAAATTGATCCCATGTATAATTGCACCAAGAACCATAAAATACCTAGGAATAAACCTAACCAAAGATGTAAAAGATCTGTATGCTGAAAACTATAGAAAACTTATGAAAGAAGTTCCATGGACTGGAGGAACAAATATTGTAAAATGCCACTACTACCCAAAGCAATCTACGCATTAAATGCAACCCTAATCAAAATTGCACCAGCATTCTTTTCAAAGCTAGAACAAACAGTCCTAAAATTCGTATGGAACCACAAAAGACCCTGAAGAGCCAAAGTAATATTGAAGAAGAAAACCAAAGTGCGAGGCATCACAATCCCAGACTTTAGGCTCTACTACTAAGCTGTAGTCATCAAGGCACTATGATACATAGACCTGTGGAATAGAATAAAGAACCCAGAATTAGACCCATAAATCTATGCCAACTAATCTTTGACAAAGCAGGAAAGAATATCAAATAGAAAAAAGACAGTCTCTTAAGCAAATGATGCTGGGAGAACTGGACAGCAACATGCAGAAGAATGAAACTGGACCGGTTTAACACCATACACAAAAATAAACTCAAAATGGCTGAAATACCTAAATGTGAGATAGGAAACCGTCATAATCCTAGAGAAGAAAACAGGCAACGACCTCTTTGATCTCAGCTGTAGCAACTTCTTACTCGAAACTTCTCTGAAAGCAAGGGAAATAAAAGCAAAAATGAACTACTGGGATCTCATCAAGATAAAAAGCTTCTGCACTGCAAAGGAAACAATCAACAAAATTAAAAGGTAGCCTATGGAATGGGAGAAGATAATTGCAAATGACATATCAGATAAAGGGTTAGTACCAAATCTATAAAGAAGTTACCAAACTCAACACCTGAAAAACAAATAATCCAGTGAAGAAATGGGCAGAAGACATGAATAGACATTTATCCAAAGAAGACCTCCAGACACATGAAAAGATGCTCAACATCACTCATCATCAGGGAAATACAAATCAAAACCACATTAAGATACCACCTCACACCGGTCAGCGTGGCTAAAATTAACAACTCAGGAAACAACAGATGTTGGGGAGGATGTGGAGAAATGGGTACCCTCCTACACTGTTGGTGGGAATGCAAACTGGTGTAGCCACTCTGTAAAACAGTGTGGAAGTTCCTCAAAAAAATTAAAAATAGAATTACCCTATGACTCAGCAATAGCACTACTAGGAATTTATCCAAAGGCTACAGGAGTGCTTATTCATAGGGGTGCATGTACCCCAATGTTTATAGCAGCCCTTTCAACAATAGCCAAATTATGGAAAGAGCCCAAATGTCAATCAACTGTTGAATGGATAAAGAAGATGTGGCTTATATATACAATGGAATACTATTTAGCTATGAGAAAGAATGAAATCTTGCCATTTGCAATAATGTGGATGGAACTGGAGGGTATTATGCTAAGTGAAACAAGTCAGTCAGAGAAAGACAGATATCATATGTTTTCACTCATATGTGGATCTTGAGAAACTTAACAGAAGACCATGAGGGAAAGGAAGGGGAAAAAAACAGTTTCAAACAGAGAGGGAGACAAACCATAAGATACTTTTAAATGCAGAGAACAAACTGAGGGTTGATGGAGGCTGGCGGGGAAGAGGGGGAAATGGGTGATGGGCATTAAGGAGGGCACTTGTTGGGATGAGCAGTGGGTATTATATGAAAGTGATAAAACATGGGACTCTACTCCTGAAACCAAGAGCACATTGTATACACTGTATGTTAGCTAACTTGACAATAAATTATATTAAAAAAATAATGAAAAAAAAAGGTGGGTAATGCTGTGTAAGACTGGATATAGGGGGTATATGTGAAATATCTGTACCTTTGACTCACTTTTGCTGTGATCCTAAAAGTGCTCTAAAATGTAAAATATATCAAGAAACCATTAAATGACTTAATGTATTACATTAGAAAATATCTACTTAATGCAAAAAAATACCCATAAAAAAGAAATGGAAGAAAAAAAACCATCAGGATCAATAGCACTTCTAAGCACCAACTTGTTTCTGGGGTACTCAAAAGTGTGCACTGGGGCTCAGAATTTGAAACCCTCAGTATTATCTGATCTGTAAAAGACAGAAGCCAAAAACTTACTGAAACTCAGAGTCCAGAACTTTACACTTCTATTAGGTAGAATTTCCAAGTGCATATCCTGTGTCTGAAACTCTCCACTTTTGGCTTGCGAAGACTAAATATCATTTTTACTATTAGTATAATGGCATATTTTATCTTTCAGAACTAAGTTGATTACCACTTTTTTTTAAAGTATCTCTAGTTATTGTTTGCTATGCCAAATTTTGCCTGGAAAAGACAGAGCATACTGATATAGGTTGGATAACAATGAAATATACATAAATAGTTCATTGATGCCAACTTAATTTATTATATTTTTTCTTAGATACAATAACCTCAGAAACTGGCTGATTAGTGAAATAAGCTGGTTGTCATTTTCCAGCCAGTCATACTTTGAAGTCATACTTCATACCTGTGAAGACTTTAATTGGTGTGATAGGAACCAGATATGCCCAAATTACAAGCAACATTGTACACATCTATTACAGTCAGGATCTGTTGGCATGTGAAGCTTAAATAAGAAGACAGGAAATTAACAAAGGAAATAGAGCCAGAAATAAGCTTTACTTATTTCATAGATTGCCAAAGATTAATCCTAAATTCTATCAAGCTTTTGAATAATTAACTAAATCTCTCTAAAACTTCATCCAATATACATTCCTAAAAGATCAAAACACACATAATTATGCTTTGGAAATCATAATGGTGCTAATATTAAACTTAGATAATAAAAGTATAATTTGAGCAACAGTCTCTACATATTCTGATAAAAACTCAAGATAAATCTTAGTAAAGTCGAGAAGCATTACATCTAATGTTCCTTTTTGATATATCAAGTTTGTCACTACCATAAAAGAAAATTTGATTAGGTTGACAGAACTTATTCTTCACCTAGGTATGTTTATTTATAAGAATCACAGTATTTTGTGGCCGAAAGGGGCTCTGAAGATCATTTATTGTAATTGTCGTTTTTCTCTAAGGAGGACAAATGATTTTTAAGACTGTATAAATGTAAGCACCACATATTTATATTTGGAAATCAGCGGCAAAATAATGCTACTTTTGACTTATTCAATATAATCACAGACTGTTCAATGCAATAGATAGATTCTACCATTATTCTTATTTTATTTTCTTATTTTTTTTAATTTTACAGTATTTATTTTTGAGAGAGACAGTGAGAGACAGAGCATGAGCAGGGGAGGGGCAGAGAAAGAGGGAGACACAGAATTCAAAGCAGGCTCCAGGCTCTGAGCTGTCAGCACAGAGCTCAACGCGGTGCTCAAACTCATGAGCCATGAGATCATGACCTGAAATGAAGTTGGACGGTTAACCAACTGAGACACCCAGGTGCCCCTCCACCATTATTTTTAAAGACTTTTACTAAAAAGAACTTGAAACCAGCATTAGTCCAAAAAATTGCATCAAGTCAGTACCTTCTTAACATTCTGATGCTAAATTTAAGTATCTTAGGTTGATATTTTAGACTGGGACACATATTAGTCATCATTAGTAATAAAATACATTAAAAGATCATAATTATTCCCCTCATATACACCTAAAAATATTAATGTCCTGACATATAGGCAAGACTGAAGTATTATTTTTTATACAAAATAGTCTTGGAATTGAGGCATGGACCAAAATGTGGTATTTCTGATACAAAAAGAGGAACTCATGATAAATCAAAACATACATATTAAAAAATATATACTTCTATTCAATAAAATATGCTGAATTTAGAAATGTTCAATTCTTAATTCCCAAGTCAGTTTACTACTTGCTTTCTTATATATGCTGTTGGTCAAAAATGGCATTAATAACTCATTAGAAAAAAATGTGTCATGAACAAAAATACCTCTAAAACTCAATTTTTACAAGCATGAAAAAATATGTATTTGGCTAAATATGGGTTAAATATTGTATTTCAAAAATGTGATAAATAAAATATAAAAACAAACACTGGAAAGAAATTTGGAGCAAATATAGTAAAGGGTTATAAACTCACCAAATTATTTTTTTAATGTTTATTTTTGAAAGAGAAAGAAAGCGAGCACCAGAGCAGGGGAGGGACAGAGAGAAAGAGAGAGAGAGAATCCCAAGCAGGCTCCGTGGTGTCAGCCCAGAGTCTGACACAGGGCTTGAACCCATGAACTGTGAAATCATGACCTGAGTTGAAATCAGGGGTCAGACACTTAACTGACGAAGCCACTCAGGTGTCCCTCACCAAATATAGCAAGTTTATAAGAGAACCTCAGGTTTTGAGGCATAACCTTGCCTGTAGTCATATGTACTTTTTTTCTTATAAAACAACTCTCTGTATTGGTGCTATGCTGTAGTTCACTTTTCTATTATACGTTGACTCCCTCAAAAGACATCTTACCAGGTTTTCCTTAACTTCACCATATTTTTATCATTAACAGACACATTATGGAATTTGCAACTCAGACCCATTCTTTTTAGAATTTTAATTTTAATTCAGAAATATTCTCCTCCTCCTAATGCCATACCCCTCACTATACTTACGGCTCTGCAAGCATGAAATGGAAGTATTTCTCTCAAACACTACCTCTTCCATTATAATCACAGGTATTAGATACTCCACTGTTTGACTAAGAGAAAAGCCAGGCAAGGCTGCAAACCTCTATTATCGCTTATTGGGAAATAGGGATTCCTTACTGGAGGAGATCTAAGTCTGCTCTGACCCAGCTACCACAGTTCTTCTTGTATCAGTGTCTTACTCAGTTTGGGCTGTTATAACAAAATACTATAGACTGGGTGGCTTAAAAAACAAACATTTATTTCTCACAGTTTTGGATACTGTGAAGTCCAAGATATAGATGCCAGTAGATTCAGTGTCTGGTAATATCCCTCTTTCTTATTTGCAGACAGCTGCCTTCTTGTATTCCCGTATGGCTAAGAGAGAGAGATCATCTCTCTCGTGCCCCTTCTTATAAAGGCACTAATTCCATTCATGAGGACTCCACTCAGGTGACTTAATCACTTATCAAAGGCCCCACATCCAAATAGCATCATATTGGAGATTAGGGCTTCAACATATTAATTTTGGGGGACATAAACAGTCAGTCCACAGCAGATGACATCTCTCACTAATGAGCTTTCATAGATAGAAACAATTGTACAAAATGACTTAATGCCACCTACACTTTTTTGGTACATGTAACCAGGAAATCCACACAGCCCTGTCACGCTGAATATTGGACATGATGGCAGCTTCACTGCTGCTACACCTTATCTCAGCCTCACCTCTTCTCTGTATTTTCCACTGATAATGTGTAGCACAGGTACAGATAAGGAAACTTTCTGCTTAAGTAGGTGTTCAACCAGGAGAACAGGAAAAATGGATATAACTTCTCCTGCATTTCTCCTTCTTTGGTCTTTACATTGACTGTAAGGACAATGGAGCAAGAAGGGCAGGCCATGGGTAAATATAGAGGGATGGGGAAATAAGGCCAGTCGTGAGATCTTCAAGCCAATACAGATGATTTTTTAATAAAAAACAGGCATTAATCTAAATGTCTAATTAAAAGGTCACATTAAGTAAATTAATGTGCTTAAGCACATGAAGTAAAATAATATGAATAAATGTTATATCAAATATTAAAACTATGAAAAATTACAAATTCCAATAACATGTTATATAAAGAAAATGATTCAAAATTGCATTAAACTCACCATGACCTGGAGGAAATTTTTTCCATTTAATGAGTGCAACTAGCTCACATATGGACAAAGTAGGCCACTCCTCATAATATGGACAATTATGAATTAATTTCACCTTTTCTTTATTTTCAAGTTTTATTTTTTCCTGAAAAAGTCATTAAAAAAGGAGAAATGTACAGTAGAAAGATAAATGGCATAACAGAAAAATAAAGGTTATATACCATAAAATACATTTGAATTTTATAGGAGCATCATTCTATGACCACATAACCATATTGAAATTTTAGTCTTCTGGTGTGTTACTAAAATTATATTTTCCCACCTTTCACAATATTTTTAGACTTCCATAATTATTTTAGCATTTAAAAAAATCCTGTCATAATCCAGACTAAACTCAAAAGTTGTATGTGATAATATCAAATAATTGATACTTCTATTTTGAAAATAAAACATACCAAATATTGTTAGAAGTTAGCCACTCTGAAACCAGGGATTTGGAAAGAATTTGAATTCTGAGATAGTCATTTGTACCACTGACACTGAGATCACTGTATCGGAAGAAATCCTGACTATTTTTAGAGACCTAAATCAAGAAGATGGATGACTCCTCATCTTCCTCCAACCAAAGCACCCAACTGTAGCTGATGCCAGTGCCCTGTTGCACTGGCACCAGACTTAGATCCTTTCAAGAAAAGCCGGCAGAGCAGGACATAGGGGCCTTTTGATGCAGTCATTTATACAAACTCTCTTTGCCATCAAGTGAGGAGAAATCAAAAAGAGAGAAAATTCTATGTTTGACTAGAGGAGAATAAGTTAGTAAGCTTGAAGTAAATAAGTTATCTTAATGTAGCAGAATTAGGGGCTCAGAATTAAGTTGTGATCAACTATTCATGCAGCTCTGGGTTTCTAACGACTATTAAAACAATGAAATAGCATGCCAATTATTCCCAACTGTTTTTTTTTTTTTTTTCAGGTGGACTCTACAGATTTAGACATCTGTCTCTATGACTGTCTGGTATCCCTAACACATGACATGCTGCTGACACCCAAAACATATTTGTTGAATGAATACATGAATAAATGAACGCATAAATGAATGGATATGAAATTCATGAAAAACCAAAAGTGCTCAAAATACACATAAAATATATTCATAGAGACATTTCTTTCTACTTCAACTACCCATCATCATCAGATGCTTAAGTAATGTTCATCAAATAAACCACATTTTTATCATCTCCAAGTTTTCTTATATTAAAAAAATACAAGAAATATGGCATCTTCTGTCGAAAGGCAAAACGTAGCTTGAATTTATACACCTACTTCATTAATATAGATTAGATATGATCATACCGATTTTAACCTTGCAAAATCCTTTGCTGGAATTTTAAGAATTTCACAATCTTCTTCTGTGATCACTGAGTACTCCTTTGTTTCTGATTTGGTCTGAGCTGTAACTTCCAGGGTTCCAAAGGTACTCCATTGTCGAAGCTGTAAAAATATGGAGGCAACTTAAATTTTATTATCATTCATCAACATAAAAATACCAGTGATTGTGACAGCAGCAGTCTAGGAGTCTGCAAAAGCATTGATTGCAGGTCAAACTCCAAGTTTATGAAAAAAGGGGATCTAAACAGTCTTGCATGGATGCCATACTTCTGCCCAATGTTACCTTCCCAGATCAAGAAAAAATTTCCATTGTCTCACTAGCATGAAGAAAATAACTTATAAGAATAGATCTTCTGTTTTATCCACTGATTCATTTTAAGTACATAGAATAATGCCTGGAACATAGTAGCCATTCAATAAATATTTTTGAAAGAGTGAAGAAAATAGTACTTACATATTGGTCTTCTACTTATTTTATTATCATCATATGTTGGTAGTAATAATGAAAATGAATAAATCACTGGCAATAAAACACTGGCATATACATACACACACATGTAGGGTGTCCTAGTTTATTATGTAAAAGATAAATATTTAGCATGCCAAAATGTTACAGTAGAATATTTATTGTAAATTATTAGGATATAATGAGAATGTATATAACTGCATAGAGGATCTCTATTCATGTTTACCTGGGGGAAAATACATATCATAGATGATATATATCTATGAAATTGAGAAGCTTCTTAGGGAAAACATCAGGTCTATAAGGTTAAGGTGATATGAGAGGACGTCTGCTCCTGCATTTCAAAGCCATAGAAAGGCTGAATAGTTATCTTTTTAGTTGAATGGATATCTGAGATTGAATTTGCAAGTCCAGAAATAAAGAGGTTTTAAATAGTCATCGCTGAAGCCAAAATGGTTCACAGTGATATCAAACTAGGATAAAGGCCTAAGGGGTTGAATTCCAGGATCTGTCATACATGTGGGAATAGGATATAAGACCTAAGACCATGCCAGGTGAGGAACTGGAATTGAGCCTTCTTGTATAAAGCTTAGGAACTTGGAGGATCACCTATATGTGAAATGGAGGCAACAAAAACTTTACCCACTAATCTAGCTGTGGAACTGGATACAGCCTAGGTCTATAAATTGTGTGAGTACAGAGTATACATTTACAAACAGTACAGATCCCAAAGCTAAAAGATTATTGTAAAGTCTGATACGCTGCTAGAAAAACAACTAGGATCCAGGAAAGTACAAATTTAAAACCTTATGTATGAATTGAGGAAAAAATACTGAGAATATATTTTGGAAGTAGGAAAGAAAAAAATATGTGGCTTTTCTTATTTAAAATTGCAAATTTAGTAACATAGAAATTAGAACGTTATGGATGGAAAAAGAAAATAAACACAAGGACACAAAAATAAAGTGATAAAATTTACTATGTCCTTAATAATATCTAATAAACACCTATAATTTGAGTTTGGGCACCTGGGTGGTTCAGTTGGTTAACCATTGACTCCTGATTTTGGCTCAGGTCATGATCTCATGGTTGTGAGATCAAGCTCTGTGTCAGGCTCAACACTGCTTGGGATTCTGTCTCTTTCTCTCCTCTCTCTCTGCACCTACCCCAACTCGTGTGCACTCTCTCACTCTCTCAAAACAAACAAATGAACATTTACAAAAAATAGATTAAAAATTATAGAAAATGACAAATTATTAAAAAAATAATTTCCCAAAGAGAATAACTGAATAAATCACACACAAAAGGAACATTCTCAACCTTACTAGTAAACAGAGAAGTGTTTATTCATCTATGAGACTGAAAATACTAAAGTACTCTAACCTGTGAGACGGGGCAATACTTTTCTTACATAACTTGAGAAACTGTAAAACTTTAAAGGGAAATAATCTGTCAATATTTACTAAAATTAACAAAGGATATATGAAATGCTTTATCCAGAAACATGTATCTTAAGATTTACCTTGTTGAAATGCATTCTTAAGGATATACTTATAGAACATTTAATGCAGCAGATTTTAATAACCCCCAACTGGAATCTTCTTTAATAGCTGCCAGTTAATGTGTATGTTTGTGTGTATTCAATTAAGTCTAAATTTTTACATACTGTTTAAAATGAGTGACATTTATGTATCTTATCCTTTAAGAATTCTTATAGTGAAAAAAACAAATAGCAGCAAAAATATATGTTGAAAATTTTAATAAACTTAACAGTTACAAAAACAGTAATCTATATTACTTTATATAATTGTTTATAGGCTTATGTTAGCTCAGAAAAAGTTGCACAAGTGTAAATACCAGGATATTCAGGGGAAAGGTTGAGCTAAAATGACAAAAAAGATTTATTACCCTTTCTTTAAAACTCCTTATATTTACTTTCAATTAAAGAGTGAGTTTGCATTAAATTTTAAGTTTTGGACATTTTAAAATATATTTAACATGCAGATTCAAAACAACATGCCCTGTTATTTCCCACACCTGTGTTATCTCTCTTGATATCTTTATATTGATATATGAAATATCTTAAATAATATATATTAGATGTGTATAGTTATCTCTGAATGATGAAATGGCAGATAGCTATCATTTTCTACTTAATACCTCTCTGTATTTTCTGATAATTTTAATGAATATAGCAATTTTGAAATCTGGCAACATTGCAAAGCTATTTAAATGATGTACAACTCTGTTTCTCAGTTTGGGGGGAAATATTCATTAAGGCTAGGTAGATAATCCTATTTTGCTGGAGATAGAAGTTGGAAGTGCACAAAAGGAGCCATTTCTCTCACTTCTAAATTCTCCTGTATTTTACTGAAAAATAAATTGATAATTACATTTATTGGGAAATGATGTATTGTCATGATTAAAAATTTTTACACTTTTTAAATAATACATGACCCAAACATTTGGTTTTGAATAATAAGAGTTGGTAAATCCATTAAGATTTCTTTTATATAAAAACTTTGCTGAGATTTGTTTCAAATTGCATTTTACACAAATGAACTTTTTTGAAAAACATTAGACTTCTTCAGGTATAATTTTTGTTCTCCTTGTTTTATTTTTCCAATGCTTCTAGCTTTCAGGAATTTACACATTAAATAAGATCAATAACTAAAATTAGAATTGCTATTTTTAAATCAAGGAAAGATCATGTTCTTAACCCTGTGGAACATATTTTTTTCCCTATGGGGCTGAAGAGGCATATAGAAAATACAAAGCCTCTCTAGATCAGGGGTTCATAAACTTAGTCCCAGGATAGACTTTTAGAAGATTCTTGAACTCCTAATATCTCATGCCACAGTTTGTGATTATTTGTAAATTTCTATTTATTTCCTTAAATGAGTTTCTATAGCTTTCATTAGACTCTCTGAGGTGTCTATGTCTCAGAAAAAATTACATTTCCCCTATGATTTAAAGGGCTTATGTAGAAAGTACATTCTCATAACCAAATAATGTACAATGAGAAAGTGATATGAAAATGTCACATTTCATAATCTCTTATATGCTTAGGAAGGATTTGGGCCATATTAGGGGTATATTGTGATATCTAAAAGGTAGAAGCAGGAACTAATCTGAATATGAGGACAGTCTAATTGAGACCTAACTCAACCCACTAGCTGAGAGACTGGCCTGTCTGCCTAAACAGAAATTCCCTGAGTACACTGATACCAAACCTATATGCTGAGCCAAAGAAGAAGACATTTCCAATTATACAAAAAGAACTGATATTTGAAGAATATATGAAAAGCTATGCAATCTCTAAGTAAAATCTATAAATCAAGTCAATTTGTAGATATAGTCAATAAATTCCTCTTTAAAAGTTGGCTAAATAAAGTTACGATTATGTCCCTCATGGATTTTGGCAAGAGGAGTCTAGATATATAATGGATCAGAAAAGTAGAAGAAATTCTTTTTATTTTCTCCAAAACAGAGTGGTTTCTTCTCAGGGAATTTCCACCTCCTCAATCATTTACATGAAACACTTATCTGAAATACCAAATACACTGACTGCTTATTTGAATTCTACCCAGCTTAAGACCCAGTTTAACTCCTATCTCTTCTAAAGCTACCTGGATCACCGAAGTCTCCCCCCACTACAGATTTCTAAATAAATGGTCTCATAAGTAAGGGCACTCTAAAAATATTAATAATGTTATATCACTACCTTAAAACTTTGAAGATAAATAAATGTGTTTCCTTCTCTCTAGTATAGGAAGATTTTCAGCAGCAAAGGAGACTGGGTTGAATATAATCATTATTTGATGCCACTTTAAGACCAGTACAATTCTACCCAAATATCCTTAACTTCTAAAAGTTCAGTTGTAGGGGTGCCTTTGGTGGCTCAGTTAGTTAAGTTTCCAAGTCTTGATTTCAGGTCAGATCATGATCTCACAACTGGTTGTGGGTTCAAACTCTGCATTGGAGTGTGCATTGACAGTCCTATTAAAATCACCCACTATAGTGTAGGATTTGTTTACTTCTTTTTCTTTCTTTCTTTCTTTCTTTCTTTCTTTCTTTCTTTCTTCCTTCCTTCCTTCCTTCCTTCCTTCCTTCTTTCCTTTCCTTTCCTTTCCTTTGCATCAATGTTTACTTTATATGTTTTGAAGTAATAAGTTTCAGTGCAATTATTTTACAATAATTATGAAATATCTCTCTTCACTTTTAATAATGTTCTTGCAATGAAGTCTACTCTCTAACTATTAGAAGAGCAACATCAGCTTTCTTTGGGTTAGTGTAATCTGGTTTATCATCTTCCATTATTTTACTTTGCAACTTCTGGTATATTTGTAATGACGTGTGTCAGCATATAGGGAGTTATTTTATCTACTCTGACAATCTTTGTTTATTAATTAAAATACTTAGGCTGTTTACATATAGTGCAATTACCGACATATTCAGGTTTAAATTTGCCATCTTAATATTTGCTTTCTATTTGTCTATTTTTCTGTGTCATTTCTTCCTTTTTATTTAGTGCTGAACATTGAGTAAAAAAACCTGTTATTGCTGTAGATGATATCTTTCTCTGAAATATTTTACTTTTCAACTGACAGTTAAGTAGTGAGTGTAGAAGCATATTAACATAATCCAATCAGGAACTGAGGTGTCTGAGGCTGGATTTAGTTCTGGGTTTCATGGACTAACATGTTTATCATAACTTCTTATCCTTGCTAGACACAACTCTTTTTTTTTTTTTTTTTTAATTTTACAAGTGGGGAAGGATAGAAGGAGAGGGAAACAGAGAACCCTAAGCAGGCTCCATGCTGCCAGTGCAGAACCTGATGCAGGGCTTGAACTTACAAAACCATGAGATCATGACCTGAGCCGAAACCAAGAGTTGGACATTTAACTGACTGAACCACCCAGGTGCCCCTAGACACGGAACTCTTAATTGCTCCCTGTCAAATGCTATGAGACTGATGACAGTTCTTGTTAGATTTGTAGCTGCACATTTTTACTTGGGTTCTGTAAAGATTAATTTTATGTCAACTCGTCTGGGTTATGGAGCACCCAAATAAAATTGGTCAAATATTATTCTGGGTGTTTTTGGATGAGTTGAACTTTTAGATTAGTGCACAGAGTAAAACAGATTGCCTTTTATACTGTGACAGTCCTCACCCAATCAGCTGAAGGGTTGAATAGAACAAAAGACTGATCCATAACCAAACTAAGAGAAAATTTAGGAAAATTCTCTATTCAGTAGACTTCAGTCTGATCTCCCTAGACCATCAGTGATCCTAGTTTTACAGCATTTTCCAGCATTCAGACTCAAACTAGATATTGATTTGACAGATTCTGGAGTTGCCAGTCTCCATCACTGACTGAGCCAATTCCTTATTAGCTTATTATCTATCTATCTATCTATCTATCTATCCATCATCCATCCATCCATCCACCCACCCATCCTACTGGTACTAACATTCAGATTTTTATAGATTTTTAGCCTCTTGTTCTATAAATCTTAGGAATAAGCAAATGCCTGAAAGAAAAGAAAGGCATACCAACCTATCTTTCCTCTGATTTTCTTTTCCCAGTATCTTGGCCCCTCAAGTCCTGATCATTTAGGTAGACTGAATTCAAAATTGTATCACTCTGGTATTCTAAAATTCCTGAAAGTTCTGATCCACTGCTTTCTGTTTATTCATCCCTATGATAATTACAAATTGGCAGTTGCCTCAAAGGAAAGCAACAGGAAATGTCTGGGTCAAAATAATGTTATTTCCTTTCTTTCTTCAATCATGGCCCTTCAAATCCTGATTCCCTGGGTTGCTCTCAAATATCTTCAGGCAGTTGTTTGGTTGGGTGCTTTTATCCAGCTTTAATAGTGTTCTCAGCAAGGAGATTGTTTTGATGCAAACTACTCATCCTGGTCAAAAGCAGACTGAGCTTCAGCAAACTAAAGAAACTGTTTCTTTAAAATAAGATCTGCTTCTCTTTGTATTGTTTGGACTTTGTTGGCTTGCCCTTATCATCTCATATCACTCAGAATAATCAATTGGACAATGACATCCAAACCTTTCTCATAGAACATAAAGGAAGGGTAGAGATTTTGGCAAGGTGGTCCACAAATTTTTACATAAATTAGCATCTATAATAAGAAAAATATTCCGAAGAGCCTTATCCTGGATTTTACTAGGTTTTCCCAAAAATAATGGAGAAAAATTAGATGGCAGCCTCTTAACACAAGGAAGGAATTAGTAACATCCAAGTGGGGATATATATATATATATATATATATATATATATATATATATATTCCATCTCTTTCTTTCTCTGTAGATAGATATATAGAGAGAGAGAGGATAAGCAAGTCAATGAATATTAATGCATTTATAACAGAATTTCTAATGCCTTAACTATTCATACATATCAGATATTAATAAGAATAATGTAAGTACTTAGCATTCATTGCTATTTGCAAGTTATATTGCCATATGTGCTTGTGTGTCCTGTTTAGTTTTCTCTGTCAATTAAACTTTTTAAAAATTTTTAAACACTATACATTTTCTAGTTCATATAAAAGATATATGTAGGAGTGTAGGAAAGGAGTATATTGACAAAGAAAAGTAGTACCTGAAAAATTCATAGGAAACATGTTGCTGTATAAGTGTCACAGTACCTACAATGTAAAGTCTCCTGAACAGCCCAGACTGCATATTATTAGCACATGAGCACAGTTCAGCTGATAACTATGAACTGAATCTTAGGTATATCCCAAGTATTCCCTTCTGCATTAGTTTTTTTTTTTTTTTTTTTTTTATGTTTGAGAGAGACCAACTCATACAATACCTTCAGCATTGATTGGAACAAGTTTCCTTTTCCTGTTCTGTTACATTTGGACTGCTGACTTTTTGCTAAAGAGATATAACCTCTTATTCTATGTCCTCAGAAGGTGCTAAATGGCTACACTGAATTCTGAAGGAGTCATCCAGCAGAATTCAGCACTTTCATGATTCTAATTTGGAAACACTGAAGGTATAATTCAATCAGAAGTATAATTCAAAAATTAAGCCAATTAATTAAAAATAACATTTGGACAAATAAAATATGTTTCATAATTTTCTAAAAATTGTTGATGCTCGATAAGTATTGCTGACTAGTTAGAAGTGAGAAAAATCATTTTTCATGTCATTATTATTATTTGATGTATTTTTATTTTCTTATTACAAGGGAGAAATTAATCTATCTGATATGTAGGAGTGCACAATTACCACTAGAAATAATCATTCCAGCATGCCATTTGGTGAAATTGACATTATACTGCAGAAAATATTGATATTATACTGCAGAAGATATAACAATGAACGGCATCTTCCCATACACTTAAGAGTAAGCACTAAGGACTAAAAGTACTTCTCTATTATAATATGAAATACAATGTCAATTAAAGAAAAAAGCTAGTATCTATTTTAAATAATCATAAACTCTAAAAAATTAGCATGTAAAGTTTAGTAAAAAATTAATGGAGCATATGTTGAAATGCATACTTTATAGGTATTCATGCTTAAGTGTTCATTGCATGTTCATTAACTATTGCAGTTATAAAATCTAAAGTTCCTTAATGGATTGGTATTATTCATGTGTTATATGGTTTACTCATTTTTAAATTAATTGGTTTGGTGTGATTTGAATTTTATATGAAAAATGATATATTTTGGTAGCTTTGTATAGCAGACTTTTTAATAAACTAGAAACATTGCTTTCCGACTTTATATTCAAAATAGAACATTTTATCCCCATAACATTGAATTCAGTTCAGAATATTCAGTTGAATAAGCTTATATATAAAATGAAATAACTGCATCAGTCTAATCTCAATGTGAAAATTATTTAATATTTACATTTTTGCTTATAGTTAAAATAAGTATTTTGAACTGCACTTTGGGAATTTTCATTATTCAATATTAAAGAATATAGTTTTCTTAACTATATTCTCTACTATTATAACTGTAAAGCCTACTTTTCAAACTTTTCAATGAATAGTATGCATATAAAAATAACAGATGCATGTGTCACTTTGAATCAATATTTTTACATCTTTTGGGTACATAGCTAGTAGTGCAATTGCTGGATCTAGGGTAGTTCTATTTTTAACATTTTGTGAAAGCTCTACATTGTTTTTCAGGGTGGCTGCACCAGTTTGCATTCCCACCAGCAGTGTAAGAGGGTTCCCCCTTTCCCCATCCTCACCAACATCTGTTGTTTTCTATGTTGTTAATTTTAGCCATTCTGACAGGTATGAGGTAGTATCTCATCATGGTTTTGATTTGTATTTCCCTGATGATGAGTGATGTTGAGCATCTTTTCATGTGTCTGATAGACATCTGTATGTATTCTTTGGAAAAATGTCTCTTCATGTCTTCTACTGATTTCTTAACTGGATTATTTGTTTTGGGGGTATTGAGTTTGATAAGTTCTTTATAGATTTAGGATACTAACCCTTTATCAAATATACTGTTTGCAAATATCTTCTCCCATTCCATAGGTTGCCTTTTAGTTTTGTTGATTGTTTCCTTTGCTGTACAGAAGATTTTTATCTAGATGAAGTCCCAATAATTCATTTTTGCTTTTGCTTCTCTTGCCTGGGGAAACGTGTTTAGTAAGAAGTTGCTAGCCCGATATAAAAGGGATTGCTGCCTGTATTCCCCTCTAGGATTTTCATGGTTTCCTGTCTCACATTTATGTTTTTCATCCCTTTGATTTCATTTTTGTGTTTGGTGTAAGAAAGTGGTCCAGTTAAAACCATCTTGATTTTATTTATTTTTTAAGTTTTTTTTTTTTGTGTGTGTGTGTGAGAGAGAGAGAGAGAGAGAGAGAGAACAAATGGGGAAGGGGCAGAGAGAGAAGGGGATGAGGGTCCTAAGTGGGCTCTGCTCTGACAGCAGAGAGCATGATGTGGGGTTTGAACTCACGGACCATGAAATAATGAATTGAGCTGAATTCGGGTGCTTCACTTACTAAGCCATCCAGGCCCCCTTTTTGATTTTAAACACATATGTTTATAGTATACTTCTATAAGTATATTATTCTATTGCTGTCATGACATCATAAAGAAATTCTGCCACATGCTTTTTAAAAATATTTCAGCAAATTCCTTTTATAATTAAGCTTGTGATCCCAAATTGATTTTTATGTAGGATGTGAAGTAAACATGTAGTTTCATTTATTCTATTATTCACATAGATAACTGATTGCCTTAGTTCATACTAATGAATCACCCCACCACCCTCCCCACTGTTTTTCATGGCACAGATTTACCTTAAGAGTAATTACATATGTGGATCTAATTCTTGGACTCTGGCTGCTCCTATGTTCATCTATGAGCCACTATCAATCATTATAAAAGCACTATAGCAATTATATAGCTTTATTTTAAGTCTTGATATATGTACCTCTTCTGCAAGTATCTTCTTCAGGAATATCTAGCTATTCTTTTTTTAATGTTTGTTTATTTATTTATTTATTTATTTTTGAGAGAGAGGGAGAGAGGGAGAGAGAGAGGAGAGAGAGAGGGAGAGGGAGAGAGAGAGGGAGAGGGAGAGAGAGAATCCCAAACAGGCTCTCCACTGTCAACACAGAGCCCCATGTGGGCTCAATCCCACAAACTATGAGATCATGACCTGAGCTGAAATCAAGAGTCAGACACTTAACCAACTGACCCACCCAGGCACCCCATCTATTTAGCTATTCTTAGCCTTTCGCTCTTTAGTATAATTTTTAGAACCACCTTGTGAAGTTCCACAAGGAAATTACTTGAATCTTTTCACTGAAATTGCATAAAACCTATGAGTCATATTGCGAGACTTGCATCCTTAAAATACTGAATACTTCTGTCTACTAAATATAGTATAACTATATTTAAGCCTTCTATAATATCTTTTTTTAATTTTTAAATTTTTTAAATGTTTATTTATTTTTGAGAGAGAGACAGTGTGAGTGGGGGAGGGTCAGAGAGTCAGAGAGAGTGGGAGACACAGAATCCAAAGCACGTTGGAGGCTCTGAGCTGACAGCACAGAGTCCGAAATGGTGCTCAAACTCACAAACTGTGAAATCATGACTTGAGCCGATGTCAGACGCTTACCCGACTGAGCCACCCAGTTGACCCTTCTCTAATCTTTTAATGAACACATATAATGTTTTCCAAAAAGTATCACAATTTTTATTATATTTTTTCTCAAGTACTCAATATTTTGTGTAGTTAATTAATAGAATCTTTTTATTAATGATATTTTCTAACTATAAAGTGAATTCTTTATTTTATTGTCAGATCAACAATGCATTTATAACATAGATAATGATTTATTAAATTTTAGTCAGTCCTTTAGTTTTCACTTAGAGGAAGAGGTTGGTAAACTTTTTCTGTCATAGACTAGAAAGCAAACATTTTGTTTTGCAGGCCATATAGTCTCTGTCACAAGTATTCACCTCTTACACTGTGGAGTAAAAGCTGTCACATATATAACAAATGGGTGTCATTGTATACTAATAAAACTTTATCCACAAAAAAAGGCTGTAGTCAGATTTTATCCAAGGGCTTGAATTTGTCAACCACAGATCTAGAGATTCATTTATATTATCAAGTCCTCATATACTTTATTATCATTTTTTAATCTTAAAAATTTATAAAATAATCATCCCATAAGATGGAGTAAAAATGATTAACACTAACATACAATAACAGAAATATTTTATATGATGATATAAAAGAGTATTATGAAGATATATTTGTATAATTTAAATTTTAAAAATTACAGTATCCAGAATTTTAAAATTGATATATTTCCTCCTTTAGTAGCTTCTCTGTTCATCTTAAATATTTTACATCTAATTTTCTTTGACCTTAGAAGTCATATTTTCAGCCTTGTTAAATTTATTTGTTAAATATAAGTAAATTATGTCATATAAACATCTATTAAACTCTCTTAAGAGTAAAGTAGAAAGCTCGGACAATTTGCTTGTCTTGGTAAAATGTAATTAGTCTACTATAAAGGCCTTTTGGTTTATCAATCTGCTAATAACAGAAGAAATCAATAGATGCATTCTTGTTAGATGAAATATTACTATATATAAAGAAAATCCTCTGAGAAAACAAGTAAACACAAGTTTATCTGAAAACAATTGTGTATATGTACATGTATGTAGTTGTGCTTCTTTATATATTGGTTGAGTAAAGGCATAGTCACCTCTTTAAGGAATTATCATCATCCAGAATGTATTACAGTGAAGGTTTACTAAAACCTTCAATAAACATTTTCTGATTTTCAATTATATAGTTAGCTGTATATTTTGTCCAGTTTGATTTCCGCAAATATATTTCTGAAGATGGGTAAAATCAGTTTCTTAAACAATTGTTTGGGGGGAAAATAAGCCAGTTAACTAAGCCAGTTAAAAATAAGTAAGAATTGATTTCCAGTACTGTTACACACATACACGCACATACATACACTTTCCACACAAATGACAAGCTTATAAAAGAGAAGTAAATTATGGTCATCACAATTGACAAGGACACTAAGTAAATGTAAACATTATTTTTAATTAATGAAAAATAGAGTTAAGACCACTATATACCACCACGGTTTTGATCACTCTTTTCAGATGATATCATGTGATAAATACTTAGCCAAGGAGTTCTACTTAAACCAAGGAAGTTCAATCCCCATTCTCAAAGTAGGGTCTGAGGCTCTGACCTTTTGTTCACACAGTGAGCTGTGCTTGTTTAATCACCCTAATCACACTATCAAACTGAAACTATCAGCTGCACTTCCAGCCGTCCCCACCACATCATCGTCTTCTCCAAGGTTAAGAAAATTTCTTATTTATCTCAGCGCCAAACACATAGTACGTGTTAAAAAATGTCTGTTGAACTAAACTGACCATAAGAAAAATGCTAAAATACAACCTTTTATCAGAACAGATAAGGACCTCTTAAAGTATTTAAAGATTTTACATGTTAAAGTGGCAAATTTCATGATTATCTCAACTGGCAGAACCAAGCTAAAAGCTTATATTCCTGCCTTTGACCAGGGAATATGGTAATGAGATTCTTGAAAACAGGGAAAGGAAATAAAGTAATCGAATCTATATTTGCAAAGTAATGCTATTAAAGGGGAAGAGCCTGGCCTGAGACTCAATCAGAATGTTTTTGTTGTTCTAATTTCAGTTTTTTATCTTCTAATAATCTAATAAAAACATAATGTTCAGCCATCCTCTGTATTGTGTTCAATAAAGAATTTATTAGGGGCGAGCATAGTTCATGAATTATGTCTAAATGTACTTGGATTTTTTGCCATCAACAAGTCAGAGAGAAGCATAATCTTTAGATCTGTGATACTCTAAGTGCTGTCCTCTCACCTGCAGCTGTCACTAATCTGTGAGAAATACTGCAGTCACAGAAGGAACACTTTTCATGGTCAAGTGTAATCCTTTGTCTTCAGAATATAACTATGATCAGATACACCTCAAATAACTGGAAGTTTAAATTCACATGCTTCCAAAGAAAGAAATAGTATACAGTAAGAAAGCACTATTACAAAGAACTTGGGGTGAACTGAAAGGTCAAAGCACATTGAATAAAACACTGAGGTTGTTTGTTGCTTGAACAAGTGGGAAGAATCAAATAAGACTCGAGGAAAACAGCACACTAAGGAAGGCAATCTGATGGAGAAACTTTGAGAAGCACAGTCAGCCAACTTCAAAGAATTTATTACTATGTGTTTTCACAAGCTGTCAAGAATATCATAAAAACACTTTAAAGATTTAAAGTGCTAGGGAAGAAAACATTTGCAAGCCAGAACAAAATAAGATCATTCTGTTGTTTATATTTTTTTTCTTTTAATTACTGATCTTTAGACATGGGAAGGAAGAATACTGATTTCCAAAACTGTTGACTCAAAGGGAGCAAGAAGGGATGGATTTGTTGAAGAGGAAGTAAACTGTTGGCAAATGTGGAACACCTGCAATGGTGGGACACTTCACCTGTATCCATCTGAACAGCAGTCTGGGACTGGGTATATCTGGTCAACTGCACAAGTTTCCATAGCTAGCCAATCAGAGCTATGGAATTTAAAATGTTTGAATTACGCAGTTGTTCAAGTAAGTATTTTTTTTCACATGGATATGAGTATAGTTTTCTTTGAAATTATGGTTTTATAGTTATTGACCATAGTATAAGAGAACATATTTTATATACACATGGATCTTGCAGTATCAGTCTATCTTGTCTTATTCTGCTTAATAGAGACATAAAATGTTTTCTGATGCTAGGAACCATACTCAAGGCTCTACAAATATTACCTCACTGAATACCCATAACAACATTATGACATTATTAAAATTTTTTAATGTTTATTTATTTTTGAGAGAGTGAGACAGAGGGTGAGCAGGAGGGACAGAGAGAGAAGGAAACACAGAATCTGAAGTAGGCTCCAGGCTCTGAGCTGTCAACACAGAGCCCAACACGGGGCTCAAACTTATGGACTGAGATATCATGACCTGAGCCAAAGTGGGATCCTTAGCCGACTGAGCCACCCAGGCACCCCTAATATATTCATTTTTTAAATGATGAATTAGACTAAGAAGGCTAAGGAACTTTTCCAAGATCACATAGGCGTTAAGGAGCAGAGACAATACTGGAACTTAGGCAGTTTGGCTTCAGAGCCTCAGCTGGCTCAATCACTTCTCTGTGCTACCTCTGTATGCTCAGATCCAGGTGCAGACTAAGTAAGGAACAGATACCTTGTGAATGTAAAAACGGATAACTGCAGATATTTATTTTAATATTAATTTTCTTCAATTGGCTTACTTCCAGATTTTTCAAAAAATTAAAAGTTTGAAATCTATGTGTCAAATGAGAGGAACAAATTATTCTAAATGGCTTTATACTTATTTCTGTGATCCTTTCCCTCAAATAACTGTAATCATTTATTCCTTCTTTATAGCATAGCTCTATTTTCATGCACAGATGTAATCTGATCATGTAAATAACAATAAAACATGATAACTATTCAGTAAATTTTTGACATGAACAAAGTGTATTTCCTGTACCTTCTACACCTTATATTCTATGACCTCTTCTTAGCCTTCCTTTCTCATTCCTTTCCTCCTACAACTTTCACTGACCTCAGATTGTCCCTTGCCTTCTTGAATCACTGTTGTACCCCAATTACTTTTTTTGGAGAATTTTTTTTGAGAGCAATTTTAGGTTTACAATAAAAATGAGAGGAAGATACAGATACTTCCCATAATTTCCTGCCCCACACATGTATACTCTCCCTCATCATCAAAATCACTCATCAGAATAGTACAATTTTTTAGCAAGGATGAACCAAAATTGACAAGTAACTATCACCCAAACTCCATTCTTGGTGTTGTACAGTCTAATGATTTGGACACAAATCTATAATGACATATATTCATCATTAGAAAATCATACAATGGACTATTTTTACTGCCCTAAACATCCTCTGTGCTCTGCCTATTCATCTTTCTTTCTCCTACTACCACTCCTGGCAACCACTAACATTTTAAGGTCTCCATCGCTGTGTCTTTTTCACAATGGGATATAGTTAGAATTATACAGTATATAACATTCTCAGATTGGCTTCTTTCCCTTAGTAATATGCATTTAAGATTTTTCCATGTCTGTTCACGACTTGATATCTCATTTCTTTTTAGCACTGAATAACATTCCATTGTCTGGATATACCACAGTTTATTCATCTATTCACCTACTAAAGAACATCTTATTCCTTTAAAGTTTTGGCAATTATGTAAAAACCTATTTATGAAAAAGGGTTTGTGTGGGCATAACTTTTGGGCATTATTCTTTTGGGTAAATACCACAAGGCACAATTGTTGAATGAAGTGGTAAGAGGAGATTTAGTTTATTAAGAAACCACCAAATGATCTTCCAAAGTGATTGTACTATTTCACATTCCCACCAGCAATGAATGAGAATTCCAGTTGCTCTGCATCCTTGCTAGCATTTGGTGTTGTCAGTGTTCCAGATTTTGGCCACTCTACTAGGTGTATAGTGGTATTTCATTGTTGTTTTAATTTGCATTTCCCTGATGAAATATGATGTGGAGTATCTTTTCATATGTTTATTTGCCATATCTTCTTTGGTGAGGTGTCTTAAAAGGTTTTTGGTCCATTTTGTTTTGGTTCAGGTTGTTTGTTTCCTTACTGTTGAGATTTAAGAGTTTTTTGTATATTTTAGAAAGCAGACCTTCATCAGATGCATCTTTTGCAAATACTTCCTCCCAGTCTATGGTTTGTCTTCCCATTATCTTGATATTATCTTTTGTAGAGCAGAAGTTTTTAATTTTAGGAAGGTACAGCCTATTAATTATTCCTTTCACAGATTGTATCTTTGGTGTTGTATCTAAAAAGTCATTACCATACCCAAAGTCATCTAGGTTTTCGCCTATGTTATTATCTAGGAGTTTTTATCATTTTGCATTTTACATTTAGGTCTGTGATCTATTTTGAGTTAATTTTTGTGAAGGGTGTAAGGTCTGTGTCTAGATTTACTTTTGGCATGTGAATATCTACTTGTTCTAGCACTATTTGTTGAAAAGACTATATTTTCTCCATTATGTTGCCTTTGCTCCTTTCTCAAAGATCAGTTGACCACATTTATAAGGTTGTATGTGTTTCTTGACTCTCTGTTTCATTGATCTATTTATTTATCTGTTCTTTCACTAATACCACACTGTTTTAATTATTGTAGCTTTATAGCAAGTCTTGAAGTCATATAGTTTCAATTCTCCAACTTTGTTCTTCTCCTTCAGTATTGTTTTGGCTATTCTGGGGTCTTTTGCCTCTTCATATAAACTTTAAGGTGAATTTGTTATCTATAAAATAACTCCTAGGAATTTGGTTGAGATTGCACTGAATCTATTGATCAAGTTGGGAAGAACTGACATCTGGGAAATATTGAAACTTCCTATCCTAAACATGGAAGAGCTCTACATTTATTTCTTTGTTTTTCTTCATCAGGAAAACTACTATGTTTTCCTCACATGTATCTTATATATTATGGTAGATTTATACCTAAATATTTAATTTTTAGGGGTGCTAGCTAACATAGTTTTGCATTTTAATTTCAAATTCCACTTGTTCACTGTCAGTATATAGAAAAGCAACTGACTTTTTATATTAACCTTATACTATGCAACCTTGCTATATTATTAGTTCCTAGAGATTTTTGGTTGATACTTTCAGATATTCTAACTTAATTTCCTAATTCCTACTTCTTATCCCTTTTATCATCTTATATACCTAAGATACTTATAGCTAAATATGTATATATGTATATATATATATTCATAAGCATATCTATTCATAAGCATAATAGTCAAATACAGTGTTGCTGTTATTAGTTTGAACAAACTGTTATCTGTAAGATCAAGTAAGAAGAAAATTTAAAAGTTTTTATCTTATTTATTCCTTCCCTGATCTTCTTTCTTTTGTGTAGATCTTTGTTTCTGACCTATATCATTTCCTCCCTCTAAAGAATTTTTTTTTCACATTTATTGCAAGGCACCTACCAATACCAGCAACACATTGAGAAAGTCTTTATTTTTCGATCACTTTTGAAAGGTAAATCCCAGGGTACAGATTTCCAGGTTGGTGTTCTTTTCTCTCAACACTAAATATTTAACTCCACTCTCTTCTTGCTTACAAGGTATCTGAGAAATCAGATGAAATATTTTGCTCCTCTATATGTAAGATGTTTCCCCCCACCTCTGGCTTCTTTCATAATTTTTTTTTATCTTTAAATTTTGTAATTTGAAAATAAAGTGCCAACATGTAGGGGTCTGTTGTTGTTCCGTTTTGTTTTGCTTTGTTTTGGCATTTATCTTGCTTGGTGTTCTCTGAGGTTCTGGATCTGAGGTTTATAGTCTAACATTACTTAGGGGAGACTCTTGGTCATTGTTGCTTCCAGTATTTCTTGTTCTTTTCTCTTTCTTCTCCTTCTGGTATTCCCATGATGCATATGTTACACCTTCTGTAGTTACACCTTAATATGTGTTCTGTTGTTTTCAGTCTTTGTTCTCTTGGCTTTTCAGGTTTGGAGATTTCTAAAGAGATATCTTCAAGCTCAGAGATTCTTTCCTCAGCCATGTTACGTTTGCTAATAAGTCCATCAAAGGCATTCTTGATTAATGCAGTGTTTTTGACCTCTAACATTTCTTTGTTTCTTTTTCTTTAAGTTTTTAAATTTATTTTTAAAGGGAGGGAGGGAGAGAGATAGGGAGAGAGAAAAGAGAGAGAGAGAGAGAGAGAGGAGAGAGAGAGAGAATGAATGTGCAAGCAGGAGAGGGGCACAGAGAGAGAGGGAGAGAGAATCCCAAGCAGGTTCTACACTGACAATGCAGATGCAGGCCTGATCCTAGGAACTGTGGAATCATGACCTGAACTGAAATCAAGAGTTGGACTCTCAACCAACTAATCCACCCAGGTGCCCCTCTTTGTTTCTTTCTTAGGATTCTCATCTGTTTACATTGTCCTTATGTTCTTACATGCTTTCTACTCATTAGAGCCCTTAGCATATTAGTCACAGTTGACAATGTATAGTTTTGTTGTTGTTTGCTTGCTTGTTTGGAATTTATCCTGTTTTGTGTTCTCTGTGCTTTTTGATTTCACAATATTATGGGGGGGGGTATCACTAAGGCTGGGTTGCTTTGGAGATTTTAACTCTCAGACTTTTCTATTCTGCGTTTCCAACAATTTGTCAGAATACAGCTTTTCCTAACCCCTCCCCCACACTGGTTCCCTAGCTGGTTTCTACTCCTGAGTTTCTACTTTGGTAAGCTTGTTGCCATGTATTTGCCTGTCTGTCTCTCTAATTTTGCAGGCTGTTGTTTGTTCTTTGCCCTCCCCTCTTTTATGGATACAAATAGAGTTCTTGATATTACAGCCTATTTAGCTTTTCACTTGTTGATATAACAGAGTGGCGACCTCCAAGCTCTTTACATGCATAACAGCTCCCATTTACTTTTTACTGTTCTGTGAAGCAGATGACATAACTGAACTGCAGTTCAAAAAGTCTGAAGTGACTTTCCTACCAAGTCTTGTAGCTCACAGGTACAAGACTAGGATTTGGTCTCAGACCATTAGACACAAATTTTTCCACTTTAATATATTTTCTTTTCTCTGTAGAATTTAAAATATATTCTGTTTGCGAATATCAATTCTTAGTCAAATGAAGAAAAGTAAAATCAGTATTAACCTACTTAGAGAAATTTGTCCTCTGCAGAATATAATTGCATTGTTCTGATTTACAATCCAACTCCCTGCTTGGAACTATAGATGTACAGTCCATATTGAATAGCTCTAGGGTCAGGTAGTGAAAATCTTTTCTTAGTCAAAGCAGCAGAGATTTTTTTTAATTGGTCTTGAAATATGACCAGAAAAAAGTATATTTCCAAAAAAATGCACTAATCATGTAATATTTTGATTATAACAAATAACTGTTGATTGTAACAAATTAATTTGAACAATATGGATAAACTATACAGCACTGAAATAGCATCTTTGTTAATTTTTAGTTTATGGGTCATTTCCAGCTCTTTTTCTTTTACCACTCCTTCTTTCTTCTCCCTCTTTCTTCTCATGCTGAATCAGTGGGAGCTTTTCCCAAGGATTAGTCCTCAAGTCTCTGATCTACAATTTAGGTAGCTCTCAACTCTACTGACATGATATCACCATTATTTGGAATACTACTAAATTGCTCTCCATTCCTGACCTGTATCTGTAATGTCAGTCACATCTCAATGTACCTACTGGTCATTTCTCCATGAATATAATTAATATAAAACTCAATCTAAAATTCTGTTTGTCTCTTCTAATTTAGAGATATTTCTTCTTCTTTATTTTGTGTAAGATAAAATAATTTTATCAGTGACTCAAACTCACCCTGCTTCAGTTGTTGACATTCCTATTTAACTAAATTCTCATCCTTTCTAATTTCCATATCTTGCAACCATCATGAGTATTCAATTCACATTTAAAATTTTGTTATTGTCTTTATTGTCCTTCCCTTTCTGTCATTATTCCTGCAAGAGTAGTTCTATATCCTCATTACCTGTGCACAATTCTGTTCATTAATTCTCTCTGTAGTTCTAGTTTGACAATCTACTTCTGTATCTCTTCTGCAATAATAATCATCCTATAACAATTATTTCAGTATTTCCCTGTTTATCAGTAAAGGGAGAGATAACATGCGCTATTTGGGTAATATGAGAAAAATGTAATGAGAGTACTGTTGACTGGTGGCATGGGGAGACCCCAGGCCTCCACCCAGCCCATTCCAAAGATGTTGCCAAAGGTTTCTTCACAGAAGAAAATTCAATGACATGCACAACACAGCGGACTAGGAGACACAAAGAAAGTTTATTAAAGTGAAAGTACACTCTTGGGTATGAGAGCTGGTGAGCTTGAGAGAGAGAGAGAGAGAGAGAGAGAGAGAGAGCGCTATGTGCCTAGGCTTTTGGTTTTTATCCTTTATCAGCAGTTGTTAACAAGAGGGTGAAATATTCATTACTTGGATTTTGGTTAGGAATTTCTTGGAAGCAGGGATTGGTGCCTTTCCTTCCCTGTTTGGTCAGGCGGTTCTGGCCAACTTTGTAAGCCGTCTTGGGCCTTCTGGCTTCTTGTGGCTTTATTTTGGAGTGCTGCCAGGACATGCCTGTGACTTTCCCTGATAGCTGACTACGATTTCTTTGCTGGCCTTCAGGCATCCTGTTAGAACCTAACTAACTGCCTCTAACAGAACTAGTTATTAAGAATATAGGGAAATCAGATGCGATAGTGTAATATCCTGAGGTTACAAAGGGCACAGCGCAGGCACCTCTCCTAGGCCTGAAAAGAGAAAGGTAGGAGGACTTTAAGGCTGGGAGAGCTGTGTTGTGAGGATCATTTGATCAGGGAATAAATACACAGATTTCCACTCTCCTGCCTCTTTCTGATCTCCCACTGGTACTCTTCTTGGACTAAACCCATTTGAGGACCAATGGGAAAAAGAATCCTTGGGTTTAATCCCTACAAGCTAGGCTCAGGGTAGAGAGAAAGGTAGAAAAGAACAGAGACTGGCTCTGATGACTAAAAGAAGGGAAACGGGAAGATATCCAAACTTTATTCCCTTAGCTTTTCAGCTTACTGTTTAAACTGTCCTTGAATATCTGGTTTAGCTCTACCTTGTTACCTTTTCTCTTTTCCCTCCTCCTTCTCCAGATCTGCCTTTTATTCATTTGCCATTGAATTTCCCAAACTTTGCACATACCAGATGCTAGTTCATTTTCATTTCTAAATCATTGCTTAAATCAGGATTCTTCACAGAAAATTTATGTGCCCTCTCTTCTGCATAATTAAATGTTACTTATCCTTTAATGTTATCACAACCTCCCCCCTTATCAACAAGCATTATTTGACACTCAGCTTGTAACAATCTCCCTCACCTCTGACATACTATCCAACATTTTGTTCCAGTTATTTAGCACTTGAATAGAGACGGTCTCGTATGTCATTTAATTTGTATGTATATATTGAGCCCCCAACTATATGGTAAACTTTTCAAAGGCAAGAAAACATTTCCTCTTAACTTTTAGATTTCCCACATCTACCAGAGCTTTATAATACTGTATACTAGATTTTAAATGTGAGAATAAGAATAATGTCAAATTCATTTTTGCTTCCCCAGTATTCAGCAGTCACTACATAGTACAAAGTGGATGCTTATTTAAGGTTTGTTGAATTAACTACAATAACCAGGGAAAGAATATTTTATGTGCTTCTATTAACTTATTCTCTAAGTAAAGTAACAAATTGCTCCTCTGATTATAAAGATGTTTACAAAGTC
The DNA here is from genome assembly GCA_028646485.1 of Cryptoprocta ferox. Taxonomy (NCBI): domain Eukaryota; kingdom Metazoa; phylum Chordata; class Mammalia; order Carnivora; family Eupleridae; genus Cryptoprocta; species Cryptoprocta ferox. Next base: position 45,329,882 of record CM053569.1, read on the forward strand.
TAGATATGAAATTGTTTTTCTTCATGCAAATATGATCACTGAAATAAAAACATAATTGATTTTAAATAATGTTAAAACTCCTACTATAATAACAAAATATTGAAAGTCAATTATCTTTGTTTGATGTTAATAGTCAACCAAATTCACTGAAAGAAAAAGTACACTTTGTTTCACATTTATATAAACATGAAAAAGAAAAAGACTTTTCCTTTTTTCTATATGAGACCTAGTATATCTTGAACCACAACTGAACCATATTTATCATAAAAAGAAGATAACTCTGGTTATAACAACAAGGAAAAAATAGAAATGAATGTCAGAAGGAATATCAGGGACTTAATTTAAATGTGTTTATTTATATAATTGTTCTATCAAAAACTCTCATGTTATTACCAATTTATGTGGGAATACATAATCTGCTTATCAGATATTACAATCAGAATGGATTCCACAATGATGCTTTTCAAATCTACTTACCCCCACAGCACTTGAAAAATATTTTCTTCAACAAAACCTTACTCAGAAATGTAATATTAAAAAGATAAATACAGAAGAGTTCTTGATGTAAGGTATGGGTGCCACTGTGGGCAGCAGTGAAATGTCCTACCCTACACTTTGATTGTCCTTAGTGGTCCTAAAAGGACTAAAGAGTAAAATTAGAAACACAGTGTGATGAAACATATTTACAGCTATTTGCCTTTGAGTAGTAGTACCATAGCATTTCAAAAGAATAAACAGTAAATGATGCTAGACAGAAGTGATCAATCTAGTTTCTAAGAAAGAATGTCATATTACAAAAGCATCAGCCATATTAAACACTCAAAATGTTAGGAAGACAATACCACAAAAACTAGAGAACTGAAATTACACTAAAGGTCTCAAGAGTCCTGTTTTCGTAGAGAGTTTTGCCAATTTGCAGAATGATTAAATTATCTTCCGTACTGTCAAACTAACTCCTGAGAAATTTGTGTCAGAAACATATTCACATACTCAGTAGTACTTTCTCAGTCCTGCCTTACTTGCTAACAGAAGCCTGATTTTGTTCAGGCATCAGGCTGCAAAGTGCCCAGAGATGATTACTAAGCCCTTGGAGCTGAGTCTTGATTACTCTAAGCTTATAAATGGTGATCACACTCACCTTTGTCAATTTCCAGGTGAAAGATGAACTGTCTTAGTCCATGTGGGATGTTATAAGAAAATACCATAGACTGGGTTTCTTATAAACAGCAGAAATTTATTAGTCACAGTTCTGGAAGTTGGATGTCTGAGATGAGGGTACAGTATGTTTGGGTAAGAGCCTTCCTCTGGGTAGCAGATTTATTGCTGAATCTTCGCAGGGAGGAAGGGGCAAGAGACCTCTTTTATAATGGCATCAATCTCATTCAAAGGACTCTGTACTCATAACCTAATCATTTCCTGAAGTCCCCACATACTAATACCATCACTGTAGGGAGTAGTATTTCAACATATACATTTTGAGGGATTACAAATACTCAGATTATAGCACAGACCTATGACTCAGTCTGGCCCATGAAAAAGAGTGGAAGTCTGTGCCTTGTATGGGTTTTGTGGAAGTGCTTTCTTCACTGATTAAAGGAACATGGTGAAGAACCATCTCCCACCCCTGCTTGGAAAAGTGACAGTTCAGAGACAAATCTAAAGAAGAATGCCAACATTCTAAGGATGGGAGGATAGAAAGATAGGCAAGTTCCTGAGTCCAGGTGACTTCAGTATGGCCCTAAATAACCAATCGCTGAGGCATCTAACTCCAGATTTCTTTTAAGTGACATAATAAATATACTATTGCTTAAATCATTACTGATAGGGGTTTAGATGATACACATTGAACAATCTTAACTGATACAGAGGCTAAGACTAAATTCCCTAACCACATTTCATAAAATGGATTTCAACTGTAAAAAGAAAAATAATTTCTATATTCAAAATGTGATAACATATTCAAAGCTTATGTTAATGTCAAAAATTCTGATAGTTATTGTATCATGTAGTTTGCTAAAAACTCATCCCTAAAGCTTCCTAGTATGATCAGCTCCTATTCCCAATTGATCACAGACTGAAAGAGATCATAGAAATTATGACTTGGAAGATGAAAAATTATAAATTTGCTTATCTTACAAGTAGTGGGAAAATTACAGAACAGACTTGCCAGTGCCTTTACCCTCATCTTTTCATCATTTTGTGTCTGTTAGAAAAATTTAAATCCAAATAGTGAAGAATCCCAAGGTAATTGCAAAAAAATAAAAGAATTGCAATCTGAAGCCATTAGTTCTGGGAACCTTAGTTCTGGGAAACAAAATAGGTACCAAAGTAAAGTTAACCTATAGCTATGAGATAGCAGTCCAAGAATCTGCTAGACTTCTAAAAAATGAACCAGTTTTACAAAAATAATTACATTTGTATAATAGTCTAAGTTATAAAAGTGATCCTTACAAATAAGAAATCTATTTACTCACTCAAAATATATACCTAGGAAATAATGACAGCTGGGATGCTTTTTCCTGCTTAAATCTCTGATGAGAAAATTATTTTCTTCTTCTTTAATTTAAAGCATAATCTTAAGAACATGAGATGAAGCAGGGGTGTTTCCATGGTGGTGGTATTAAGGTGTGTCAGGGGCATTTACTGCTAACCGTTTGGGTAGGAACTAGAAGTTACAGACACCTGTAAGTAAGTAAGTTGCTTTTCTAATGTGTCTTTTTTCAAGACTTTTGGTAGGAAAATCTGCATTTCACAGCTGCTTGAAGAACCTGGGTTGGGTGAACTAGATCAATGACCTCAGCATACAGAAGTGAACTACCCCTTGACACAGAATAAATAAAAGAGTCCAGGAAAACATTAACTAAAAACGTAATGGGTAAAAAATGCTTTAGATATTTTGTGACAATATAGGCTCATCAATTGTAATAAGTTTATCACTTTCATGGGGGATGTTTACAATGGAGATGGCACAGTTTTTCAAATTTAGCAAATTTAGTAGAGGAATTTTAAAAATGTACAACTCTAAAAACTGAATTTGTAATCTAGAAATGAAATTGAAGAACCTTTACATAATAAAGAGCAAAAATGCTAAGAAATAGAAATCGTCAGTGAAAAATTTTTTAGATTAGTGAAAGAGATATCTTGGAGATATTGAATGTAAATTCTAAGATTTCTCAAGGAAGAAAAATACAAGTTACAATTAAAGATAAAAATATGATTAATATGATAGGTTATAGAAAGTTGTGCTTAAATATACTGGCTTCAAAGACAGGCGTCTAGGTTTGAGTTCATTTCCCACCATTTTTTAGTTTATTTGTATATTTGTGAACAATTTATTTCTTGTTACTTTGGCTTCTTTTATTATAAAATAGGAAAAATTAAAAATGTTTACTTCACAGTTGTTTTTCATTAGATGATAAAAATATGCAATTATTTAATCCCTATCAGGAGTTTTAAACAAAAACCTGGCATATGGTAAGCACTCAATAATTATTAGCACCTTTATCATCATAAATGCTGTTAAAGATGGGAAAGTAAACATTATCAAAATATATATAAATAAGATATTTTCCAAAAATATTTGTGAGAAAATAAAATTTAAAAAATGTTCAATTTAAGAGGCACTTGGGTAGCTCACTTGGTTGAAGTTCCTACTCTTGATTTTGGCTCAGGTCATCATCTCATGGTCATGAGATTGAGCCCCACATGAGATCGAGAACTAGGCATGGAACCTGCTTAAGATTCTCTCTCTCTCTCCCTCTCTCTCTGCCCCTCCCCAACTTGTGCTCTTTTGCACCTCTCTCTTTAAAAACAGTTTAATTTAAAAGTATATAATGTAAAAAAAAAAACACCTTAAAACTATGACCATAGTTTCATTAACATATGTCATTTTGATATTTTTAAAAAGAAAAATTTCAGAATGAGACAAATTAAGCAGACAAAAATGTATATGCTATCAAGGACTATGATGATGTAATTAACATTTAATAACAGTTTGTAAAAAATAATTTCCAATAGAAAGAGAAAGTCCAGACAGAAAGCACAGTCATTTAGAAATTTAGTGGTTGTGTTGTGTCAATAAAACTCCAGTTGAAAACCTATAAAGTTACTTAGCAAACCACATGAAAAATACATTTTAGATCTTCAAAAGCTCTCAATGTAAAAATAAAATCAATAAAGGTATATAGATTGAAAGTTAAAAAAATATTTTTATAAACTCATAATGACAGAGGAACTTAGGGGTCTTTAAGGTAAAAAACAATGTATTTGATTACATAAAATTTCATATATCTGTAATGGTAAAGGAACCATAAAGTAAAAGCATAAACAATATAATAGATTATAAGATCATATATGCAACATATGTAATTTAAAAAAAGTTAAATCACTTCTATACTCAAAAATCTTATAAATTAACAAGCAAAAAGGCAAAGAAAAACCTCAGAAGAAAATGAACACAATATGAAGCAGGAATTACACAGAAGACACATAAACATGCACAAACCAGAAACTACACTTATTTCTCTATCTCCAAATAAGTGCTATAAAATTAACACCCATTTTAAAATCTTATATAAAGTTGAAATTATTTATCATATAAGCTCCTTAAATCCATTATTTAAAAAGATGAGAAAACAATAGCACACTTGAATATACTTTGGTATCTTCAAAATGAATAAAGTAGTCAAATAAAAAATAGTAGTTTTTTAAAAAAGATCAAGGGGAATATAAAACAAATTGAAAGCCTTAATTCTATTAAGTATATGTTTATGAAGTAAGATATATCTGATATAAATGCTGCTATCCGAAGTCCTTTTATTTTATGATGTTATTAAAAAAGCATTGGTAAACAGACTTAATATGTACCAATAAACATCTCTCCTTTATTGCTTTTATAATAGAAGAGTTGTAAGAATATCTTATAGGCAGTATAATTTTTACTCTTTCTCTAGTTTATTCTCAAATAGTGTGAATTTTCTATAACCTATGTTTACAGTTACACAACATATTCTAACTCTCTGTGAAAATTAAAGGCCACTACATGTAGTAATGATAATAAGTATCATGTTTTAAATAAATAACAAGATATCTATATTAAATTTGTAAATGATGGCAGGCCAATTAGATGTTAAGTTTCAATTCCATTATTATAGCAAAAATATTTTCTGTGTGATTTTCTAGTTTTTAACATTTAAATATTCTAATATTTGCATTTCATTTAAAAACACTTTAATATTTACTCTTGAGAGAGAGAGAGAGACAGAGAGAGAGACAGAGACAGAGAGCTCATACACAAGTGGGGTAGGGGCAGAGATAGGGAGACACAGAATCCGAAGCAGGCTCCAGGCTCAGAGCTGTCAGCACAGAACCTGATGAGGGGCTCAAACTCACCAACTGTGAGATTATGACCTGAGCCAAAGTCAGTCGCCCAATCAACTGAGCCACCCAGGCGCCATTATTTGCATTTCATTTTTTAAAAAATAATTGCACATGCTTTAAACATATAAATTGAGATATAATAAATACTATATATAAAATCAGGAACTTTGAAGCAGTTGAGATTAAATCCTATATCATTTGCAATTTAATTGAATGAAAACTCAGTTCAATCATAATCCTTGATATTTTGAAGCCTCTGCCTGATTAAATGAAACTAAATTTAATAAGGTTTTCTTTATTGAACACCTTAAAAAATTTTTTTGGAATATCTATAACAGGCTTCAGAAAAAGTCAGAATTCCCTGACTTCAAAGAAGTCACCTTCACATTAGGGGTGGGGATAGGCATCTGGGGAGATCAACATCTAAGATAACAGCAAAGAATCATTCAAGACAATCTGAATAAATGAGATAGAGATGAAGGGGATTGATACAAGTCTGGACTCAGACTGAATCCTTAAGGAGTGTTGTGATATGGAGAAATACAAGAAAAAAAATGAAGGCAACTAAGCTTAGAGAACAATATAACCATAGAGTCAGGCAGCATCCATTCTCAGAAATCTGGAAGCAGAGGAATTAGAGAACCTACAGATAAATCATTTATCCTCACCAAACATGATTTTGTCCTTATTATTCAGAATATCTCAATATTCTGCTGGGCTCAGAACTTAAAATCAATTGGAATGAATTCCCATTTGAAATAATTGGTTGAGTTTTATTCTGGATCTAGAGATGAAATTGGTATTCAACTGCCTTATAAAGGAGATGTATTATTTATCCTGTGGAACAACCATTTATCAATGCCTCTGAACCCCCCCCCACCACCCAATTTTCTCCAACTATCTGATAAAATCTGAAATGTATTGGACAATATGAGTAAGAGCCTCATGGCTCAATTACTCTTGGCTGAGAAAGAAATATTCTGTGCTGATAACGCAGATTAGAAATATTTTGTAGTTGGGAGACTGAAAAATTGGAATTCAATCATTGGGTGATTAACTTGCTCAAAATATATTTCTTCTTAATTAAAGATACATACATACTGGCAACAAGTTTTACCAAACTCTGACCGCTAACACTGCTATAACCTAATTCTCACTCACACAGCTTATTATTGACTGCCTAGCTAACAATTGATATAAGCCAATAAAGGTTTTTAAGAGCAGATTAGTTCCCATAAAACATAGGAATTAATGTAAATATCAACAAATAAATTTATGCAGCAAGCAATTATATTATGCATACGTGCTCATTATCTCTGGTTATCCAATTTATACAATTACAAAGGAAGGTAGAAATATTGCCTTTTCTATTTTAATAAGAATATAAATGGTATAATTATAGCTCTCAAAATGATTACAAATAAAAATCATTTTGTTTTCTTTATGCACTGGTACTGGTACCATATTATTTAATTATTTGATTTATGCAGGCACAGCTATGAATTTAATCACTGTATTTCATACCCTTATAATATTACTCCTGGACCACAGTCATGATCATATAATTATTCTTCCTTCTTCGTGTACCAGACACCATGCTAGATAGTTCTGTTGTTATTCTTTCAAACTATACCACATACAAATTTTTGTGTTAAATGCTATTGTGGGCATAAGTCAATGTCCATGGTTTCAAGTAGTCCAAGTTAAGTATGAACCTCTTAAACCTCAAATACAGCATCCTCTACTCTCCTACCTATTTTTCTAGCCCTATCTCCAAATTATGCCCTTAGTGGATTTAGCATTCTAGTTCATTCACTGTCACCAACAATATTTTGTGAATTCTGACTTAGTTTTCCTAGTAGCCCTTTATAACCATAGAAAATGATTCCTCTAATATACTATGTCTATCCATTTGAAATTTAACCTTTTCAGTCTATCTTTTTTATCTATTGCCTGCCAAAAGCTACTATTCTTTCTTCAGACTCAAATAATTAATTGCTGCCTACAAAGTTTACTTGGCAATTCATATATATTGCTAATGTATAATAATCGAAACATTTATTGAATCCTTATTGTGTATCAAGCACTGTTATAAATCTTCTTATTTCATCCTCAAAACAGCACTCCTTGGAAGGTATTGATAGTACTATTACTACCACTAAATTTATCTTAGAAGTAAAGAAACAGAGTTTTAGAAAAATTAAGAAGCATATCCAAGGTCAAACACGGCCGGTAAATAGCATAGCCACGGTTCAACCCTATAACTGTCTTATACCAAGTTCTATGCTCTTTTATCATCACTTTTATCATTATTTCAAACTGCACTTAGTATTCCTCTTAATCTCTACCATCTCTCTCTCATAAGTATAGTTTCTTCTTGATATGGATGTATATAGGTATTATACATATGCCTACAACATAAAGATGTACATTTCTACTTGGTAAGTAGAGAAATTAAATCTTGGAGATTGTGACAAAACTAGATAGTTACAAAAAAACTAAATCCTGGACAGAAAGCACTGATGGCCACACACAATCACCATGTTAAACATGATCCAAAGACGAGTTAAAATCATGAATTAGCCAGATACTCCAATTGGAAAACTGACGGAGCTTCCGTATAACCTAACAAATGAATGAAAATTAAGTAAGTTTTAACAAATTTACTAGGGAAGTGAGAAGGGACATACTGTGTACCTGACTTAGTAGATATAGGAGCACAGAAGGGAAGAGTTGTGAGATGATTTGGAGGCAAGGTGGGGAGGAGAGAAAAACACAGTGTCTCCGTATTGTACAAGCTTCTCCTCTCATCCTTATAGCACCTGAAAATGTACTCAAGAGATAGATGTTCACAAGTAGTAATGAAAATATTTAATTCCTAATATACTGAGTAAACTCCTTATTGAGGAAGACTATGTGCATGTGTCAGATCTGGGAAATGATCATCCCAGTGGAATCTGATTGGGTGGAAGTGTCTCAGGGCCTTGCAGTAGCAAGTTGATAGAGTCCAGACTGGGAGCCAAAGTTACACTTGGAGAAGGGTTAATTATCTTGCATGATGTGACAATATTCTTAATATTTTTCTTCACTTCATTCAATAATAATAGTAATAATAATAATACACTATTATTTACTAAGCCCATATCCTGTGCCCAAAACAGGGTTGTATTTTACCATTTAACTTTCAGAAAATTTCCTGAAGTAGGTATTATTATAATTCCCATTTTATAGATGAAGCAATTAAGCCTTAAGTAACTTGTCCAAAATAGTACAATTAAGTGCTCAAAAAAAAGAAAGCTTGTTTTAAAAAGCTGTTTTCAAAAAGCTATGCTATACTACGACATAGAGCTGCACTGCCTTACACTTAGGTAGTGGCAAAACAAAAGATAAAATTCCATTAAATGCACTCAGTACAATTAAGTATGGCCATCTGAGTCACCATAATGGTTTAAGTTATTACCTTACAACTATAAAGATTTAATAAAATATAAAAATGTGTACTAAAGATGAACATTCATGTATCCACAAAGATACATTTATTTTTGGCATCTTAACATTAAATGATGAAACCTTCTGAGACCAGTAAGTTTATTTAGATGTCCAAAGGTTACTTTTGTCTACCTTTAGCCAAATCGTTGATAGCAGCATTCTTAATCACTACAACACAGGACAAAGAAGCAGGATTTCTATTTGATACTATTTCATAGTTCCTTTTTGTCACTGTGTGTGTGTGTGTGTGTGTGTGCACATTTCAATGAGCTGAAACTTTGATTTAAAAGTCTACTCTAAGTGTTACTTTGAGTTATCTATTTTAAAATTTCCCTCAAGAAATCAACATGCTTTCTTAAAAGACAGGAAGACTTGGTGATGGACTACTGGTGTGGTCTTGAGGAGGACCTAAGATGGCAGAGTAGTAGGAATATTCTAGGCTTGACTGGTCCCCTAAACTCAGCTAGATAAATATAAAATCATCCTGAATCCCCAAGAAATCAATCTGGGGCACCTAGGTGGCTCAGTAGGTTGAGCATCCTACTTCAGCTGAGTCATGACCACCCAGTTCTTGAGTTCGAGCCCCACATGGGGCTCTGTACTGATAGCTCAGAGCCTAGAGCCTGCTTCAGATTCTGTGTCTCCCTCTCTCTCTGCCCCTCCCCCGTTCACACTCCGTCTCTCTCAAAACGAAGCATGAAAAAATTAAAAAAAAATCAGTCTGAGGACTGACAGAGAAAACTGCACAATTAGAGGGAGAGAAGAGGTACGGGTTCCTGGGTGGCTCCGTTCGTTGAGCATCCTATATCGGCCCAGGTCATGATCTCAGGGCTTGTGGGTTTGGGCCCCTATTCGGGCTCTGTGCTGACAGCTCAGAGCCTGGAGGCTGCTTCAGATTCTGTGTCTCCCTCTCTCTCTGTCCTCCCCTGCTTGTGCACTGCTCTGTCACTGTCTCTCTCAAAAGTAAATAATAAACATTAAAAAATTTTTTTTAAAAAAAAGAGGGAGAGAAGAGGCCATATCATGGAAGGTAGGAGGTGCAAAGACATGATTTGGGGGAGAAGCAGATCACGTGTGCTACAGTGGGGAGGAAGCCTTGGTCATGGAGAGAGGTAAGAAAGAGAGAAAGTTAGAGAGTTTACAAGGGATCCCACAAGGTAAACATTTTCCCAAAGCCATTGATTGAGAAAAATGAGAAGGGCTGATTTTTGTGAGTTTTTACAACCACATGGCTCAAAGGCTAGAGTTTTAGAGGTCTGCAGCATGGCATGTGTGGAGGCTAGTGGATGCTGCAATGCTCCTATGGAGAAGCAGAGTAGGGAGTAGCTCAAGGGGCAGACGGTTTGATATGAGGATTCCCCGGAATGCCCTATAAGAGACTGTTCCCCCTTCTTGGAGCACATCTGAGAGAAGTAGCATTGCCTCTCCCAGGACAAAGGAGCTGGTGGGCACCATTTCTCTCCCTGTGCTGAGCATAAACTAATTCAGAAAGCAACACAGCACAAACAATGGCAGTGTAAACTGCTTATTCCAAGCCCACCCCACTGCCCTCTGCAGGTGTTGCTTTTCTCAGGCAAGTGTGCCTGAGAACCAGTGCAGCTGGACCCTCCCCAGGAGGTTAGAACAAACACCTCCACCTCTGCAAAGCTTCAGTTCTAGTGGAAATAGCATCAGCTCTCATTTAACAAGCAGACCAGAGCATGCCTAGTTAAAACTCACTACTCTGGCCAAGGTCCAAATACTCCCCATTATAGGCTAGGAGAGACCCTGTAGATGAATGACTTGAGGCAAAGAGCAGCCAAAATACAGCATTAGAGGGCACACAGTACACACCTGAGACACTTCCTTAAGTGTTAGGCCTTGGACATTCTATGACCTCTTTTTCATAAAGCCATTCCTCTCAGGAGCAGGAAACATAACAGGCTTTTCTACCACACAGAAGAAAACAGAGACCTAAGACAAAATGCCAAGATGGAGGAATTCATCCCAAAAGAAAGAACAAGAAAAGATCATGGCCAGAGATCTAATCAAAACAAATATAAGTAATATAGCTGATCTAGAATTTAAAGCAACAACCATAAGGATACTAGCTGGGCTTGAGAAAAGCATAGAATACACTGGAGAATCCCTTACTACAGAGATAAATGAGTTAAAAACTAACCATACTGAATAAAAATGAAATAATTGAGATTCAAAACAGTCTGGTATAATGATCACAATGATTGAAGAAGCAGAGGAATTAATAAGTAATATAGAAGAAAGAATTGGGGGGGCTGGGTGGCTCAATTGGTTAAGCAGCTGACTTAGGCTCAGATCATGACCTCACAGCCCTGAGTTCAAGCCCCACGTCAGGTTCTGTGCTGACAGTTTCGAACTTGGAGCCTGCTTCCAATTCTGTGACTCCCACTCTCTCTGCCCCTCCCTCACTTGCACTCTGTCTCTTTCTCTCTAAAAAAAAAATAAACATAAAAAATAGAATTAGGGAAAATGAAAAAGTTGAAAAAAAGAAAGAAAAATTATGGATCACAAGAATAGACTTAGGGAACACAACACTCCATAAAGCATAATAACATTCATTCGTATCATAGGAGTCCCAGAAGAAGAAGAAGAGAGGGAAAAAGAAGCAGATTTATTTGAGGAATTATAGCTGAAAACTCCCCTAATCTGGGGGAAGGAAATAGACATACAAATCCAGGAGGCACATAGAATTCCCGTTAAAATCAACAAAAGCAGGCCAACACCAAACTATATTGTAGTTAAATTTCCAAATTAAAGAGATAAAGAAAAAAATCCTAAAAGAAGCAAGACAAAAAAAAAAAATCCCTAATTTACAAGGGAAGACAAATACAAATAGCAGTAGATCTTTCCATAGAATCTTGGCAAACCAGAAAGGAATGGCATGATATATTCACAATGCTGAATGGGAAAAATATGCAGCCAAGAATATTCTTGCAGCAAGTCCGTTATTCAGAATAGATTGAGAGATAGAGTTTCCCAAACAAACAAAAACTAAAGAGGTTCATGACCACCAAACCAGCCATGCAAGAAATATTAAAGGAAGCTCTTAGAATGGGAGAGAAAGACCAAAATGACAAATGCTAGAAGGGAAAGGAGAAAATCTCCAGAAATAATGACTTAACAGGTAATACAATGGCACTAAATTCATATCTATTAATAATTACCCTGCATATAAATGGACTAAACTCTCCAGTCAAACCTAGGGTGTCATAATGGATAAAAAACGAAGACCTATGTATATGATACAAGAGACTCATTTTAGACCTAAAGAAACCTTCATATTGAAAGTGAGGGGAGGGAGGGGTGCCTGGGTGGGACCCAAATAAATAAATAATGAATGAGAGAGGAGAGATCACAACCAACACCACAGAAATACAAACAATTATAAGGGATTATGAAAAATTAGATGCCAACAAATTGGGCAATCTGGAAGAAATGGATAAATTCCTAGAAACATATAAACTACCTAACTGAAACAGTAAGAAATAGAAAACTTGAACAGACCAATAATCAGCAAAGAAATTAAATCATAATAAAAATTTCCCAACAACAACAAAAAAAATCCAGAGCCTGATGGCTTCTCAGGGGAATTCAACCAAACATTTAAAGAGTTAATACCTATTAACTTAATATCTATTCTTCTCAAACTGTTCCAAAATATAGAAAACTTCCAAACTTATTCTATGAGGCCAGCATTACCTTGATTCCAAAACTAGCCAATGACCCCACTAAAAAAGAGAATTACAGGCCAATATCCCTGATGACCATGGATGCAAAAATTCTCAACAAAATACTAGCAGATAGAATCCAAAAGTATTAAAAGATTCAGTCACCATGATCAAGTGTGATTTATTCCTGGGATGCAAGGGTAGCTCAGTATTCACAAATCAAACAATGCAATATACCATAATAATAAAATAAAATATAAGAATCTTATGATCCTCTCAATAGACATAGAAAAAGCATTTGACAAAGTACATTATCTATTCTTGATAAAAAAAAAAACAACAACCCCAAAAAAGTATGGATAGAGGGAATATACCTCAATATCAGAAAGGCCCTATACAAAAGGCCCACACTAATATCATCCTCAATGGGGAAAAGCTGACGCCTTTCCTATACAATCAGGAACAAAACAAGTATGTCCACTTTCACCATTATTTAACATAGTACTGGAAATCCCAGCCTCAGCAATAAGACAACAAAAAGAAATAAATGGCATCCTTATCAGCAATGAAGATGGCAAACTTTCACTATTCACAGATAACATGATACTCTATATAGAAAACCCGGGAGACTCCATCAAAAAAATGGCTAGAACCGATACACAAATTCAGTAAAGTTGCAGGATATAAAATCAATGTGCAGAAATGTGTGGCATTTCTATTCACCAATAATGAAGCAGCACAGTGAGAAATCAAGGAGTTGATGCAATTTATAAGTGCACCAAAAACCATAAGATGCCTAGAACTAAACCTAGCCAAAGAGGTAAAAGATATGTGCTCTGAAAACTATAGCACACTGATGAAATTGAAGAGGACACAAAGAAATGGAAAAAAATATTCCATGCTCATGGATTGGAAGAACAAATATTGTTCAAATGTCTACACCACCCATTTAGTGCAATCTACACATTTAATGTAATACCTATCAAGAACTTCTAGCATTTTTCACAGAGCTAGAACAAATATTCCTAAAATTTGTATGAAACCACCAAAGACCCCAAAGCCAAAGCAATCTTGAAAAGGAAAAGCAAAGCTGAAAGTATCACAATTCCAGACTTCAAGTTATATTACAAAGCTACTGTGATCAAGATACTATGGTATTGGCACAAAAACAGACACATAGATTAATAGAACAAATCAAAAATCCAGAAATGGACCTATAATTATGTGATCAACTCATCTTTGACAAAGCAGGATGAATATCCTATGGAAAAAAGATCATCTCTTAAATAAATGGTGTTGTGAAAACTGGACGACAATATGTAGAAGAATAAAACTGGACCAGTTTCTTACACCATACACAGAAATAAGTTCAAATGGATGAAAGACCTATATGTGAGACAGGAAACCATCAAAATCTAAAAGGAGAACACATGCAGCAACCTCTTTGACCTCGGCCACAGCAGCTTCTTCATAGATATGTCTCCGGAGGCAAGGAAAACAAAAGCAAAAATTAACTATTGGGACTTCATCAAGATAAAAAGCTTCTGCACAGCTAAGGAAACAAGCCACAAAACTAAAAGGCAACCTTTGGAATGGAAAAAGCTATTTGTAAATGATATATCCACAATCTATACTCATCAAACTCAACACCCAAAAAACAAATAATCCAGTTAAGAAAGGAAGAAGACATGAGTAGACATTTTTCCAAAGAAGACAAACTGATAGCTAACAGACACATGAAAAGATACTTGGCATAACTCATCTTCAGGGAACAATAATGACAACGAGATATCACCTCACACCTATCAGAATTGCTAACATTAACATAGGAAACAACAGGTGTTGGCAAGGATGTGGAGAAAAGGGAACTCTCTTATACTGATAGTGGGAATGCAAACTGGTGCAGCCACTCTGGAATAATATGGAGGTTCTTCAAAAAGTTAAAAATAAAACTACCCTATGATCCAGCAACTGCACTACTAGGTATTTACCCAAAGTAAAGATACTTATTTGAAGTGACATGCACCCTGGTGTTTATAGCAGCATTATCGATAATAGAAAATTATGGAAAGAGCCCACATGCCCATCGACTGATGAATGCATAAGGAACTTGTGATATATATATATTCCATTATAAATATAATTTAATATATAACATAATGAAATATATATTAATGGGATATATTAATTATATATTTTAATTAATGTTATATTAATATATATATAATTGAATATTATTCATTCATAAGACGGAATGAAGTCTTGCTATGTTCAACGGCATGGTGGAGCCAGAGTATATTATGCTGAGCGAAATAGAGAAAGACAAATATATAATTTCACTCATGTGGAATTTAAGAAACAAAAGAGATAAGATGAACATGGGGGGAAAAAGAGACAGACAAACTTTAAAAGAGACGTTAACTATAGAGAACAAACTGATATTTACTGGAGAAAAGGTGGCTTGGGTGGGATGGATTAAACGGATCCTAGGTATTAAGGAGGGCACTTGTGATGAGCACTGGGTGTTGTATGTAAGTGATGAATCACTAAATTCTACTACTGAAACAAATATGTTAAATAACTCGAATTTATATAAAAACTTAAAAAAGCAATGAAATAACGTGGGGTTGAAAATCAACAAACTGGGGTTCCACTTCACTCTATTTACTATCTGTGTGACCTGAGACAGGTAATTAATGTCTTAGCCTCCTGAAAGATAAAATTTTAATATATACTTCATAGGGCTGCTATAAGAATTATCCTAAATACTCTATAAATGTCTTAATTTAGCCTTAACTTAGTGTGCATACATCATAGATACTCATTAAATTACAGCTGCTATTACAATTCATCATCTTTCTCATCATCATTATCATCATCAGGCTTATGATTGGAGTCTTAACTTTCTACTTCTAAATCTCATCTAGCAAACTAATCAAGCCAATTCATATATTATATTTTACAAGTAATAGAAACAAAATATTAGGTACTATATATAACACTAACAACATTATTTTTAAACCTATACTTTTTTTTTAAAGTTTTTTTTTTTATTTTGAGATAGAGAGAGAGAAAATGCAAGTGAGGGAAAGTGAGAGAGAGAGAGAGAGAGAGAGAGGAAGAGAGAGGATCCCAAGCAGGCTCGGCACTGTCAGCACAGAGCTTGAAGTGGAGCTCAGTCTTACAAACTGTGAGATCATGACCTGAGCCAAAGTCAGATGATTAATCAACTGAGCCACTCAGGTGCCGCTAAACCTATACTTTAAATGTTACAATATCTTGGGACAACTATATGGCAATCTTATGAAAAGTTAAATTTATATCTTCTCCAATAATTTCATTCCTTGGTATTTATCCAAGAGAAATAAAAACATTTGTTACAAACAAACAAACAAAAAATAAAACCTGTTGCTAATATTATTGCTTTGAAAATAAGTCAGATATCTCTAAACAAAAATAATGGATAAATAAGTTGTGGTATATTCATACAACTGAATACTATTAGGTAACTAACTAGATACATGCAACATCCTGATACTCTTAAAATCTAGACTCATATTTCTGTCAACATATCCTTCCATTTGGATATACAATTGGCATCTCAAAATATTAAATCTAAAATGCAAAAAAAACCTTTATTTTTGCTCCTAAATTCTCTTTTACCTCATTCTTCTTATATTAACATCCACAAATCTTCTCTGTCCAAAATTCTAGAAACGATCATTGAATCCTTTCTTTCAATTATTTTTTGTGTTCAGTCCATAAGCAAATCTTGTCAATTCTATATCCAAAATATTTCCCACATCCTTCTCTAACTATACTTCTTAACTAAACAACACTACCCAGGTAAATAACATTTTCACATATACTATTACCAGAGCCTTTTACTGATTTCCCTGCTTTGCCTACTACACCCACATTATCCAAATTTACCCCACTTTACCTACAGCAGATTTTTTCACATGTAAAATATACCAAAGTACTCCCGTGATTTGTTTTAAGTAGGCTTCATGCCCAGAGTGGAGCCCAACATGGGTCTTGAACTCATTACCCTGAGATCAAGACCTGAGCTAAGATGAAGAGTCAGACACTGAACCAACTGAGCTACCCAGGCAACCCCTAATCCCTTGCTTTTTTAAAAAAGCTAGCAAATATTTAATACATACATTGTCATTTTCATATTCAAGTGAAGAATTAATGAAACCCAAAATATATGATTTGTTCCTTTAAAATGCTCATAATTTTTATTAAAAAATATAGAAGGAAAGGCACAGATTATTTTCCTAGAAATCTTACTTTTCTATCCATTATGAATATCAATCATATATTAGTTAGGTTGTTTACTTTTAGTGCAAAATTTATTAAGGCATTCTTTGGAAGAGGAAAAGTTCAATTTTAAACGCACATCCTTGACACAGAGCAAAGTGATGAAATAAGCAGGGAAGTCCATTGGCTCTAATATGAAAATATTAAATTTGCTCAAAATGTTATAAAGATTAGCTTTCTGTAAGCATGTATCAAATCTCTTTAAAGCAACATTAATCAAAAGACACCAGAGCATGACATAAACTGTCAGATTAATCTTTCTAAAATGTATGAAGTTAGTGTTCTTTTCAAGTGATTAGTATAGTTCCTTACTATGCTTTCATCAGAGATGAACTCTTCCAGCTGGCTCTAAAGATGAACTAAAATTTACCTGAACCAGCCTACATGACCTTCTCATTCCTACAGACCAAGAGTTTTCCTCACTGTCCATATTATCTCTCCTTGCCCACATTGTTTTTTCTACTTGGGGTATTTCCATTTACTCTCTTGTTCATTCTCTTAGTCATCCAGTCATAAATACCTTTATTTTAAATAATCTATATATCTATGCCAATCACTATACTTATGGACAGAGGGTATAAAGGTTAGATTAACTTCAATGAATTTACAGTAGAATGAAAACACATAGAAACAAATAAAAAGTAAGTCATGTGACAAAAACTAGGGGCATATACAAAATAAATCAGGCACAGGGGAGAGTGAGAGACTGTTTTGTCAGAGAAAGTAAAGCTTGATGAGTTTATAGAGAATACATGGGAGATTGTGAAGAAATCCCAAAGAAGCATGTCATTCTAGGTATAGAAAACAAGATGTGTAGAGGCATGGAGACAACAAATCTTCAGTGATCTACAAATAGTTTTGCTTGGCTAGAAAAAAAGATGGGTGCACTGGACAGCTGAATTCATTCATGAAGGGCCTTGAATCACAAGCAAAGGAATTTACATTTTATCTTAAAAGTGATTGAAGTATTTTATGCAAGGGAGCAACATAATTACATTGACATTTACAAGTCACTCTAGTGACAATGTGGATGGTTAAGTGAGGGGGTTAGTAGATTAAATATAAGGATAGGAGTGGTCACAACGTATTGGCAGAAACAAGGACAGCCTAAAGGTAAACATGGTAGAAAAAAAATAGAATGAAAAATAAAAACACCATTAATAATAACTGTAGGTAAAAATTCAGTTCTCACAATGTGCTAGACATTGTTCTCACTGCTTTATATATTTTATATATTCTTATTTAATACAACTATCTATGCAGTGAGTATTATTACTAGCTCAGTTTTTACAGATAAGGAACCTGAAGTGAAGAGTCTTAGTAAGTTGTCCATGTTTCCACAGCTATAAAGTGTTGTCTGACTTCAACACTTGTATTCTTGAGGTGGTGTTATTACAGTCACTGCATAGAGTCACACAGTGTAAGCAAGGCACAAATGTCTCTGGCACCTCCTTCATTATATGCTCTATTCTATGAATTTCTATAAAATAAAGGAATAGTGCTTCTCTTCTTTCATCTATAAACCATTTGTCCTTAGGGACATAATGCAAGCTCCTTAACTTCATGACATGCTTCTGGTCACTCTAACCCACAATGAACTTGCTCTTCCTCCAAATACCATAGTATTTGTCAGAACCAGCATCCACATAACATATACTGTTTTTCCTGTTCTTATAAGAGTTAGTTTTATTCCCTTATTAAGAATAAGGGAAATTTCTTATGTTTTATTTCAGTAATCATTGGCTCCATCACAATGTTGTCAAATAATAGTGTGTGTGTGTGTGTGTGTGTGTGTGTGTGTGTTGATCTGCATACCTGCTAGGAGAAATGCTTACCAAAATCCAAAAACAAAGGGCCAGGTCTATAAGAGACATGAATAGCATATTATTATTTCAATTTTAACAAGAGCAGGAGAATGAGAAAAGAATATTTTATTATTTATAATTTTTATTATTGAGAAATACTAATTTTGCAAGAATTATTAAATGCAACAAAGCATCCAACTGCTGAAGAATAATGTGCAATTAGTTAAGTCAGTTGTATTTTATTTTTAGATTTAACGAGCTAACTTGCTAAAGAAAAGAATAAAAAATTCTCAGATTAAAGACTTGAACTGTTTTTAAATTATATATATTCAAGGGAAACTTATTTTCTCCCATCTAGGATGCTATCAAGTCATCTAATGAATGCTCACAATGGGTCACAAGACACAACCAACCAAGAGGGCTTCAAGCAAAGCTTTCAATGTAAAAGAAAGGCCCTCAAAATGTCTGTTGATGACCATTTAATCATCTCACTGTCTAAGACATTTTCTCCTCCCCTGGCTTCTAGGACCCTGTCACAGTTCTAGTTCTGCTTCTTTGCTGGACTCTTTTCCATCTTTCCAATTGTGGAATTAATCAAATTTGCTCCTTGAATTCAACTCTTTATTTTTAATACTGTTTTCATCAGAGTATTTATTTTTGTGGTTTGAATATCACATATCTTTATAGACAATTCCAAAATCTACGTATGTAGTCATTTCAGTTGTATTATAAACCCACCACAGCAATTAACAAATACATTCTTATATAATATTTACTTAATAAAACTAATCAATTTAACTGTAAATCTGTAGCATCAGGAAAAGAAAAAAACTTTCCTTTAAAAACTAGCTTGTTGAAATTGATTTTTTTGTATAGCAAAACACACAAGGTAAAGAGCTACTTCTGCTAAATTGCAGTGGGTTTAAAGAAAAAAACAAAATTATATGTAAAATTTCTGTGGAATAAGCAAATAAAAATGTATTTTGTTACATTCTATGTATTATGTGTATTATAATGTGCATATTCACATCTTATTACATATATGTAATATGATATCTATAATAATTATTTAATACATAATGTAAATGTAATAGGATGTATATGATTACATAATATATAATCATATAATAATTGGAACATTTTCACTTAATGTTCTATGTGTTGTGGGTATGCACAGATTTTATTACATATGCATTTTATTATATATATATATATATATACACACACACACCTATGCAAATAAAATGGGATGTTGTTTGTATACCAATGACACATGGAATATTAAATGCAATTTTTCCAATTACCCCAAGATGTAATATTTATTTAAACTTTAGTTGTATAAAATAAAATTACTTATATAAAGGCTAGAGGATAGATATTTACGTATCAGAGTGCTTGGTTTTTGTGAAAGTGACTTTTCCTGCTGTTTCAGAATTACAAGGATTAAACTTTGAGAATTTGCACAGAGAGTTAGAGATTGTAAAATCAGTTTTGTGAACTTTAGCTCATTTCTACCTCAAGAGATTATAAACTGATATCAGGGAACTGATGACAAAGCTTGTTCAGTGAGAGTCTGTCAGAATCCCACAGTTTTCTCCCTTCTGACCTCCCTCCACCCCACAGAGGCTCAAAGTGAGGAGATAGGAATTTGAATGGGTAAATGTGTGACTCTCCCTCTCCCATTAGCCAAGTAGGCTCACCAAAGGTAACCAGTGTGGAACTGTCCAGAAAAAGGAATCAACCTGAAACTGCCAGAAAACATGAACTGACCCAAAAGAAAGACTGGTGGTCTTCCACTGCTTGGAGGCATGAAGGGTGTATATTAAATATTCCCCATACAGGAGACAGCACCCTTTCAGGGAGTTATAGGAAAAAGAATATATAAAAGACTGCATTTAGAAATCAAATCACAAAAGGTAACCATAGATTTTACCTCTAAAACCACCCTCCCTTCCTTCTTGATCCTGGCTGAGAGGAGCCAGAAAAAAAGCAGCTAGTAAATTGAATAAGATACGCAGTAAGAAAAGGGGAATAACCCCTTCCCCCGCTGCAGAATTATGCCACAAGAAGGCATACACTGTACTGTCAAGCATGACAGTTTGAAATTTTGATATGAAGACAGGGCTGGAAATTTTAATATCTAAAAAACTGAGGCTATTTGTTAATACCTAGGATCCGACTGAGATTTCATCCAGAGAACAAGGAAGAATAATGCTACATAGTTTGTTTAAAAACTTTGGTATGAAAAAGAAATAAAGCTATTTTATAATTTTACTCTACTGTGTCCAACTCATTCCATACACATTTTTTAGCAATTTTTTCATATGATTTAAACTGTCAAAGTTTAAATTAAAGAGTCTTTTTATTTTTTAAAAAATTTGGTTTTGAAAGAGAGTGAGCAGGGGATGTGCAGAGAGAGGGACAGAGGATCTGAAGTGGGCTCTGCACTGATAGCACGAGCCTGATGAGGGGCTCAAACTCATGAACCATGAGATCATGACCTAGCTGAAGTCACACACTCAACCGACGGAGCTACCCAGACATCCCTCAAATGCTTATTTTTAAAAGAAAAATTATATTAATAAACTGGAAATTTCTTTTAATAATTACTGAGGATCTTAAACTTATATATTTGTGTTTATAATGTTGCTAAATGTTATCTTTTCAAAAATACATTTTAATAAAAGAGTATAGCAGAATATGTATTCATATATTAAATACAAAGGTATATAAAGTATAAAATATTATGGTAGCATTGTGATAGTGTGTGTGTGTGTTACCATATACCACACCATACTGAGATTACTCTAAATAAATTTAATTTTCTTTATGATTCTTCTTTGAAAAACTGAGAGGCTAATTAGAAAAAATACAATAAATTAAAAAATTTAAAACTATTCAGAATAATTAAGTTGGTGATCTTGAAAGGAATATAATTTTTTTCATTACTTTCCTTATATAAAACACTATAAAAGGAAAGCTTTTTGCTTTTAATGTACAAACCAATGTTAAGAAAAGCAAAAACAAAAATTCTTGCTGTATATTTATATCACACTAATTTTTTTAGTCCAGTTTACATCGATAGGAGGGAGGAAGTACAACAGATGTTTGTATCTCATGAAAAATGAATTTGATACTTAGACTGTATTTTTTCATCTATGTTCATTATACTCAGATAATGCCCTCTTGTTTATAAAACTATTAGAAGTTTATTTTTTAATAATTTTATTTATTTAGTTTGAGCGAGAGAGAGAAAGAGAAGAGCAGGGAGAGAAGGAGACAGAGAATTCCAAGCAGGCTCCACACTGTCAATGCAGAGCCCAACATGGGGCTAGATCTCAAAAACCACTGTGAGATCATGATCTGAGCTGAAATTAAGAGTTGGATGCTGAACAACTGAGCCACCCAGGTGCCTCAAAACTGTCAAAGTTTAAATTAAAGAGTAAAGATATTATTATTGTTTTTTCTCTTTAGTAATTTGATTCACTTATACAATACAACTTAATAGAAACCATGGGTGAAGGGAAGGAGAAAAAATAGTTACAGAGAGGGAGGTAGGCAAACCACGAAAGACTCTTAACTACAGAGAACAAACTGAGGGGGGATGGAGAGGTAGGGGAGAGGGGAAAGTGATGGGCATTGATGAGGGCACTTGTTAGGATGAGCACTGGGTGTTGTATATAAGCCAATTTGACAATAAATTATATTCATAAAGAATATAAAAAGGAAATAATGATAAAGAAGCCAAATAGATGTAGGAAAAAAAATAACCCTTTATTTGTGAAAAACCGCAAAAGCTCTCTTTAGCACAAATCTTGGAGAATCATGATATTTTAATTTGTTAAGGTCCCATTAAATATATAAACAAAAAATTCAGTTACTAAAATTTGGCAAAGAGCAACATGTCTTAAAACTCACATTTCTTACAAGGGACAGTGCCAGCAATGATAATTTACATTTTTAGCAATCTGAAATAGATGTTAGTCAATAATCACATACTTGTTTTTCAGCAGACTTGAACAAAAGCCTTAGAG
Source organism: Cryptoprocta ferox (assembly GCA_028646485.1). Lineage (NCBI taxonomy): Eukaryota > Metazoa > Chordata > Mammalia > Carnivora > Eupleridae > Cryptoprocta > Cryptoprocta ferox. The sequence goes on from CM053569.1 coordinate 45,352,601, forward strand.
TTGCTAGTAGTTAAAAAAAATTGTCCTCCTTCACTTCTATCCTTTTTTTTTCAAAATATTTTATCAGAAATAGAAAAAAAAAAGGACTTTGGAGCAGCATACTGCCTGTCAGCAAGTTTGCAATAAAAATCCATCACTGTAGTACTGATAGTCCCTGGCATACTGTAGTAGTACAACTGATAAAACTTTTAATGATGTTGAACAAGAATGGGGTATTGGCAGAAGAGAATGACTGGAAGTTACTATATCTCAGACCTTTGAGACGTTCGGGGATGAGTAATTATAAGAACCACAGAATAGAATGACTGTTGTTTGGGGATATCCATACACTGAAAAAAGACAAAGAAGGTAGAAGAAAATCAATCAGTTTAAGGTGAAGTATGCAATCCAAGCCCTCCATGACAGCATATAAATAAAATCTCTTCGTCTATAGTTGGAAGACAGACTAAAGCTGAGTGCTGGGCCTGGTATTTAATTATAAGGATAGCTAGATCAAGATAAGGTTACTTTCACAGCCCCAGCAAGTATTCTGTTGAACTCTGAAACTTGGGCTAATGATTTTTAATCCTGAGTACATTAAGTGTCACAATGGCCATCTGTTACATGAGAAAATATGGAGAATGCTTTTAAAAATGGAATTTTCACCAAGTTCTGGTTCACAGTGGCTCCATTGGGGTCCACAGACTTACCTCATGGTAATTTCCATGGGCCTGAAATGTATAATTTGAATGGAGACTTAGTAGAGGCCTTATATTGGCTTCTTGGCCTTTGTGTTAAGAGCTATGATTAAGGAAGATCAAGTGGAAGCCTCTGAAATTGTTCTCTCCCTACCCTATTCAACTTTAGCTAAGATAATAAATCAAAACAATATCACAGACATCAACAAAATAGGCTTAGTTAGAAGTCCCACCCTGTCCTGGTTCTCTCACAAAAAACAATGGTTTAGCAACTATCGACCAATGAAAATAGCTGTGAGAGAATTTTGGAATATAATTAAGAAGCTGCAACCTGCCACTGAAACACAAAAACCAAGAATAGCCATATAGAAAAAGGAAGATAAAATTTTACCTGTGTCACCTCATTCCTCAGGCCAGCATAGCTCAGTGCCAAGATGAATCCTCTCCATTGTGAGTTCTTGGTTGGAGTAAAGAAGAGCAGGAGGCCTCAGCAGCCATCACCACTGAGGACCTCCACAATATTTGCCAAAATGGACAACAGAGACAACAGAGCCCACACTGTTGAGCTACACTGGAATTGGAGCCCCAGAACCCTAGCACCAGAATCATCACAGCCCCCTGAATATTGGCATACGGACACCTTGGATCCAAAGCTACTACCACACACAAACCCTAATCTGAGAAGAAAGGGAAAGGAACAGAAAGCCTACTTAAAGAAATAATCACCCAAAACTTCCCAAGCATGGAGAAGAAAACAGACATCAAGATTCAAGAAGCCCAAAGAACCCAAGTAGGTTGAATATAAAGAGGTCTCCATCAAGATATATTATAATCAAATTTCAAGTCAAAGACAAAGATAGTTTTGAAAGCAGCAAGAGAAAAGCAATGTCACACTAAAGATTATCAATGGATTTCTCACTCTTCACCAACCACTGAGTCAAAGAAGAAGTCAAAAGTCAATTAAAGAAAAATCTCAAAACAAAGAAAAAGAAAGCACCATATACCAAATTTTGGGATGTAGTGAAAGCAGCCTTCAAAGGAATATTTATAGTGATAAATGTTTATATAAAAAAGAATTCAAATAAACTAATCTTATACCTTAAGGAACTAGAAAAAGAAGAACAAACTGAGTCAGCGGAAGGAAGAAAATAATAAAGATTAGAGCAGAAATAAGCCAAGTAGAGGATAGGAAAATCATTTAAAAACAATAAAGCTAAGAGTTGTGTTTTTTAAAAATAATATTGACAAACTCATATTCTAAGAAAAAAAGAGATGTTTTAAATATATAAAATAAAAAATGGCAGAGGAGACAAAACAACAGATGGTTAAGAAATAAAAAGGACTATTAAAGACTAATACAAACAGATATATGTCAACAAATTGTATAACCCAGAAAAAATGAATATATTTTTAGAAATATACATCTTACTAAAAGTAAATCAAGCAAATAGAAGCCTGTGAAGATGGATAACAAATAAGGATACTGAATCAGTAATCAAAAATCTCCCAGCAAAGAAAAGCCCAGTACAGAATGACTTCACAAATGAATTCTACCAAACATTAAAAAAAAAAATAGATATCAATACTTCCTAAAGTCTTCTAAAAAATAGAATCACTTCCAAACTAATTTTCGGAGGCTGACAGCACCCTGATATGTCAAAGCCAGACAAAGACACCATAAGGAACGAAAACTATAGACCAAATATCTTTGAGGAACATAAATGCAAAAAACAAAAGGACAAAAAACAAAGAAAAAGAAACAAAACTAAAAAACTAAAAAAAAAAAACTAAATAAAATGCTAATAAACTAAATTCAATAGTAATTAAAAGGTTTATACACCATAACCAAGTGGACTCTATCCCTGGAATGCAGAGATGGCTCCATTTTTGTAAATTAAACAAAGTGATTCACCACAGTAAAATGATTAAAGGGAAAAACCACATGATCATCTAAATAGATGCATAAAAAGCATTTGACAAAATTCAACATCCCTTCATGATAAACACTGAGCAAAAACAGATATAGAAGGAATGTACCTCAACAAAATAAGGCTATATATAAAATGTCAATAGGTAACATTATAATCAATAAAGGAGAAAGTGAAAGATTTTCTTTTTAAGATCTAGTCAATGCAAGAATACTCACCATTGCCACTTCCATTCAATACAGTACTGAATTCCTAGGTAGAGATATTAGATAGAAGGAGAAGAAGAAGGAGAAGGAGAAGGAGAAAGGAGGAAGGGGAGGGGAAGGAGAAGTAGAAGGAAGGAAGGAAGGAAGAAAGGAAGGAAGGAAGGAAGGAAGGAAGAAAGAAAGAAAGAAAGCAAGAAAGAAAGAAAGAAAGAAAAGGAAGGAATGAAGGAAGTAAGGAAGGAAGGAAAAGACATCGAAATAAGAAAGGAAAAGAGAAATTATCTCTGTTTGCACATGACATAATCTTATATGTACAAAACTCCAAAATTCTACCAAGAACTCTTAGAAATAATAAATGAATTCAGTAAAGTTGCAGAATACCAAATGAACATAAAAAATCAGTGGCTTTTCTATACATAAGAAAAAAGAAGGAAATTCAGAAAAGAATCCTATTTACAAGAACAAAAAGAATTAAATACTTAGGAATAAACTTAACCAAAGAGGTAAAAGACATGTACAGTAAAAATTATACAGCACTTATGAAGGAAATTAAAAAGCACACAGATAAATGGAAACATCTTGTGTTCATGGAGACAAAAAAAAATTATAGTTAAAATCTCCATACACCAAAGCAAATTCAACAACACAATTAAAAGACTATACAGCATGAACGACAGGGATTTATGCTATGCTTTAACATACACAGATCAATAAATGTGATATAACATATTAATAGAATGATAGAATGAAAGGTAAAAATCATATGATCATCTCAATAGATATAAAAAAAATCTGAAAAAATACACAATAAATTCATGATAAAAACCTTCAACACATTGGGTATAGAAGGAACATGACTCAACATAAAAAAGGACATATAAAACCAACCCACAGATAACATCACATCATACCAATGATAAAAGGTTAAAACCTTTTCTTTTAAGATCAGGAGCAAGACAAGGGTGCCACTCTCACCACTATTACTTGACACAGTACTTGAATTCCTAGCAAGAACAATTAGGCAAGAGAAAGAAAAAATAAAGGCATCCAAATTGGGAAGTAGCAATATTTTCATGATTTGCGGATGACATCACCTTATATACAGAAAATCCTAAGACTCAATAAAAAACTGTGAAAATAATAAAAGAATCCAGTAAAGTTGCAGAATACAAAATCAATATACAGAAATATGTTGGATTTTATATACTAATAATGACCTATGCAACTAATAATGAAAGAGAAATTAAGAAAACAATCCAATTTACAATTGCATCTAAAAGAATAAAATATCTAGGAGTAAATGTAACCAAGGAGGTAAAAGACTTATACATTGAAATATAAGACACTAATGAAAAATTTAAAAAGTCACAAATAAATGGAAAAATATTCTGTGCTCATGGATTAGACGAGTCAACATTGTTAAACTCTCCATTCTACTTAAAGCAATCTACAGATTCAATATAATCTCTATCAAAATTCCAATGTCATTTTTCACAGAAATAAAACAATCCTAAAATTTGTGTGAAACCATGAAAGACCCAATAGCCAAATCAATCCTGAGAAAGAAAAAAAGCTGGAGGCATCACACTTCTTGAATTCAAACCATACTACAAAGTTATAGTAATTAAAATGGTATGAAACTGGCTGAAAAATAGACACAGACCAATGGAACAGAATAGAGAGCTCAGAAATAACCCCCCACATATACAGTTAAGTAATATTTGATAAGGGCACTAAGAACATTCAGTGGGGGAAACAATAGTCTTTTCAACAAGTAGGGTTGGGAAAACTGGATAAACACATGCAAAAAAATGAAATTGGACCCTATCTTAACTTAACCTCAAGTCAGCAAAAATTAACTTGAAATAAATTAAAGATTTAAACATAGTGGATAAACACATGCAAAAAAATGAAATTGGACCCTATCTTAACTTAACCTCAAGTCAGCAAAAATTAACTTGAAATAAATTAAAGATTTAAACACAGATCTGACACCTTAAAAGTCCTAGAAGAAAACATAGGGAAGAAGCTCCTTGACATTGATCTTGACAATAATTTTCTTGGATATAATACCAAAAGCAAATGCAACGAAAGCAAAAATCAGTAAGTGGGATTATATCAAAACTAAAAGCTTCTGCACAGCAAAAGAAATTACCAAAAAAATGAAAACAATATGTATAATAAGAAAAAAATTTATATATGGAACTCATGCAACAACAACAAAACACAATCTGATTTTTTTAAATTGTTTAACATTTATTAATTTTTGAGAGAGAGAGTGCGAGTGGGGGAGGGGCAGAGAGAGAGAGAAAGAGAGAGAGAGAGAGAATTCAAAGCAGGCTCCAGGCTCTGAGCTGTCAGCACAGAGCCCAACGCAGGGCTTGAACCCATGAGCAGTGAGATCATGACCTGAGCTGAGGTCGGATGCCCAACCGACTGAGCCACCCAGGCACCCCAACACAGTTTGATTTTAAAATGGGCAGAAGAACTAAACAGACATTTTTCCAAAGAAGATAGCTAAATGGCTAATAAATACATAAAAAGGTGCTCAACATCACTAATCATCAGAGAAATGCAAATCAAAACCACAATGGGAAATTGCTTCACACACTATAACAGAATGGCTATCCTCAAGAAGATAAGAAATAACATGTGTTAGTGAGGATGTGGAGAAAAAGAAATCCTTATACAATGTTGATGGTAATATAAATTGGTTCAGCCAATATGGAATATGGTATGGAATTTCCTCAAAACAATTAAAAATAGAACTATCATAATCCAGTAATTCCATTACTGGGTATATATCCAAAACAAATGAAAACAAGATATTGAGGAGATATCTGCACTTCCATGTTTATTATAGCATTACTCACAACACTCAACCTAAGTGTTTGTCAGTCGATGAATAAGGAAAGAAGATATGTTATATATGCAATAGAATATTATTCAACCATGAGAAAGGAGGAAATACTGTCATTTGTGACAACACGGATGGACCTTGAGGGCGTTATGCTAAGTGAGATAAATCAGACAAAGACAAAGACTGTAGGATATTATTTATATGTGAAATTTTTAAAATCCAAATTCAAAGAAGAAAGGCATTAAAATTCTTGATTTCAAACTATATTAAAAAGCTACAGTAATCAAAACAGTATGCTACTGGCATAAAAGCAGACAGACCCAATGGAACAGAATAAAGAACTCAGAAATAAATCCATACATTTATGGTTACTGATCTTCCTCAGGAGTACCAAGAACAAATAATGAGTAAAGGATGGTCACATCAATAAATGATGTTAGGAAAACAAGATATCTGTCTGCAGAACAATAATCGTGGACTGTTTTCTCATACCATATACAAAAACCTTCTCAAAATGGGTTAAAGTCTTAAACATAAGACCTGAAACAATAAAACTCTTAGAAGAAAACAGAACAGCTTCTTGACATTGTTCTGGGCAATGATTTTTTGGACATGACACCAAAAGCACAGGGAACAAGAGCAAAAATAGAAAAGTGAGACTGCATCAAACTAAAAAACTCTGCAGAGCAAAAGAAACAATTAACAGAGTGAAAGGTAACCTACAGAATTAGAGAACATATTCTCAAACCATATATCTGGATAAGATTAATATATACCCAAAATGTATAAGAAACATAACTCAATAGGAAAGATACATATAACTCAACTAAAAACTGAGAAAATAACCTAAATATCACCTCTCAAAAGAAGACATATAAATGGTCAACAGATATATGAAAAAGTGCTCAACATCACTAATCATCAGGAAAATGCAAATCGAAACCACAATGATTTATCACTTCACACCTGTTAGAATGGCAGTCATCGAAAAGACAAAGGCAAGTCTTGGGAAAGGTGTGGAGGAAAGAGAATCTTTGTACACTGTAGAAATGTAAATTAGTACAACCATTACTGAACACATTATAGAGTTTCCCCCAAAAAGTTAAAAATAGAACTACCATAGTTTCCGTGTAGACAGCTAAAGAAATGATACGATCTCAAAGAAATATCTGCATTCCCATGTTCTTCAAGCATTATTCACAATAGCCAAGATATGGAAACAATTTAAATGTCTATCCATGGATGAATGGCTAAAGAAAATGTCAATTGCTACAACACGGATGAACCTGAAGGACATTATGTTAAGTGAAATAAGCCAGACATAGAAAAACAAATATTGTATAATCTCACTTATACGTGTAATCTAAAATAGTCAAACTTGGGCGCCTGGGTGGCCCAGTTGGTTAGAGACTCACTTTGGCTCAGGTCATGATTTTACCATTCTTTTGAACCCGCATCAGGCTCTGTGCTGACAGCTCAGAGCCTGGAGCCTGCTTCGGATTCTGTGTCTCCCTCTCTCTTTGCCCCTCCCCAACTGGTGTTTTCTCTCTCTCTCTCTCAAAAATAAATAAACATTAAACAATTAAAAAAAACATAAAACAGTCAAACTCATAGGAGCAAAGAGTAAAATGTTGGTTATCAGCAGCTGGGGGTGTAGAGGAAATGAAGAGATATTGCTCAAAGACTAGAGTTTCAGTTATGCAAGATGAGTAAATCCTAGAGATATAATGTACAGTAGGGGACTAAAGTTAGCAATACTGTACTGTATACCTGAAATTTGATAAGAGGGTAGATAGTAAGTGCTCTCACCACAAAAATATAACCATGTGAGATGATGAATATGGTAATTAGCTTGATTGTGGTGATAATTTCACCTTATTTACATTTGAGATATACACCTGAAATACATACACTTTTTACTTTTCAATGGCAACTCAACTAGAGAAAAACACACTTCATCACAAGCAGAATGACAGATTAGTGCTACTTTCACAGACCTAATACAGAATTCAGAAGTGGTAGTCCCATTACATTCCCATTTAATCCATGAGTTTTCTCTCACCAAATGAACAAAAAAATACGTCCTGGAAGACTATGTTGACTAGTACAAAGTGGACCAAGAAGTAGCTCTAATTATAGCTGCTGTGTCAAGTGTGGTATTTTTTTTTTTCCTGAAGCATAATGAAATGGCATCAGGTACATGGTACGCGGCCACTGAGTGGCAAATATATTCTTTTTCATCTCTATCAGGAAAGATCAGGGGCACCTGGGCGACTCAGTCAGTTAAGCGTTGACTTCATCTCAGTTCATGATCTCACAGTTCATGGGTTGGAGCCCCCATGACATGGGTCGGGCTCTGTGCTGACAGCTCAGAGCCTGGAGACTGTTTTGAATTCTGTTTCTCCCTCGTTCTCTGCCTCTCCCCGCCCCTCAAAAATCAATAAACATTAAAAAAAAGAAAGATCAGAAATATCACCTGTTCATGTGTGATCAACAAGAATATACTTCTGTATTCTTATCTCAGTTTTTATCTTCATCTTTCATAGTTTTATCCATCCTCTTTCCTTCTTGAACCTGACACTGTCCGGACTTCAATCCATAGTGCTAAATAATTTGGTTTTAATTGGTTTCATTTTTTTCCCTACCCTGAACATCTTGACTACCCTAAATCTAAAACTGGCTTTTTTTTTTTTTAGCTACAATTTTAGTCAAATCACATTTGATCCCCATGCGGAGTATCCAGAGATCCAAAAAATACTGAACTTTAATTTTTTGAACAGCTGACAGTCTTGATAATACATACAAGTGAAGGATTTTTTTTCAAGTAAAACCCTGTAATAGAATCAACACCTTGACCTTAGCATTGCTCTTGAGATAATAGAAAATAGCTCTTTTAATAACTTGATTAAAAAGAGCTATCTCAAACTCCCCTTCTTCCTCACTCAGTGATCCAACCACACTGGCCTTGTCTTAGTTATCAAATATATAATCCCTGCCAGTGGGTGGTATGTTGTTGAAGGCATCCCTCATTAAAATTTCTTGTTTTTTTTAAATTTTTATATACTTTATTTATTTTTGAGACACAGAGAGACAGAGCACAAGTCGGGGAGGGGAAGAGAGAGAGGGAGACAAAGAGTCTGAAACAGACTCCAGGCTCTGAGCTGTCAGCACAGCACCTGCTTTGGGGCTCTAACTCACGAACTGTGAAATCATGACCTGAGCCGAAGTCGGACATTTAACCGACTGAGCCACCCAGGCGCCTCCCTCATTAAAATTTCTTAAACAAATTTCAATATTAACAGTATTGCCTTCATTTTTAAAAAAAAAATTTAGACATATCTAGAGAGAGCATAAGCGGGGCAGGAGTGGTGGGCAGAGAGAGAGAGAAAATTCCAAGCAGGCTCCATGCTCAGCATGGAGCCCTATGCCAGGCTGGATCTCACAACCCTGGGATCATCACCTTAGCCAAAACCAAGAGTCAGAAACTCGACCAACTGAACCACCCAGGTGCCCCAGTATAATTTTCATTTTAAAAAGATACAAAGTTTTTAAAAGACGTTTTATCTTTAATACTTAAGAACTCACTGAAGATATCTGGATTTGTGGGTCAGAGATCAAATTTTACAATAATGATAACTTGGTTACTTATGGAAAAAGCAAATATTCATTTCTTACCATTGGATAAGATGAAGGTGTGTGCATCTCAGCAGGTATGTTTTTGAAGTCTTCATTGAAAAAAAATCCTTGGAAACTCTGAGGTATGAAAGGGGATGTTGACTCATTTTCATCGATCAGACCTTTATATACCTTTGTTTGAGGTCGAGCTGAGCCTTTCAGTATTATATAAAATCCATCATTTCCAACCACTGAAACAAAACCAAACCAAAAATGATATACTGTTGCCTTTATTTTTCAGGCTCTTTGGTATAGACATGACCACAGAACACATTACATTTGCATTGCTTTTAGTAGATTTCGTCTATTCAATGAGGACTCTAACATGGCACTTAGATATGCACAAGTAATTTACTCAAATAAGAAAGAAAAGCAAAGACATGTCTCCACATTTGGAGAATTCTTTTCTGACAATTACAATAATCAATCCTCTTATGGAACTGATAGATTCTGGAAAAAGAACCATGGGGACATATTCCAGTTAATGGATTTAAGACATTTTGAGAAAAATAGCATCAGAAAACTCCTTGAACTCTTTAAAATGTTGCCTCCCCCTAAAAAATACCATTTTGCTTATTTTATATAAGTAAGAGTATACATTTATTATTAATTTTTATTTGTCTTTTCTTTGGATATGATGATGATTGGTCATAGAAGCTAGTTTGGAGATAGAGATCATTAATAGAAGGAAGAGTTTTTTCAGTATTTCTCCTACTCTACATTGTAACTCACCACAATTGCGCCTCTAATTCCAATTTCTAAAGTTTAACTATGTTCCTGTGTAAGTCTGGTTGGTTTATTCAGTTGTGGGCATTTTGAATACAACTTAAATCCATTCTAGTTCTTCTGAAGTCTGATCTTTTGAAGAAACAGGACATGGGAACTGGATGATGTCATTTTCCAGTTGTTTACATTACTTTATAGGATTGAAGCAAATCATTCAAGTGTTGTGAGAAGAGCTTTTTCTTAAATTCTGCTTATTATTTCGCTACAAATAGAAACTTTACAAATTGATTTTCAGGGACAAGCTTTTTTTTTTAATGTCTAAGAGATGCCAATAGCTTGCCTTTTATGATTTTTCTAAATGAGTGCTTTATTCGTGGGGCTTTCTTGTTTACCATCTGTATACAGTGACTACAGGATAGTGATTTTCAGTCTTCTTTAAAGCAAGGATTGTTTTGCCTGAATACTTGAGCTTAAAATAGATGTCTCTCTGGATAGCACAATATCACTTCTTACTAAACACCATGTGGTGAAAGTATTGCAGACACATTGCTTTTAAATAGCTATCAGGTGAGCTGTATGAGAACTACATTGTAGAAAGTACACTGTAAAGGGAAAAATAATAAAATGTTGCCAGAGTGGTAATGATTTTGACCATTTACATAGGGGGAAAAGACAGTTGTGTGAAAGCTGTTTTCCAATAAATATATTTGTATTTTTTTTTGTATATACTTAACTGGCACTTCTTAGCATAGAATTAAAATTGTAGAAAGAGTTACATTGTGTGAAATAATTTTGTTCCAAAGGCTGCTGTCTACCCAATATGAATATGCTCCTTTTTCTTTACCACCAAATCACTATTTTATTGGGTGTTGCATATGCGTTCAAAAATTACATTCTGCAGATATTCTTATATGTGTGGCCCTGTGTCATGATTCTAATTAATAGAACACTGGAAGAATTTTTGCTTTCCAAATATGCATGCTACTCCTTCTTCCTGGACACCTAGAACAAAGTTATGATGTTGGAGCTGGAGAAGCATCTTGCAACTAAAAGGAAAAGGCAAGGAGAATCTCAGGAAATTCACCTTTAAATATGTCTTGTGACTTTGCCTTATGTAACATAAATAAATCCTGAACTTTTTGTAAACTAGTGTTCTTTAGTTCTCTATTATTCAGAGCTGAAAACTATTTCTATGAATACTGTAATTTCACTTAACTCTAACCATAAAATATGTTTGCATTACTGATGAATATAATTCTTCTGTTTCTCTGAATAAAACCTCCTTTTCCTTCGGCTTTGGCCCAGTGACAGTGAATTTGACTAATTGATCTCTACTTACAATGCATTAGTTTTCAAAGTTACATCTTAAAAATATCTGTAATATTAAGGAGCCCCTTAAGGAGTTAAACTAATTAGTGGGGGAGTAGATGTTGAGATTCATAGAAAATATTTTGCTCAGAAAATATTTCATCAGCCCTCAAATTATACTTACCAAAGAAATAAGTCAAATTACTTTATTCTGGAAGATGCTAACTCCACTTATATGTAAAGATGATAGTTGTATTTGAAATGGCAAAAAAAGGACTATATTTTACATAGATATCATGCTTTTAGTAGTAGTAATAGGTAGATACCATTTCAAATGATTATGTATTGATGATTCCTTCTTCCCAAAATAAAGTACTACAAATGGATTAAGTGCTCGTCTAGGAGGCAAGGGGAGGGCCTAAGATTTGATCCCAGTGTTGCATTCATTCTGAATCTGGTAGAGTCACACTTTCCTAAGTTCAACTTACAGTTCAAACCTATCATGCCAAATTGAATTATCTACATGTGTTAAAATTTTTGTATTTTATATAATAAATTTTTATGTGGCAGTTACTATTAAGGAGTTTAAATAAATTATAAATTTCAAAACTAATATAAATAACCAAATTTTACCAATGATAAGATTATTTAAAAAATTTTTGGCCAACATGAATTAATAGACTTTCAGAGATGTGGATGAAAAAGACTTAATTATAATATTTGAATTAGTTAATAATACTTAAAATGTCATTAAACAATATTAATTTGGAAATACTTCACTTAATATAAAGTCCATAAGCTATTTTATTTAAACATCTTACATAAATCTATGTCCTTAGTTTCCTCATCATCACTTGAATCATTTCTCCAGTCATCTAACATAGTTCTGAGAAAAATTATCTTTACTCTAATTGGTTTGGGATACAGTATATTTTGTATCTTTATGTAATGAAGTTCCTGGAAATATTTTCCTAAGCTACAATTACTATAATTATTTGCCTGACATTGATAAGTGTTTTTTAGCTGTTTATTTTAAACTTCATAAAATGATTGTTCAATTTACTGCTAAAATTGTTTTTTTCCAAAATTAAAAAAATACAGAAAAAGTACAAGGAAAAAATAAGAATCTCCAATACTTACACAAACCAGAATTTTTATAAGTGCATTTATTTTGAAACACAGAGAGAGAGAGGTGCCTGGGTGGCTCAGTCAGTTAGGTGTGTGGTAGAGTCAGTATTTAAACATAATTACTATGGCAGCCTGTGTAAGTCAGCATCAGCATCTTCTCCCTGCCTGCTGCCCTGCTCTATCTCTTTTTCTCAATATATGTTTTATAGAACTATGGTTTCTCTTATGGTAAAGTAGGACTACATGTGTGACCTACACAGATATTGTGTTTCATTTTAAGTAAAAAGGCACATTTCAAAGTAATATATGCTAGTTTAAAATGTTAACAAATAAAAGTCAGTATATGTATACCTATAAATACATATTTATGGTATAAACACTATATAACAAAAAAAAATCTAGAAAGAGATTTGGTAGTATACTAATACAATAACTAATTGTTCACATGAAAATGAAGAGTAATTCAAATAGAGTTCATCGAAGAGGACACTACACTGTTAATTACTGAGCAAAATAATAGTGCTTGATTAGGATTACAACTATACCTGTCCCTAGATTTTCTCCATATGGTTAATATTCTTAGATCTTAATAGTGGGCTGACTGGCTATTCCTAAAAAAAAGGAGGGGCTTGTTTAAAAAACAACCTTACTACCTAGAGTTCCAAAATCTAGAAACATATCTTTTCCTGTTATCCAAATACACTAAACTTGTCACGAAGAGCAAGTATCACATATTGAGCATCAAATATTTGCCATGCCTATGCTATGTGCTCTAACACAATTTTTTTTTAATAATCCAAATGTCATAGTACATTGTTCAGATGAAGAAATTAAGGCTCAGAATGATTAAGTAAATTCTTAACAATCACAAAGCATATTAAATTCTGCAGGCTTTCAAATATTTTCCAACATCTGAAGGATACACACAACACATCCAAACCCACAAAAACACATACATTTACACATATAGGAGTACTGTGCATATATGTAGTATATTATATGAATAGTTATGCAGTATGATGTTGTATATAAGTATATACATTAAATAAAATGTATGCATATGTATATATATAGAAGTATGGGAAATACATAGAGACATATACACAGAAGTTACTTTCATAGATTTTATTAAAAATCTCAGGATTAAAATACTTAATACTTGATTACAAAGTTAAGTCATAAGTTGAACCTCAATTATTTCCTGAAATTAAAGTAACTAATTTAACTTTCACTGATTTATTAATCACCAAAATTAGTTTGGTAAAGATTAAAAAATAAAAGAATTGAAATATATGGAGAGTGAGATAAACTTTCAGGTGACTCCTTCATACAAACATTCGGGGACAAAAAAATTCTCATTCAAGCAAAAAATAACATAAATTGAGTTAAAAATGAATAATCAAGGGGTGCCTGGGTGGCTCAGTCAATTCAGCATCTGACCTTGGCTCAGGTCATGATCTCACAGTTCGTCGGTTCGAGTCCTACATCCAGGCTCTCTGTGCTGACAGCTCAGAGCCTGGAGACTGCTTCAGATTCTGTGTCACCCCCTCTCTTTGCTCCTGCCCCGGTCATGCTCTCTCTTTCTCTTGCTCTCAAAAATAAATAAACATTTAAAAAACATTTAAAAAAACGAATAATCAAAAAAAGTATGGGATATAACAGAATTAACAGAAAATTCTCAGAATTCATGTAATATCTGAAATTGGTCCTCAAATATATAGACAAATGACATAAATACAATAAAAAAGGTCCAGGGAAAAAAATTACAATAGAGTTAAGCTCTCAAATAACAATTAAAATATTATTAAAAATCACAAAGTGGTGGACACTTGGGTGGCTCAGTCAGTTGAGCATCTGACTTCGGCTCAGGTCATGATCTCAACAGTTCGTGGGTTCGAGCCCCACGTTGAGCCCTGTGCTGTTGCCTGCTTCAGATTCTGTCTCCTTCTCTCTCTGCCCCTCCCCTACTCGCATTCTTTGTCTCTCTCAAAAATAAATAAACATTAAAAAAATTTTTAACAAAAAATCTACAAAGTGGTGTTAAATTTATGAATTGTGACAAAAATATATTTATAAATAATATAAGATAAATATAGCTTTTGACATTCCTAAGTAATGAGAAGGAACATATAACATAGACTTCTTTATTCAAATTTTCAAAATACACAAAATTGTTTTATATAACTTTTTGGAAAAAATACTCCAAGCATCTAAGAAAAATTTGACTATAATAATTAAAACATTTTAGTTCAAAATGGCATTAAAGCTTGATTTCCAGACCTTGCAAAAGTAAAAGAATTCAATAAAATCAAGTTGGTTAAGCATCAATTTCAGGGGCACTTGGGTGACTCAGTCTGATAAGTGTCCAACTCTTAGTTTCGGCTCAGGTCATGAGCTAATGATTTGTGAGATTGATCCCCAAGTATACAGCCTGCTTGGGATTCTCTCTCTCCCTCTCTCTGTGCCCTCCACACACTTGCTCTCATGCACTCTTTCTCTCTCAAAAATAAATAAATAAATAAAAATTTTAAGACCTTAAAAAAAAGAATAAAATCATAAAATTATTTATCTAGCCAATCTTCATGACATGAGAAGGCAAAAAAAATTTTTTTCATAAGGACTTGAAAACATTTCCTAGTGCAGGACCTCATATTTGAAAATATCTTTTAACCACACTTGAATTAGGTGAACAAAAGGCATTCAAAAAGAATTGAGAATACTAATAAGGGAAGTGACTTTTCAAAAGGTTGAAGGCCACATTCAAAGTTTGATTAAAGCAAACATGTTTGTGATTTCAGGGCTAAGGATCTCCTGCTCAATGGTTCAACTAAAATCAACCATTCTAAAAGGATTTACATGTTTCAAAGAGTTATAATAGGATGAATAAAGTCATGCTGTCACTTGGTTAATTCTTACTTGGCCTATAAAATTGAGTTTAAGTGTTATCTATATATCAGAGAAGGCTGTCCTGACCTCTGCCTTGCTCCCATCCATCCTAGTTAATGCCCCTCCTCTGTGATCTTTTTTCACAGAATTTCTGTCATGACGCTCTGCATGTTCAGTATCACCAACAGATTCTAGCCTTTTGGAGAAGGATCTCAGATTGTTCTCTGTCCCTCTAGCCCATAGCACATTGACGAGATTATTTTAGACCTTTAGCAAATACTTGAATGAGCAAAAGCTTAATTGATGATACTTATTGTATTTCTCTCCAAAGAATCTAATAAAACGTTTGGGAACTAACTAATTTTTTTTCTTAGAATTCTGCTTTTGAGAAATAAAATAACTCTCCTTGATGGCCTGATTTCTTCTCAGCCCATTAGGTAGAAATTTAGGAAAATACCAGAAAATTGTGTGAATTTTAAGCCAGGTGGTTTAATTCATGGAATCCTCATTATAAGTTCTAAATGGTCCCAGAGATAACATAACAAAAGCAATGGATAACCTTTTCACAACATTTATTATATTAAGGTATCTTTGGACATGAAATTTTTCTCTTTGGGGCAATGTTTTCACCCATAAGTTGCCACAAGAAGTTACTTCAAGCACATGTCTCATAATCTTTTTTTGGATATTGTTGTAACTTATGGAGGATGATCTACAATTTAAACTGGATGTTTAGTTTAAGATATAGAGCTAACTAGAAGGGATGAAAAGAAATTTATTTCATTTTATTTTGGGCAAAGACCTTCCATTGGAATAGTATCAATACCGACCTTCTAGTCAAATATTTGTAGAGATTTCATAAAGGGAGAATTTATAATTTTATAAATTGTTGGTGATTGCTTTTAATAACCTTAAAACTTATTATTTCTTAATATTTTACTTAGCTCTTCTTACAAAAAAAGAACTAAGAAAACTCCATATTTCAAATTGCTTGTTAATATCCATAACATGTATATAAAGACCAAGGCCTTTGATTTTTTTTTCAGTAAAATATTCATTCATTTAGACTCTACCTTGTCTAAAAAGAATTATAAATAAGCTTATAAAAATGCATACAATATTGTTTTAAAAGTCAGTGAAGAAACAAAATGAAGGAAAAGTGAGTAAGAAAAAACAGAGGCAGGAATAAATTAAATTACAAAGCAACCTCTGTGAAAACCTATATATTTGCAAGGAGATAATGGGCAATTTTTGCTCCATTTTCCTTATGTTAAAAAATGTTTTAATATAATCAGCTACCTAATTTAGCAACTACAAGAGATTTTTAAATATGACTTGACCGGAAGTCTCAATACCACTGAATATATTTCCCCCAGGAGATCTCAAAAAAGAAAGCAACGTAGTATAAACACAACTATATTTTTTATAAAGCACATTATTTAAAATATCTTATAGCAGGGTATAACATACTATTTATAAGGATTTAAAAATCACTTCTATATGGGAAGATCAAAAGGATGGCATCTGGGTATATGAACTTGGGGTTCACTGGTATAATCCAAAGGTAAGCATTACCTTATCTGAAAGAACGAATGAGTGGCATCTATTTTCAGACTATCAATCAACAAAAATTATGTGTTCTTAAACAAATTTTAAATCAGTACTGTGTATTCAAGATTGCATTGGTTGGAAATTACCTGCATTACTGATTATTGCATATATACACTTGTCAAATATTTATTGAGTGGTTTTGTCCAAGCACTGTTGGTTAGGCCATATTTTAGATTATGAACATAAGTGTGTTATAGTCCGCTCCGTTGTTGGGTAAGGTGAGGAGAGAAAATAGCTTTAGAAAGCTGAAGAATTTGAGGCAAAGTCTTGCCTGAAGAAAATGATACCTATGCCTACAAGTATGCAGGTGGTAAATTAAGAGGATATTTACCTCTAAAAATAAAACAGAAGTAAATTAAGAGAATATTTACCTCTAAAAATAAACAGAAGTATAAAAATAACAAACACAAAAAATGTGTTTTTCCTGATCTCAAATTACATAAAACTGAACATTTTAGAGTAGTTATTAAAAGCTTTCTGGTCTATTAAAACAAAGAAAAAGATGTCAGTAAAGATTTTTAAAAAATCTACTCTTAAGAAATATAACTTCCAGGTGAATTTTCCATGATTTTCTGGATTAAAAATATACCCCTGGATAACAAGATGAAGTTTTAGTTCATGGTTGTTAATATAAGCCAGTTAATCTTGGAAAAATCTATATAAAAATAATTTGAGCTTTAGAATTATTGGCTTATCCAAAGCCATTATTTCTAATAATAATTAAATATGAAGATTTGTACATAGGACTCAAAATATTTTTTATGAAATTTTCACTGTGATTCCTAAAAAGACAGCTGGTATTTTTGTTAGAGATTGTGTTAAATCTGTAGAACAATTTAGGAGTATTACCATCTAAACAAAATTAAGTCTTTTGATCTATGAACATTGAGGTCTTTCTATTTATTTACACTTCTTTTGCTAAATCTATTCCTAAATAGGTTATGTTTTTGAGGTTACTGTAAATGGAATTGCTTTCTTAATTTATTTTCAGATTATTTGTTGTTTGTGGTATTAATGCTCCTTTAAATATTTGGTAGACTTCAACATGAAGCCATCTGGATCTGGGCTTTTCTTTGTGGGAATATTTTTAAAATTACTAATTAAATATATTTGATATAGATTTATTCAGATAGCCTATTTCTTCTTGAATCAGTTTTGATAGTTTGTATCTTCCTGGAAATTTTTTCATTATATCTAAGGTATATAATCTGTTGGCATACAGTTATTCAATGTATTCCCTTATAATCTTTTTTTATTTTTATAAGGTCAATGGTGATGTTCACGCTTTCATTGCTGATTTTAGCAATTTGAATGTTCTTTCATTTTTCTTGATATATATAGGTAAATATTTGTTTTGTTGTTCTTTGCAAAGAACATAGTTTTGGTTTTGATTTTCTCTATTGTTTTTACATTCTCTATTCCACTTATGACCATCATAATATTTAATATCTCTTTTCTCTGCTAGTTTGGGGATCAATTGGCTTTTTTTTTTTTAATATATAGCCTCTATGAATGGGCCTATTCCTGGAAGCCACGAGACACATCAAATTGTGACAAATCTGTTGGATGGAACTTTGAAAAGAGATCCAAACCTATTCTGCCACCTTCAGTGGCTGTTAGTTATGGATTTTCCTGGCTACCATAAGTGCAAGGCCACTACTTTTCAGGTTACTGCAGAACTAAGTTACAGTGTGATGGGAAGAGGCAAGACAAAATGCTGCAAAGCTCACACTTCTTACCAAGATTCCACCATTGCTCTTGAATAAACACACCTTGGATTGTTGTAGATCTTTTCCAGTTTCTGAAAAAGTTTATACTGACTGTTTTTGCCAATATTTTCATTCCATTTATGGATTTTTGGAGGTCCTTACCCTGCCATTTCAAAAGGGCTTCTCTGGTTTATTTATTTTTGTAGCTGTTTGTTTTAACATCCATTATCTGCAGTTGAACTCCATGAATACCCTTTAGGAAATGTCATCCTAACACATTGAAGAAAATGTTATTTTCAAAGGTCTTATTGTCTTTCAAATATTAAATTAATAGTATCATTTTTTCAGTTCTTATTTTGCATGTTGAAATAGCAAGGGATCTTATATGTTATCTGACCACTCTGCCTGTATTTTCTTGTCCAGCTTAATTTAATATCTCTGTCTCTCAAAGATTAGGATATAATCCTAAAATAAAGATTATACCATACATACATCTCATAGGGTTTTGAAAGTATTAAAGAAGGTAGTACTTATAAATAATTTAGAATAGTGCCAGGTCAATAACTATCATAGAAAATATATAATTATTTTGTGAAAAATGCTGTTGGCATACTGATAGGGATTGCATTAAATCTGTAGATTGCTTTGGGTAGTATAGACTTTTTAGCAATATTTGTTCTTCCAATCCATGAGCATGGAATATCTTTCCATTTCTTTGTGTCATCTTCAATTTTTTTCATCAGTTTTTTATAGTTTTCAGACTACCATTCTTTCACCTCTTTGGTTAAGTTTATTTGGTGCAGTTGTAAATGGGATAGTTTTTGGTGCAATTGTAAATGGGATAGTTTTCTTAATTTCTCTTCCTGCTGCTTCATTATTAGTGTATAGGAATGAAACAGATTTCTGTACCTTGATTTTGTATCCTGTGTCTTCATTGAATTTGTGTATCAGTTCTAGCAGTTTTTTGATGGAGTCTTTAGGGATTCGTTTATAGTATTATGTCATTTGCAAACAGTGAGAGTTTTACTTCTTCCTTACCAATTTGGATTTATTTCTTTTTGTTTTCTAATTGCTGTGGTTAGGACTTCCAATGATATGTTGAATAAAAGGGGTGAAAGTAGACATCCATGTCTTGTTCCAGACCTTATGGGAAAAGTTCTAAATTTTGCACCATTGAGTATAATGTTGGGGGTAGGTTTTTCATATAAGGCCTTTATTATGTTGAGATATGTTTCCTCTAGACCTACTTTGCAAAGAGTTTTTATCATGAATGGATGTTGTACTTTGTCAAATGACTTTTCTACATCTATTGAAATGGTCATTTTTTTTTACCCTTTCTCTTATTGGTGTGACTATCACGTTAATTGTTTTGTGAATATTGAACCACTATTGCATCCCAGGAATAAATCTCATTTACTTAAATGAGTGACTTTTTAAAGTATTGTTAAATTCAGTTTGCTAATATTTTGTTGATGATTTTTGCATTTATATTCATCAGAGATATTGGCCTATACTTCTGGTTTTTTGTGGTGTCTTTATCTGGTTTTGGTATCAGGGTGATACTGGCCTCATAGAATGAATTTGGAAGTTTTCCTTTTCATCTATTTTTTTTTTTTTGGTTTAGTTTGAGAAGAATAGGTATTAACTCTTCTTCAAATGTTTGGTAGAATCACCTGGGAAGCCATCTGATACTGGACTTTTGGTGGTTTTTTTTCTTTTTTTTATTACTGATACAATTTAATTGCTGGTAATACATCTCTTCAAATTTTCTAGTTCTTCTTACTTTAGTTTTGGTAGGTTATATTTTCAGGAATTTATCAATTTCTTTTAATTTGCCCAACTTATTGGCATATAGGTTTTTATATTCTACTACAATTGTTTGTATTTCTGTGGTGTTGATTGTTTTTTCTCCTCTTTCATGAGTGGTTTTGTTTATTTGGGTCCTCTTTCTCTTCTTCTTTTTTTTTTTATGAGTCTGGTTAGAGGTTTACCAACTTCTCCAAAGAAGACATACAGAAGACCGACAAACATATGAAAAGATGCTCAACATCACTTATCATCAGGGAAATACAAACCAAAACTATAATGAGATATCACCTCATACCTGTCAGAATCACTAATACAAAACACAACAAATGAACAAAACACCAGAAACAACAAGTATTGATGAGGATGTGAGGAAAAGGAGCCCTCTTACACTGTTGGTAGGAATGCAAACTGGTATAGTCACCATGGAAAACAGTATGGAAGATCCTCAAAAAATTAAAACAGAACTACCCTATGATCCAGTAATTGCACTACTGGGTATTTATCCCCAAAATACAAAAACATTAATTCAAAGGGATACAAGAACTCCTATGTTTATTGCAGTGTTATTTGCAATAGCCAAAGTATGAAAGTAACCTAACTGTCCACCTATAGATGAATAGATAAAGAAGATTAGCATATATATACAATGGAATATTATTCACCCATAAAAAAGAATGAAATCTTGCCATTTGGAACAACCTGGATAGAGACTGAATGTATAATACTAAGTGAAAAAAGTCAGTCAGAGAAAGACAAATACCATATGCTATCACTAATAATGGAATTTAAGAAACAAAACAAATGAGCAAAGGAAAAAAAAGAGAGAGAGGCAAACCAAGAAACAGACTCTTAACTATAGAGAACAAACTGATGGTTTACAGAGGGTAGGTATGTGGGAGGATGGGTTAAATGATGATGGGGATTAAGGAATACACTTTTGTAATGAGCACTGGGTGATGTTAGGAATTATTGAATCACAATTATGGAATTGTTGAATATGACATTGGATGTTAACTAGCTGGAATTAAAATAAAAACAAAAAATTATAAATAAAAACAAAATAAAATATGTACTTATTATTATCATCATTTAAAAAATTCTTCCAATTTCTAGCCCTTCTCTAATCCTGTGCTTTATTTTTTTCATAGACTGTATTTCCTGAAGCTATATTATGTGTTAATTTGCTATTTCTTTATTTTCTTTTTTCCCCCCACTAGAAAATAAGTTTCAGTGACAGTCACTAGCACATATCAAACATACAATACATGTTGTTAAATAATATACAATTATTTTTATAAAATTACATGTAATAATGCATGTAATATTTCAAATGTAAATGTAAATACATATATATGTATGTATGTATACATACATATGTAAATATTATGTAATATGTAATAATTATACAAAATAAATTTATGTTTATATTATTGTAGGAAAGGGAAACCAGTTCTATGCCATTTTTCTTCCTAAATATTTAGCACAATACCACATTGTGTTTTTTGCACATATAACAAAAGTACATAAAAAGCTTTGTTTAAAAATAACTCCCCATTATTTGGCAAAGCTGTCAACTCTTCTGAGATATGGCAATCCAATAATTAGCCTAGACAGGTTGAAAAATATTAGTTCTATTCTGATTATTATCTCAATAAATTGAGTTAAGTTAAAAAACTATTAATTTCTAGATACTGAGTAGTGCAATTATATAAAGCAACCTGAAAAGTAGTTTATTAGTTGAAACTATCCAGTAACAGAAATGAAGGAAACTATGCATATGGGGCTTCTATACTGGTATTACTTACTAATACTCCTGTACCAACAGCTCAGGGTAGGTTATTTGTTGTGTTTAGGTAGCACCTGATCTGATTTCTGATCAGGTGTTCAATACTTTTAACATCATCTCTCGTTATAAGTTTCACTGTTTAAGAAAGTAAGATTCAAGGTCAATATTAGAGAAATAAATACCATGGGAAGGGTCTTTGGTATTGTCATGTAATTGAAGGGCTTTTTTGTTTCTGTTGCATTAATTTTCTCACAACCATCTCTTGGATGGAGAAACACAGAATTAGAACCGGGTCCTTGCAATGCAGATAACTACTGAAAAAATTTCTGGCCAGATTTAAAGGACAGATCTTCACGAATCATAGGGAATTCCTTGGGTGCAGTGAAAGCATATCCATGCGTTAGGATCAATTCATGTTCTTCAAGACCATATTTGCCTTTCGGAGAATCTTAATCTTTCATCTAGAAGTAATTATTTACCTATTTCTATTGTAAGAGCATATTATTTGAATTATGGTCAATGTACTTATGGAAAAGATGCCCACTGAATTTTCTATGAGATTTAGCTACTGTGTTTTTAGTTTTTGATTAATTTTTTCATTTATTTTTTAAGTTTATTTATTTATTTGAAAGGAGAGAGAGAGAGCACACAAGTGAGGGAGGGGCAGAGAGAGACAGGGACAGAGGATCCAAAGTGAGCTCTGTGCTGACAGTAGAGAGCTTCATGCAGAGCTTGAACTCCCTAACCGTGAGGTCATGACCTGAGCCGAAGTGGAATCCTTAACTAACTGAGCCACTCAGGTGCCCTGTTAGTGTGTTTTTATATGTAATATGAAATTTAAACCACAACAGATAAGAAAATCTATAGGTAAAAAATGTTAAAATTTAGCATATAAAAATATTTTTCAGAATTAAAAATAAATGTAAGAATTTGTTTAAATGAGGAGCTATGTTGTTTTTGAAAGATAACCTCATAAAAGGTGGGAATAAAATAAAATAAAGCAAAAGAAATAAAAGAGAAATAACACTGTTAAAACTTAGCTGACTTCAAAAAGAAAACAATAAAGATGATATAGATATAAAAGAAAAAATCCCTTATAATAATTATTTCATGGAAATGTATAAATGTTAATATAAAGGTAGATAGTAATAAAATTTTGATCTAGGATCTAATTCCATGTTAGCCACTAAATTGAATTCTCAAGTAAGCTAATTTTCTTAGCTTTCATTTTAGGTTGCCAATCATAAAAATGCCTGCTGCTCAGGTCATAATACAAGGGATCCAAGGAAAACTCTTAAAGTCACTTGAATTAAGTAACACACACACACACACACACACACACACACACACACACATATATATAGCATACAGAAAGAGATTATTATACATAGTGTATAGTTTATATAATTTTTATTACAGTAATATAGGTAATATTTAGATATAGTAATATTAATACAGTAAATAAGTAATATAGTAATATAAGTAATCTTATTATAGTAATTACGTTTTAGTGCCATTTTCACTTAAACTAGAGACATGTATATGTGTTAATCAGTACTTAAAATAATATTGTTATCCCTGTTAATATTTTATTGTTTAAGAAAACTAAATGAGAAGCTGAGTAAATGGCGAGTTTAGGAAGCTGCCTTAAATAATAAAGTTCCAAAGAACCTGCCAGAAGAGAACAGAAGGGCAAACAGCAGTGTGGAATTGCAGGCAAGAAACCAAAGCCTCAGCCACATATTGAAGTCAGCAGCATAGTCATGAGGGGCTACTAGGAGGAACATTTTAAATAATAGCAGAGGGGGTGAAAGACACACATGCATAAAGAAAAGGGAGTGAGAAAGATACTTTGTTGCACCTGTTTTTTAAGTTCGATGAAGGAAGAAATTTACAAAGGTCAGCTTTTAATGAGTTGACTGCTTTGATACTGAAAAAGATCTGGACTGTCAGAATCAGATGTCTTAAAAACTCAAGAGAAGGATTTTGAATCAGGTATATGTAAAGACAAAGACTTGTACATTTTTTAATAAAGTGTTTGAAAATAAGCTCTATTGAAATATGAATTGAAAAACCTTATTTAATATAGAAAATCAAATTAAATTGACAAGTCTTTGTCAAAGAATGAAAGTTCACATTTTAATAATAAACCATCCAAGTTGTAAGAACCATCAGAATAGTTTTTGTTCCCAGTTGAAATCTTAAAACCTTTTTGAAAAAAACAAATACGTAGTGTTACAAACACTAACACATGAATATAGACTTACTGTGGAAAAATTCAACACAAATATATGCAGAAGAAAGAGTTAATTGTTTTCTTTCACTGTCTCTCAATTCTTTTCCCCTCCACTCTGGCAATGATTTTTAAAATACATATTTTTGGAGTGTGTTTCTGGATCTATTTCTATGTATTTTTTACTATGAATTTTTATATATGTATATATACAGATGTTTACATATGTATAACTTAAGGTTTTTACATAAATATGTGAAAATATGATCCTATTATTTCTATAATTGCACAATTATTCTATTTTTTGTACTCAATAATAAATTTAGTAAGTTCCTATATTATATATGTGTGTGTGTATATATATATATACACACAGAGATCTACCTCATTCTTCCTAACAACTGCCTAGGATTTCATTGAATACATGTATCATAATGTAGTCTTCTACATTACATCCAGAGAATAGATGTATCACAATATAATCTGTCTTCTATTGAAGAACATCTAGGTTGTTTCCATATTTTTTACCATAATAAATATAATGTCAGGGATTTATGGTAAAACAAATTAATTTTTAAATTACTGTCCTCAAGCTAATGCAAAGAAATTCTGAATGTTCTTTCTTGCCTTTCAAAATCATTTTATCCTTTGCAAAACTCCTATGATTTAATTTTCACTACTTTATGTCAGATTAAATGAAACTAATTATGAGAGATGACCATTGGGGAGAAATTCTTGAAACATGTCAATAGACATATGACATATTTCAATAGACACATGTTCTCTGAAATTACATACAGTTAGATTTTACATGTCATGATCCTGAAGAGATACTTTATAAAAACAGTGGCATAATGGACAGAATGAGAATGAGTTTAGCATTAAGGATAAAATATGTTTGAAATTTAATTTTAATCAGTAATATTTTGCATGATATTTTGTGCCTTATAGTCCTCAATTATAGAGAATAATAATAATTTCTACTTATATTTGTTACTATGAGGAATAAATAAGGGACATCCCTTGACACAAAGAATGTATAAAATAAACTTAATTCTTCTTTTCTAATAGGTATTTGACGAATGCAGAAAATGGTGTTGAACTCTATTGGGTTAGATGTGTATATGACTTTGTGTGTGTGTATATTTGTATACCCCTCAAAAAATTAAAATATAAAATACTTTTATTAATATATACAATATATCCTTGATGAGGGGACTAGAAATTTAAAATTGGGAATCTAAAATCTGTCTGAGACTTCTTTTTTGCCCAATATCTGGGTCAGTATCTGGATAAGTCAAATAATTGCCATGACCATTTACTGTCATAACTATGAAAAAAAATGCTGGATTGTAATTAAATGTGTATATCAATGAGTGGTTTTCAAAGTATGGTCTCCATACTAGCACTGTCACTGGAATATTATTGAAAAGACAATTAAACCCCATACCAAACCTACCAAACCAGAAACTTCAGAACTGAACACAGCAATATGAGTCCTCTGGGTGATTCTGATGCATGCCCATGGTGGAGAAAATACTAGTGTATATCTTTAAAACATGTACTAAAATGTGGAATGTTCTTCATTTCACTACTTACAACTATAAACAAAATACACCAAAATGGTGCACTTTTAACATATTAAGTGAACATATGAATAGTACAGAGAATTCAAAATAATCACATACATTTTATGTTGCCAAATTTCCCTCCAGATTAGTCTGTTACCTGTACTGCCTTTTACCCAGGTTTCGGAAATGACACGCTTACTAAGTGTTTTCCGATGCTCATCAGTTAGCTGAGAGGTCAAATTTGGAATTCTTTTCAGCATCTTCCACACAGTTCTGTGTTCACGCAATGTTCTGTAAATGGGCCTGAAAGTAAAAACAACAAAAATATTGCAGATTGAGAGAATACAGTTTACACACAAAGAAACAAACTGAAATAATTCTTATTTTTGAGCTTTCAAATTTGTTATTTCTTTTTTAAGGTTTGCTTAAGGATACCTATGAAGATACTCTATTTTGTCTGGGTAATCAACTTTAGAATTTATTCTCCTTCCAACACTAAGATCTTAGCACAACCATGAAAGTTTAAACTTCAGGAAATTACACAATGCCTCTACCTTCTTTTTATAAAAAACTCAGTGCCTCAATAGTAACACTGTATCTTTTCTATTAATCATTGTAATAATAAAGACCGCTTTGATATAGTAAAAATATTGATTTTTTTTACCCACTGTATACTTTTGATCCTTTCCAAGTACTATTAAAGTTAGATCAAGTGAAGCTGAAATTTAATATTTGATAGACACTTTAACTGAAAAATGCATATGTAATTTTAAATAAAACAGTCATTATTTGATGAATGACATTTATTTGCTTCAATCATTAAACTCACTATTAAATATAATATCATAATAAAAATACAAAATTCATGTTATCCTAAGTTCTCAAGAGACTAACCTATCATACTACTGCTAAGTGCTCAGTATTTTTCAAGCAATTTAAAAAACTCTATTGTGAAAAATCAGGTTAGTAGCAGAAAGGAAATTTGAGATAAACTCAAGTTTGTCAGAAACAGTCCCAATTTAGATGTGATGTCCAGTTGAGCCACCTGGTATGCATGTATTTGTGTGTGCATTTTACCGGATAATAATATATGTTGTGGGTTTTTTTTGTAGGCTGTAGCAAAAAATTGTTGGAAAAATACTAGTGTAGACGATAGTGTTAAAACATAGTCTTGAGAAAACTGGGTTCCTAGTTAACATCATTTAAAAGTATGTATTTCATATTCAGTAATAAAGATCAGTATTAAAAAATAGCATGGGATTATAACAAAAACCTAACACATGTATCATTGATTCAGCAATGAAATAAAAGGTAGCGAAACATTAATATTATAGGCCAAAAAAAGGCAAAACATTTGATATATTAGTTGCCCTAAATAATTTGGAAGGCATACCAAGTCCTCAGCAACCAGCTGTTTCACAGAAAGTAGTTGGAAAGAGCCAGGAAGTTACTGCCTTTTGTTTGCTCAATGTTACTTCTTTGTTGCAATGTATTATTAGCGGGCTAAAACTGGCCTGTTTCAAGCATAAATGAAAAGCAATAAAAAAGATCCAAAAATGCAGGGCATGATTATAAAAGTCAAGTGTTTCTTGCTTCCATGCAAGAGCAACAACAAAAAACATTAAGGTCGGTTCCAAAGGTTATGCCTGTGACTTCAGCTCAGGTCATGATCTCATGGTTCCTGAGTTCGAGCCCCTTGTCTGGCTCTGTGCTGACAGCTCAGGGCCTGGAGTCTGATTCCGATTCTGTGTCTCCCTCTCTCTGCCCCTCTCCTGCTCATGCTCTGTTTCTCTCTTTCAAAAATAAACAAACATGAAAAAAAACTAAAAAATTGAAAGAGCCATGACTATCAAAGTTCTATTAAGTTTTCTCAATTAAATATAGGCACTTTAACCCTGTGACAAAGTTCTTTTTAGAAGTTTTGCCTTATCGGGACGCCTGGGAAGCTCAGTCGGTTACATGTCCAACTTCGGCTCAGGTCACGATCTCAAGGTTCATGACTTTGAGCCCCACATGGGGCTCTGTGCTGACAGCTCAGAGCCTGAAGCCTGCTTCCGATTCTGTGTCTCCATCTCTCTCTGCCCACACTCTGACTCTCTCTCTCTTTCTCATTCTCTCTAAATTAAAAGAAAAAAAAAGAAGATTTGCCTTCTCAACCAAGCCTATTCTCTCAGAAGAACTTAAGGTAGCCTACATTAAGAGAAAGGTAGGCACAGGGAGGAGAAATAAGGAAGGAATTGAAAACAATGTCTAGAACAAAAATTTTGGATTTGGTTATGGTATATAAAGGATCCTGGAGACAGATCAGAAACCCTGACAAATGATCAGTACCATCCAGTGTTCTGAAATCCCCTTGAAACTTTTCAACTGATTCTAACATACATGCATGTGTTTACCATCCTCAGGATGATAAATCAAGACATTCAGGTCTGAAAAGTGGGCCTCTCAATTTCTCAATTCCCTCTCAATTTCCATCTTTACTATTTGTTGGGAACTTTTTTACATACATTATGCCCACTCCTTGCTTACAAGAGCTTGCTGGCCTACTCTTAATATACAAAAGCTGTTGGTAAAGAACTTGGATTAATAAGAAAGAAAAATTCACACATTGAAAGATGTTTGGAAAATGATAATGCCCAAACTATTAGTAGTAGTAAGGAGTTGGTGAGTTTTTTTTAATTAATAGTGTCATTATTATCATTATGAGTTATCAGACCACATACAATGGTGTGAAAGAAAATGTTATTCCCTTGAATTTTCATTTAGTCACATCTATGTCTATTCTTAGCCCTAAATCCAGCTGATCACAAAAAGCAAAATGTTGGTATATTCCAAGTATTTGGAAATATATCAGTTGGAAACAAAATAATTTTAGGATTTTCCACTTATTCTTTTTTCTCCAGGTGATTATATCAAATCTAAGAGCTTATAGAGTCATGACAAGCTGCGTAGCTGGGTTCTGATGATGAGTACCTACGTGCACTGGCATCTGATGAATTGAAACTATCATGAATAGCCACTGGCATCCATGCTGGCATCCTCTGAGTCCCTAAATGTTTCCAGTTGTAGGTACACAAGATCTAGAGTTTTTTAAACTCTTTTAAACCTATTGACTTTTTCACTCTCAGCTAATTGTTCCCATTTTTTTGTGGTAAGAAGAGAGTTTGATCACTTCAGTGAGTATCTCTGAGGTAATGGGATACTGATTAGGACTCTCTTAAAGCCTCTAACTAGTTCACTCACATATACTCAGATGTGCAAATGAAACGGAACTCTCGCATTTTTCTAAAACTGATGTAATCTAACAGTCTCCAGTTTGTTAAAGAGTTAAACAAAGCAAAGCAAAACAAAACAAAATCCTTGTATTTTCCTCATAACAATATTGCATCTCTTCTTATACAAGCTCCATTTAACTTAAATGTTGAGGATACACAAAGGTTAGCTTCCTGTGTTGGCTGACTTATATGGTTTTTCCTCAAGGACTTAAAGACTCTCGAGTAAAAATATGTAGTCTTCCAGAGTTGCTCCACTCACAATTCTTTTTCCCAAGAGGTGGTGCAAGTATACACGGGAATTGACTGTGTTCTTCTGGCAGGGGCCAGAGGAACAGTTGGTCTGCTTGTGCTGATAATTTCACTGAAAATATAATCAACTTATATTACAGAACACTTAAACACAGCCATTAAGCTTGGGTAGGATGTTTGCCAATAAAACAAGAGTAAATCAGAGCAGTCAAGTACAAGAAAGGGGATAATATAATGGTGGAATATAAGAAACAGTATTTAAACTGAGAATCAGAGAGCTTAATTTCCTCAAGGACACATAGCTAATAATAATAAAAAAGAAACTGAAATACTAAAAATTGCTGAGGGATGAACAAATCATGCTGTTAAAACACACCACACACCACACACACACACACACACACACACACACAAAAGTTAAATAGAATAATTCCAGACACTCAAAATAAATTAATGAGGAAAAAGTATACAATTTTCTCATTTAAAATGGAGTCAAATATTATATGTAGAAAGGTACACATGATGGCTTTAAGTAATATATTAAAAATTGAATATAAGTAGTCACTAATAAAGAAATAGTTAAAGTATTTTCATCTTTTCAAGAATATATCATCTAGGTTATTACAGAATCAGGGATATAATACAAAATCTTATGTAGAAAGATAAACCTACAATATTGGTGAAAAGTTATTAAGGCATACATTGCATAATTGAAAATAGATCAGAAATACTCTTGGGGCAAGATTATAACTGAATCTTAATGATCTGATTTTACAATTGAAAAATACCATAATTAAAATAGTCACTGCAGACATTCAGTTTTATGAACCATAACTTAATGAATCAGAAATTACTGCCTTCTTAAAGATTGTTTCCTTTACATAACTGATTTAAAGTGTCAATTTATCTCTTCAGTTATTGCCATCACTTGGTTTCCTCTTCCTTTAAAACAAGATACCATACACTATGCCATACCTGAAATAATAATTTCTGTATTATTCCTTCCATTAAACTATCATTCTGGAAAAAGAATGGCATATTCTCTCTGTTAATTATTTATTTATTTACACTAATTTAAAATACCTAAGCTGCTTAATTTGAAGAATTATCTGACTACCTAGATATTAGAAATTCTGTTAAGACAGCTTCCTATTCTTCTGTAGTCAAATAGAAAAGAAAAACAGACAAAGAAACCCAGGAGTAATTCTGATTGCAAGACTTCATTTATGAAGAGTTACCAGAAGGCCCATGAAGGTCTCTAAAAATTAAAGTAAACATCAGAGATGCTAATTAATTTTTTTTACTTCTCAGTGACTTATAAGCATCAAAGAAACTGTCCTGTCATAAAACAATCAACTTTTAATTGGGAAAAAAAGATACTTGGAGATACAGCTGATTCATAAACTTGAAAAGCTGTCATATTAAAGAGGGATTGAGATTATTCTGTCTGGCAATTATGAATAGAGGGTATAAAGGTTCATTTTTTTCTAATTAAAAGGTACAATTAAAATATTAAAAACAATAAAATAGATCAAGCCTTGTGGACATACACACACACACACACACACAACACACACAAAGTCCTCCTGCTTGTTGGGGTTCACACTTTATTTCAATAATGGTTAAAAATAACTAGCTAAACAGAAATCAACAGGAGGCTCAGTCTCATGGCTGTTGGTAACTTGATAATCCTCTGATATCCCTCAGAATTTGGGGGCATTTATGTTTCTCCCACCCAGTTGTTTCTTATTGATTTCCTACTTAATTGAATGCTTAATTTCTGATGTACAAGGCATAATTTGCTGTGGACACTTTTATTTGTTTTCTTTTAAATAACATCTTATCATTTCTATATATAAGAGTTAGGGGGCACTTGGGTGGCTCAGTCGATTAAGCATCTGACTTTGGCTCAGGTCATGATCTCGCAGTCTATGGGTTCAAGCCCCACGTCGGACTCTGTGCTGACAGCTCAGAGCCTGGAGCCTGCTTCTGATTCTGCGTCTCCCTCTCTCTCTCTGCCCCTCCCCTGCTTGCTCTCTGTCTCTCTCTCTCAAAAATAATAAACATTAAAAAAATTTAAAAAAAAAGTCAGGTCAGATAGAGAATAGGTTACCACTTGTTTCAATTTTTAGTATTTTCACTAATACTATCATGCAATTCTTTATACATGAATTGTACAAGAGCAGTAGTATTCAAAAACAGTAGTTCGTTCAACCTAAATTTTACATAGAGTATCCATAAATAAGGTCAATAAAAGCTAAATTTAAAAAAAAGTATAACTATACTAGTTTAAGGATTGGGGAAACAGGTCAGTTTCCACACAAGGTATAGTTTCTACATGTACCAACATAGTACACCTGAAGGAGATGTGAAAAAAATCCACAGGGCTGATGGAAAATTATAGGAAATGCAGGCTTCCTTTCAATATGGATATTCTATTATTTTAATTAGTTGATTTCCCAATATTATTTTATTTATTTTATTTTATTTATCATATAATTACAAGGAATTACATGTTCTGGTTCAATCACTTCCTTCTAAAATGAGAAAGTTGAGTCTTAGACATGTTAAATAATTTGCCCAAGGTCATATGGATAATAAATAGTGGAGCCAGGATTTTATCCCAGGCATTTTCACTCTGGAGCCTAGATCCCCAAACACTTAGCCACTATATTAAGTCAAATTTTCTAGTGATTTTCACTTATTTTCAGTATTAGGGTAACTGAGTTAGGGCAGGGGCTGTTCCAGGTTTTGTTGAGTCTGACACATAAATAAAAAAGAACACAAATTTACAAATTAAAAAATTTGTACAAATGTGAATACAGTTGATCCTTGAACAATGCAGGAGTTATGGGCACAAACCCTCCCACACAGTCCAAAATCCACATATAACTTTTAACTCCTCTAAGACTTATATAGTAAATAGCCTACTGTTGATGAGAAAATTTACCAACTAAACATAAATGGTTGATTAACACATATTTTGTTTGTTATATGTATTATATGTTGTATTCTTATAGTAAACTATAAAAAATAAAACATTATTATGAAAATCACAAAGAAGAGAAAATAGGTTTACAGTGCTATACTGTATTTATTAAAAAAAAATCTGTGTATAAGTGACTGCACAGTTTAAACCTGTATGTTCAAGAATCATTGTAGTTATTTAGAAAGAGAAGAAAGCAATACAAATTATAATTTTTTAAAGCTAGATGGTTTTAAAACATCCCAAATCCAAAAAAAATGTTACAGTACTTTTATTAGTTGCCTAAGAACACCTATTATATTTATTTTCATAAAATTTGTCCTGCATTTCCTATATATTTTCACTTTGATTGACAACAATTTTATAGTATTTTTTATTGATAGAGTCTTCTCTTGAGCTTGGTTTGTAGAATTTTAAAAATTATTCTTAATAATTTAGAAATACTTCTTTTAGCTTCACGACTGATTATTAATAACATAAGTTTTCAGGATTCCGATCAAATTTGGGAAAATCCATATCCACATTTCTTTCATCTATGACATATAAGATTTGAAAAGCTATTCCACAGATTCAGTTCTCTCCATATATTCTAAAGTATGTTCCAGTCCATGGCCCACATGTTCCTGGTACTGGGTTGCTATGGAATTGTTATATATGGTGATAAGAGCTCTGTTTCTGTTTCTTTACATCAAGATGCTGTTGAGTCCACTCTGTGTGGTAGGGTTGTTCCTGATAGCCATTCCTACATGTGCATAACTAGCAATAACTTGAATATGTAACAGTGACTAAGAACCAAAAATCATATCTCACCAGACCAGAGATATATATCTCTCACTTAATTTTCCTTAAACTGAATCCCCAAAATGGCTGTAGTCACTCCAATTCCAGGAGCCATGAAAATAAAATATACGTAAAGGAAATTCGCTGGCAAAGGGAAAAAAAGTGATCACAGTCAAAATATCTTACCTATGCACATTTTGCAGAAACTATGAGCATGTGAATACATTTCTAGGGTGTCTCTCAGGGTGTTGGATGGGACCCAGGCAAATTAAATGACATACCTAAAGTTTAAGCTTCCTTATTTTCAAGGTAAATCTACCTCTGAGTTAAACAAAAGAAACAATAAGAAGAAAACAGTATTATAATCAAGGTTGATTAAAAACAGAAGGCTTTGAATCTAGAGTGAAAGGTAAGCCAAAAAAAAAAAAAAAAAGAAAAGAAAAGAAAGAGCGTGAAATCAGAAACACAGAGCAAAGTAAAATCATGAGCCTGAATCAGAGTCCATGGAAGAATTGCCTCAGATTTACAATTGGGGGAAAAATGGTAGAAATGGCACCGTTAATAATCAGCCAAGAGCAAAATACTTGGGAATCTGTTACATTTGGTTATATTTGCTGCTAGAACATATGCCTTGTATGCCAGCCACATGAGTTCCTCAACGATCCCCCAAATTTGCCAAAATTCGATGCCCTTATGTGTGAGGATACATGAACTTTTTCAGAAATTGCACTAAAATCTCTGGGCTTTAGAAGGTACAGAACATTTTATCAAATGTTTTGTGAACCAGAGATTAGTGGGATAGAAAAATCCAGCTAAAAAGATCACTCTAATGAAAGGATACACACATGCATACCTTTGGGCCTCCTTAATATAAGTTTTCAAAGCAGCAATTATGACACTTACAAAATTATTTAAAGGGATTTAAAAAGCAACCCTCCCCATGTCAGTTATTTATCCACTTTCCCTGTATATTTTCAAGTAATTCACTATAAAATTATTTTTCTGGAATCCAGTGTGTACTTGAAATTTTTCACGAATCATTAATCATTAATATGCACATCACTTTCTGTCTGACTTCTCATTTGAATTGCCTAATCAGTCAAGGATGAATGAACAGAATAACAACTGATTTTATTTGATCATCCAAATTCATATGACAAACATTGATTATTATCAGTTTTTCCAGAAATTGAGTTGGTCATTCACATGGAGTGCAGACATCAGAATCACAGCATGATTTGGGCTTTCTTTGCTATTCCTATACACAGTTGAAAATTGAAAGATCACTGACTGCAACTTTAACTCTGCAAGGTTAAAAAAAAAACTTTTTATGATTAGAAAATAGATTATTTTTAAAATGTCAACTTTCTCCTTGTTGTTTGGGGGAGGATGGCTGTGCTTTTTCTTATGGAAGGGGAGAAATTAAAAGACGTGTTTATACCACCAGAATAGAATTACAGATTTCCCTTCATTTTATAAGGACATGACTGAAGAAAATAATAAGCAAGGCTGTTAACTAGAATTTTTGTAAAAGAGTGGGGGCATTATAAAACAAGTTTCGAATAGCTTAACTTTCTATGTATTCATGATTCTAATACAAACGAGAATTTTGAGAATCCTCAGGAAAAGAACTTCATCAAGGAGCACTTCCACAGAATCTTTCACAAACTCAGCCCATAAAACATGAGTGCTTAGCAATAGCCACATAAAAAAGAGCATAAGTAAGGTCTTAAAATACAGTTGATTCTCAAACAACACGAGTTTGAACTGTATGGATCCATTTATATGCAGATTTTTTACAGTACAGTACTGTAAATGAATTTCCTCTTCCTTATGGATTTCTTAATAACATTTTCTTTTCTCTAGCTTACTTTATTGTAAGATAGTGTATAAACACATAGAACATTTAACACATATGTTAATAGACTGTTGATGGTATCAATAAGATTCTTGTCAACAGTAAGCTATTAGTAGTTTAAGTTTTTACAGAGCCAAAAGTTATACATGGATTTTCAACTACATGGGGTGGGGGTGGAGGGTCTGGTGTAACTAACCCCTACACTGTTCAAGGATTGATGTACTTCAGAAGTTGCCTGTATCTCACTCTCTTAACACACTTAGCAGCAGTAAACAAAATATTCATGGATTACTGAAATATACAGATGTTTACAACTTTTATTTAAGGTTTTCTACATTTTTTATGCCTAGACATTTGAAATGGCTGCTTCCAAGACACAAAATTGACAAGATAGATTTTTCTGTAAGAGAAACTGACAGGCAATTTTGCTGGGAATCTTAATTATTCTAAACTTAATCACCCTATTTCTCTTTTCTGTGCTCAAAGGAACAAAATAATGACATGTCAGCTTCAGAAGGCAAGCAACAGCCTCTACCTACATTTTGGATATTTGAGTTCATCTTAAAAAAAGCCTCTACTGTCTGACCATTCATTCATTCATTTGTTTATTCAGCAAATAGTTTTGTGTAATGGTTAATTTCAGGTATTATTCTAAATAAATAATTATTCTACTATTCAGCATACATAATGTAAAGACAAATATGCTCCTTACCTCACACAAACTTAAATTCAAAGAAAGTCAGGAGTGCCTGGGTGGCTCAGTCAGTTGAGCGTCTGACTCTTGGTTTCAGCTCAGGTCATGCTCTCTTGGTTTGAGTTTGAGCCCTGCATCGGGCTCTGCACTGACAGTGTGAGGCCTCCTTGGGATCCTCTCTCTGTCCCTCTCTCTCTGCCCCTCCCTCTGCTGTCTCTCAAAAATATATAAATAAAAACTTTAAAAAATTATAAAAAAGAAAGTCAGACATTAAACACAACTTATGTCTTTGAAAGTGTACAGCACTGTATTCTATGGAAAGTAATAGTGAGACATACCTAGTCTAGAGTTGTCACAAAATATTTCCCAGAAATGATGGTGTGTAAACTGACATCTGAAGGATAACCTGGGAAATGAGGAAAGGGAAGATAACAGTGTTGCACTCATAAGTAATTGCTTGTCCAAAGGTCCAGAGTCAAGTATTCAAGAAACACTTAGTGAAGAAAGCCTAGAGTGGTTGGAGCAGAGATGTCAATGAGGAAATTGGACATAAAGTGATGCTAAAATGATAGGCAAGGTGAAATCCTAGAGGGCATGTAAAGAATTCCTGTGAAGAGTTCCTGTGGAAAATTTTAGACCTTGTCATAAGGAAAGGTAAAGTCATCCAAGGGCTTTATTAAGAAGAATAACTGAACAGATTTGCATTTTTGAAAGTTAACTCTAGCTGCAGAGAGGAGATTAGAATATTGTAAGATAATACATTATAATCTGTAAGAAGGATATTATAGATTATATATGAAAAATTCCATCTAGTAGGTAAAGTTCTTAAAATTAGTTTGGAATATGTTAAGTGAACTTAACAGGTCAAACAAAATACAGTACAATTCATTGTTAGTCAATTTGTCCTGCCATAGGAGTAATGCCACTATCACCAGTATTATCAATATGACTAGAGAGATATCCTTTGTCTAGATGGACAACTGGTAATGTCAGTTTGAAAATTTCTAGTCCAAAATAATCTGATATGTTTACTGTCTTGAATTTCTGACTACATTTCAGTTACTGTCAAAATGGTAACCAGGAAAAATTAAATATAAGAAATATCATGTTATTCCCTCTTTAAGAGCATACCTTCAAGATATATTCTATTCTCATCTAATGTTAGGACCATGAAAATCTACAAACTTAAATTTAATAAGTTCGTTCTAACTTTTCCATAGTTTGAGGGGAAATGTATGTTTAGCAAAGTCACTAATAGTCATACGTATCGGATGGATAGGTGAATGGATACAGTTGCAGACATCTATGTAATAAAAATATTTACACATCTGTATTTGAATATCTATGGATATTTTGAACATCACCTTTCTACATATCTGAAGATAGAGTATTAATCTGTAGACAGACATTAAAATATATATTGAAATCTATAGATACTAATCTAAATCTATATATATCTGTGATATATCTGTGATATATAATGAAATATAGCTATATAAATATTCTAATTTTTAAATATGAAAATGTTGCTTTTTTAGAAGATTGGTAAGAAAATGATCATATAGAGAAAATCCATTAAGCACTGAGTAAAAAGAAAACTAAAATGTTCCATAATATTGTCAATCATATACTTCAATATTTGCTTCTCAGCAAGAAAAATTGACACTGGAATATATTTTTTAAACTAATGATAATTAGCATTTCTATTTTCTTCTGGGATGCATAAAAATATTTGAGCTAAATTTAGTGTTACGACACATCATGTATGTTAGCTAAGGTGTGCTATATATTACATTTAAAAGTTATTTATTTATTTGTTTGTTTGTTTATTTATGTTTAAAATAAGAGTAGGAATTCAAGAATAAATTTAAAATAGTAATTAAATTCATAGGAAATTTAAAACAGGAAAATTGTATTGTAGACGACTGAATAATATATGATTCAAAGAACAGATTTTTATTTGTTTTTTTCAAACTGTTTTATACACTTTTAAAGAAGACTCTCTTTTGTCATTGCTGTTCTTTTGTTTTCTTTTTAAATTTGTAAGGGCTTAAAGTGGATATGGCAAGAGAGTGATGGCTATAGAGCATGGAATGGAGCTGGTAAAGAAGTATTTTTACCTCTTTATTAGATTGAGTAGTTAAAGAGAGAGAAAAATAATCGTGGAAGACCATCAAGTTCCTACTTATGAAATTGTAACTATGGTGGTGGAATTTAATAAGATGGAAAAGGCTTCAGAAGAAGCAAGTTTAGTGGAATGAACAAGGGTTTCGTTTTAGATTTGGAAAGTGAGATATGCCAAGTGATCACATCAAGTAGATAAATGTTCCAAAACCAGAAGAAATGCTTGTAGGCATCTGATTCTGGGAAAAATAGATTACCAGGGACTTGATTTACTCTCTTGCCCGAAACAAATAAAAAATGAGATAACATATATAAAATAATGGTTTTACAGACATTGAATATCAGGCAGAAAAAACCGTGCTCCCTGGAAATGAGATATAAACAAAGGTAAGGCATGTGATTTTCCTAGTGGACAGAAAGGAAAGAAAATTTCTATGCTGCAACATGAGAGGAAACCCTGTCTCCCAGAATTGAAAAGACATATCTAAGAGTCAGGAGAGGTTAAGGAAGTCAGAGTCCACAGAGAAAATTATTGTAGAGGAGAAAAATGCAGAAAGTATGAAAGAGAGCTCCAAAAATTTGCAAAGAGTACTTGTTGAGTCTTTAGTATCATCATTGCTCGCATGTGAATACATTATCATAGGCTGGAAATGGAACCACATGAAAATATCAGAGGAAACAATATGTGGAGTTTAACCACAACCACATCTAGCAATAGTTCTTTTTTCCAAAATGCAGAGTGGAAACCTTGTCATTCATGGGACATGGTATAAAGTACTCATGAAGGTTTTGCTTTAGTATTAGGGAAAAAATAACCCTAGACTAAACGCTATACTGATCCTGGCTAACAAAACCTAAAATCAAAATTTGAAAGGATTACTGTGTTTCTAATAAATTCAACTAATCCTGGAACGAAGCTCAAAATTATTGATAATAATGTAAAAATATTCAACATCCAATGAGGTAAAATAATCACAAAGTCTGATATGCAATCAAATATTACCAAGCATGCAAAGAAGCAAATACTGTTAGAGCTTCAAGGATAAACATCAAATATACAATTATAGTCACATATTTCAACACCCCTCTTTCAAAAATTAGTGTGAAAATACAGAAAATAAAGCTATAGTAAAGCTATAGAAACCTTGAACAACTTGATCTAACTGATAATTATGGAACATTACCCCTCAATGAGAGCAAAATGTACATTATTTTCAATTGTACATAAAACATTTACCAAGATAGATAATATTATGTATCATGAACATGTTTCAGTATATTATTAAGGAATCATATCATGAAATGTATATCCTCAGAGCACAACAGAATTAAATTAGAAATCAATAACAAACAGTTCCCCGAAATATTCTCAAATATATTTGCAAACTAAATAACATATTTCTAAATAACCCATAGATCAAAAAAGAAACCATAAGGAGAATTAGAAGGTATTTTGAACCAAATGAAAATAAAAAT
Source organism: Cryptoprocta ferox (assembly GCA_028646485.1). NCBI lineage: Eukaryota > Metazoa > Chordata > Mammalia > Carnivora > Eupleridae > Cryptoprocta > Cryptoprocta ferox. Next base: position 45,392,156 of record CM053569.1, read on the forward strand.
TCAATATATTAAAATTTGTGGGACATAGCCAAAGTAGTAGTTAGAAACATACCACTAAATGCCGATATTAGAAAGAAGAAATGGTAAGACAAATGACCTCTGCTTCCACCTTAAAATAAAAAACAACAACAAAAGAATAAGAGAACTTAAATCCAAAACAAGCAGAAGAAAAGAAAGATTAAAGATTAGAGTAGAAACCAAAAGGCAGGAGGGGAGAAAATCAATGAAATAATGAAATCAAAAGGTGGTTCTTTGAGATCGATAACTTTGATAAACCTCTAGCCATACTGAGCAAGAATAAAATAGTGAAGATACAAATTATGAACACCAAGAATGATAGATATGACATCTCTATAGATATTTGGGTATAAAGTAACAAGTGAGTATCATGAGCAACTTTACATCAATAAATTCCACAACTGGATACAATGGATAGATTTCTTAAAAGATAAAAAACTACTTACTAATTGTCACCCAAGAAGAAAGAGATAATTTGCATGGTCATGTATCTAATTTTAAAACATTAAGTTTGAAATTACAAAAGTGAACAAGGAAATCTTGAAAGGTTTTATCCATACATTACACATTGTCTTGATTGCAATCATGGTTTCAGAAATGTATGTATCTTTACCAAATGTATCAAATTGTACACTTTATTTTCTTAATGTTTATTTATTTATTTTGAGAGAGAGAAAGAGAGAGCAAGCACAAGCAGGGGAGGGGCAGAGAGAGAGGAGGAGAGAGAATCCGCTATGTCAGCATGGAGTGAGCCCAACATGGGGTTCAATCTCAGGAACCATGAGATCATGACCTGAGTCAAAATCAGGAGCCGGTCAGTCTCTTAACTGAGTCACCCAGGAGCCCCAAATTGTACACTTTAAACACGTGTTATTGTGTGTTAATGATAGCTCAATAAAATAGCTTTAAAAAAAAAAGAATGGATGCTTTTGATTTAAAATCCAGGCATTATTGTGGTAATCATCCTCCCTCAAAGTATTTTTTTTAATAGGAATATAGAAACAATAACAAAATATCAGAGAGATAGGGGAGGATGCCATAAGTTGATAAGAGGATGCCTCACATTTCTGGAGGGCGGGGGAAGTGTATAGAAGATGATAGAGAAGCACAATAAAGAAATCCAAAGTCCAGAGCATTATTTTACTGAAGTCTTTAAATCTTTCTGCCTTATGGAAATTACTTATTCAGAGATTCAATGAGTTTCTTTAGAAATGTTCAAGCCCTTCCTTCCAGTTATCTACTGCCATCAGTGAATCTCTGCCTTTAGGTTTTGTGAAACCTTTGTGTGTTCTAGATATATTTTGCAGGGTCAAGAGAATATGACCACTTCTTATCCTTCGACTGTTAGCAGTCTGATACAATCCTCATTTTCACTTGTATTAATGTAACAATCTATTAAATGTTCTCCCTATTTACACCCTTGCTTAATATTACAGCCAAAAGAGCCTTTAAAAATGTAAGTCAGGTTTTGTCTTTGGATTTCCTCAGCTCTAAGTAAAAGCCCAAGGTTTTACTATGGACCAAATTATTAGTCTATCCACATCTCCTAAAGCTCCTCCACTTATTCATTTCAACTTTGTCACATTGGTCTCTTTCCTACCCTTCAAACACATCAAGCAAACTTCCACTTTAGGTTTTTGCATTTCTTATTTCTTCTGCTTCAAAAGTGCTCTCTCAAGATATCTGCACTGTATGCTCCCTCACTTCATGTTTTTGCTCAAATGTCACCTTCTCAGTGAGACTTTCTCTGAGAACTTCTAGATACAATTTAATAATTCACTTCTACTTCTACCAAAACCTGTAATTCACTAATTTTTCTCTATAACACTAATCACTTTCTGATAAATCATGTATTTTCTTTTTTGTTATTGTTGGTTGTCTTCTATTAGAATATAAGTAAAATGAAGGCAATGTCTATATTAGGTTCTGTATGATGAACAGGGCTTGGTATTTAAAAGATGGCCAATAAATATTTGTTGAAAAAATGAAATATTTCACTTTTTCCTTAAGCCACTTCTACTTATTAATAAATTCCCCAAATTGCTTTCAAGCTTTAGGACTATCAGTTTACTTACAGCAAGTGAATTTTACTTTACTGTCTATCATTACTACATTACATTATTTTATCATCTCTATATACCTTCAACTACTCAAAATCATGCCAAACCTTCTATTTGTTTAAATTATCCCCATAGCTCTCTTCTTCCTATATTAAAAAGCTTATTATTTTATAATAATAAAATTTTAGTACAGTACAAGATTTTATAATGAACTTATTTAAATTTTTTTCTACTTTACTATAACATGATAAATTGATTAAGGAATATGAATTGTATTTATCTCATAGTTACTGGTTACAATGTGATTAAAATAAAAATCTAGAACTTCTGGATAGGAAAAAAACTGAGTGCTTGGTGTTTTATTTATCATAAAAATGCATGATAAAAAAGATAAGAAGCACCGTGTTAATCTCTATGTCAGTAGTTTTAGGAAAAGAAAAGTCACATTCTTCAGATGCTGATATTCATTATCAGTGCTAGACTTGTTCAGTGATGTGCAGAATTTAGAACTCTGCAATTGTACTGTAAAATTTTTTTCAGTATTGTAATTCTTAAAGGAAAATAACTTAATTATTTTGAGGATAAAATTCTCTATCTTCCATCTTTTTCCTTCATTGAAACAATCACTTTATAAAATAATTTTAAACATTGTGAAGTTTCTTAGGAATGAAGACATTGTCCTTATAGGAATCTAATCTTAGGAAGTAGCAGAATGAGACACAGTATTACAATTTAGATCCTGATGATTACTTCTTAAATGTTCCTTTTTACATTTTACTTCCACTTTTTACCTCTTTAATTTTCTCTATTCTATCCAAGAAAAAATGAGTATAGATAATAATAAAAATAATTAACATTTGAATCATATTTTAACATTTCCAAAGCACTTTTATTTATATTGCCTCATTTAACCTTAACAATACTGTAAATTTAAATAGTTGATATTTTCCCATTATCTAGTTAAAGAACATTAGGAGCCTCTGATTTCAAATAATAGTGATAACATCAGACACAACTTAAGCCTGGTTCTAGATGTCATTTTCTTCTCTGTCCTGCCATTCTATCTAAGAAGAATAAACAACATTTTTTAGTATGAATTTTATCCAAATGACTGTTTATAGTATCTTGATTTTTCATAACCCAAGAATTCAGAAATAGGAATAATTAAAATATCTGTTGTAAGTATCTTGTATAATAAATATTAACTTAAGCTAAAAGTTAGGAAATATGCCTAATATGAATTACGAGAAATACCAATTTTAATCTGAGTTAACAAACTGACATAATTCTTGCATTTAATGCAAGCATGCTTTAATTAATGTTACTACTGGACTCAATATTTGAATAACTGAAAATAAAGGATTGTAATAAAGATACACAATCATATTATCTGGATCAGTAAATCACACTATATTCATCTAGCAATGCCACATAGAACTATATTGGAACCTGAGGCAAAAGAAAAACATATATGTCCTCTATATATTCATACTAAAATATCCTCCCATAATTTGAGGTAAGTGGAAAATGTTAATAAGATGCCCTACAACAACAAAAAGCATGAGTGGATATAAAGCCCTGCATTCCGAATCAGTTAACACACCATCGTACACCTTCATAAATCCACCTAGCAGGGACCCAACTACCTGGTTATTTAGAAATAGTAGGCTGATGGGAAATGATAGTACCCATCACTAAACAAAGAAAATTCAGGGTCATAAAACAAAACAATGATCTATTTAAGATTTTTGTATTTTGTTCATCATGGTATTTTACATTAATTTTGTGTTTTCAAAATATTACCCCCAAATGTATTATAACTTAATTACTGAGATTTTTGGCTATGCCCCACCTTAAATTTGGCACCTCCTCTTAATCCCAGTCCTGTCTCCAGGTACATGTTTAGGTATTACTGAAAAAAGATAACTGAAGAACGTAACTACAGATTGAAACAATCTACCTCAACAACAAAAAAATATATGTTCTATTACACCACAAGATATTAAGCTAATGAGTTCTAAAGTCAGACTTTCCAAATCTAAATCTCAACTTCATACTTATGAGGAGGGTAACTTTGAGCACTTTATTAGACCTCTGTATGTCTCAGTTTCATTTACTGTAAAATAGCCAATAAAGAAAACCTATGTCAGAAAATGTTTAAATATGTTAACACACATAAAGCATCTTGAAAGATACCTAGCACAGAGTAGGCTCTCAAAGATGATGACTATTGTCATATTCATATCAAGTGTTATGCAATTTTAAAATAAAAATATGTATCAGTCTATTGCCAGTTTATTCTAGACACATACTAAGAACATTTTAGTAATGGGTGCTAACCACATCGACTTTCTTTTTGAGAAAAAAATAGCATTTTGTTTTCAAGAATTATAATGAATACATAAGCACTTCCACACACTCCCAAATGGATCTTTAAGAATTCAAATAAGCTTGGATTACTTTCTTTCTTAGCCCATGCTAGATTTAAGAAAATTAAAAATGAATATTGTGATGATTGGTGTAAGCTTAATAAATGAACACATGAACACACAGGTTGAAAATTTAGTAGATAATAAAACAAAAATAAAGTTCATGCTTCTTTTAACATTTCTTTCACTGCAAAATAGTAGTTCTTTCTTTTTGTTAATTTAAATTTTAGTTAGTTAACTTAAAGTGCAATATTGGTTTCAGGAGTAGAATTCAGTGATTCATCACTTACATGCAACCCAGGGCTCGTCCCAAGTGTCCTCCTTAGTACCTATTACCCGTCTCACCCATTTCCCACCCACCTCCTTCCATCAACCCTCCATGTGTTCTCTATTGTTAAGAGTCTCTTGTGGTTTGTTTCCCCCTCTTCTCTTTTCCCTCCCTTCCCATATGTTATGTTTTGCTTCTTAATTTTCACATATGAGTGAGATAATATGGTGTTTGTCTCTCTCTGATCGACTTATTTCACTTAACATAATACATTCTAGCTCCATCCACATCATTGCAAATGATGTCGTTCTTTTTGATGGCTGAATAATGGCTGAATAATATCCTATTGTATACATATACCACTTCATCTGCCGATGGACATTTGGGCTCTTTCCATACTTTGGCTATTGTCGATAGCACTGCTATAAACGTTGGGGTGCAAGTACCCCTTCAAATCTGTTTTTTGTATCCTTTCATTAAATACCTAATAGTGCAATTGCTGGATTGTAGGGTAGCTCTATTTTTGAGGAACCTCCATACTGTTCTCCAGACTGGCTACACCAGTTTGCATTCTGACCAACAGTACAAGAGAGTTTTCCTTCCTTTCCATCCTCACCAACACCTGTTGTTTCCTGTGTTGTTAATTTTAGCCATTCTGACAGTTGTGAAGTATCTTGTTGTGGTTTGGATTTGTATTTCCCTGATGATGAGTGATGTTGAGCATCTTTTCATGTATCTGTTAACCATTTGGATGTCTTCTTTGGGGAAAGAATAGTAGTCATTTCATATTGTGTATTTTTAATAGCCCCACTTAAGTTTTTAATCACTCTTTAGCTCCCCACAGCTTGCCACAAAAAAAGAGGCTCCACGTAAGAAAGATCCAGCAGTGATTATTCACAGATAAAATTTGAAAAGTTTTTCCCCTTCTGGTCTTTAATATGTATGTTCCCATCCACAGTGTCAGGTTATCTTTCATACTTTAGCTTGTTGATATGTCCCTGGCTATGAACTAATTTTCCCCCTCATGAGCACACATCTACAATCCTCAACAATCCATCACTCCACCTTACTGCTTGATTTCTTTTTATCCTTCTATCTATATTCCATTTATACTTTTCTTTGTATTCCATCTAGCTTTTTGGGGGGGTAAGCATTTACCCCTTTTGATCTAAGTTCTCACTAGGCACAAATGGGAATTACACACATTGCCTATAAAACTGTGATGATCTTTATAAAACAAACAAATAAAAATTGGGCCTTATTAGTTCTAACACAATCTGCATAAGCAATTTTGGGAAAAAAAGAAAAGAACATTTTTTTAAATTCTTTAAATTTTATATGTGCCTGCTTTCAAAATAGCAAATGATAGCTGTATACCATTAGGTCAACCTTGCACAAAATGAGAGAAGGAAACTACATAGATAGCATTCTCTTTGTTAAACTTTATTTGAGCTACAGTCACGTGGCCAGAGCCTAGGAATACAGGTGGCAATTAGCCCAGGAAGAAGACAGATTATGTGGAATCAAGTGGTAGTTAATGAGTAAAAGTGTTATCTGGCTGATAAAAATGGTAGTTATTCAATGAAGATCAAGGTTTAAGACCAGTAAAATAGAAAGAAGTAGATATCAGACTGCCACCATACAGGCAAGGGTAGAATCTAACAAGACAATCCAGCTTAAAGAGTTAGTTCATAATCTAAAGTGAACAAACACATTATATGGGTTCAAGGGCATGGAAAGCTCAGACATAGTGAACCCCACAAGTGCAAGTAAACACAAGCATTCTTAACTGGAGAGAAGAGAAAATTAGATCAGAAAAATGCATTCCGTACCATATTTTTGATAGTTATATTTTTCTGCCATCTGCTCCACCCCAACTTCTTTAGGTTAAAAAACTGCTTTTTACATTAATATTCTATTTTCTTCAGTTTGGGCTTTTCCTCAATTTCAACATTATCTCTCATAGACAAATATCTTTCAATTGTCATCTTAGGCCTTTTTTTTTTTTTAAAGCTCATTGCTTAGCATCAACATCACCTGGAGAATTCTTAGAAATGCACATTCCAGGGCCACCTGGGTGGCTCAGTCGGTTAAGCACCTGACTTCGGCTCAGGTCATGATCTCATGGTTTCTGAGTGTGAGCCCCATGTTGGGCTCTGTGCTGACAGCTCAGAGCCTGAAGCCTCCTTCAGATTCTGTGTCTCCCCTTCTCTGACCCTCTCATGCTCATACTATCTCTCTCTCTGTCTCTCAATAATAAATAAAAACATTAAAAAACATTAAAAAAAAAAAGAAATGCGCATTCCAGACCAAGTGAATCAGAATGTCTAGGATTGGGGTGGTGCAATATATTTCACAAACTTTGCTGGTGGTTAGGATGTGTGTGAAACTTTGAAAGCCCCTGCTTTGTCACGCACTGTTGAATCAAGTACCTGATGGCTAAGGCAACAAAGTACATTTAACCACTGAGCTCAACTGAAACTGCCTCAGAACTTTATGGAGAGAAGGGGATCTGGAATAAAAAATTAATTCTAAATTATAAAGATGAAAAAGATTCATGAGATTTTAAGATTATTTAAATCTCATCCAATCTCCTTCCTAGAGTCCAGATATTTTAATTAAATAAATTTGATAGTTGTCAAATAAATTAATGTTAATACATATTACATAATTATATGAAACATATAAATAATATATATAATCTTACGTATTTTATGTTAGAAAACAGCCAGTATTTTAATTCATGTTTCTTTCTTTACAGTTTAAGCTACAGTTTATTTTAAAAATCTTATATGTTGTTCTTTTTAATTACTGAGGTATAACTAAGGTTTAGAACATAAATTGTTCTATAATTATGTGCTACCATTTAGTTCTAGTTTCAGGGTTTAGTTTTATTAGAGTATATATATATATACTCTAGTAAAGAGTTTTATTATTGTTTCTTTATTCCATCTAATTTCACAAATATTTTCAGGTACCATTTAAAAAACCACTTTAAGAAAAATAATGAGAAAATAAAAATAGAGTAATGAGAGTATATTTTAAGTAGAAATTAAGACCATGTAAAGTAAGTGGAACAAAAGAGAGACCCTAGAAATATATCACAATACATATGGGAACACAAAGATAATAGAAATTTCAATTAAAGAGGGAAAAGAAATAGTTCTGACACACGAATAAAGGTATAAAATAAAATAAAGTGGGACCCTATAACTCATACAATATTAAAAAATGCATGCCACAGGAATTAAAGGCTAAAATGGAAACCTAATTAATATCAACTGTAGAAGAAATTTAAAATTCTCTATAAATAATACATAAATTGAAAAATCCATTGTTAAGACCAAGAAAGCAAACTGAGGCAATATAAAAGTAAGAATAAAAGTACTTTGGTATATTAAAATTTAAAACTTTTTAAGACAAAGCTATTATGAACAAAATCAATATAAAATTGATAGAAAAATAGGTATAATAAAAATGACAAATATAACATTAATATTGGCAATAACCCTTATGTATTAACAGAAAAAACAAACAATATAAAAAAAGGAAGTAAAGAGCGGGCAAGATGGCGGAGAAGCAGGGAGCTCTGTAATCCGCGCACGCCCGTATGGATTGAACTGAGAAGGACTGAAGGGATAAAACTCGGATTTGCAGGTGGGGGAAAAAAGAAACAGACGCCAGAAAGAAGACAACCTCAAAGATGCCTGAGTGAGTGACTGTGATCTGGGAAATTAGGGGACGGGCGGGTCCCGGTGGTGCAGGGGGAAGGAGTCCCCGAGCCCAACACGGGCGCGCTGTGCCCCGGAGAGACCAGGGGAAGAGAAAGAGAGAGACGGAAAACGCACATAGAACCATCTCTAAGGGAGGAAAAACTCACCCGTCTCCCCATATATATAACTGCAGGGCGCAGGGAGAGAGGTCCGTCCCATCTGGCCGGTGAATTCTTCCTTGGGCGCAGCGGCATCCATTCCAAACAGCACCTCGAAAGGCTGCGGCACAGATAAAGGCTACGGCACAGATAAAGGCAGGCAGGCGGGGCAGTGTGAAAAGTGTTGCCGGCGGCGCCGAGAAAGGCACCTTGAAAAGCGGTGGCGGCGGCAGCTCCTCGAAAAGGGCAGAGCAAGCCAGGCTGGGAGGCCGGCCGCCAGCGGGAACGCATCTCATCCCCGGTGACAGTGTTGAACTGCATGGACTGGGATTTGGAAGTGAGGCGGAGCTTGGGGGAAACAGTCTGGCTCGCCCTCAACACAGGGAGATGGGACTCAGAAGGGCGGCTTGCAACGCTTGGTTCCAGCAAAGCTTTGAAGCGGCGCCATACTTCTCCCCACAACCACCAAGGCGGGGCCTCGGAGAGAGCAGCCCCCGAGAACTAACCTGACGCCAAACCACGCGGATCCGCACAGGGGAGTTGTCTCGTTTTTTGCTTTTTTTGTTTTTTTTTTCCTTTTCTCTTTGCTTCTCCTTTTCTGCTGCCATCCAGATATATTTTCCTTAGCATATTCTTATCTCTCCTCTTGGCTGGTTATATGCTTTTAGTCCACAGACATTTGCTGTCTCTGTCCCCACCTAGTTTTTCTTTTTCTTTTTGTTTTTTTTCTTCTCTCTTTTCTTCTCTTATTTTCTTTCTTTCCTTTACTTTCCTTTTCTTTACTTCCTTTCCCCTTTTGGCTTGCTTGTTTGTTTGATTTCTCTGTGCGTTTGCGTGCTTTTGTTCCCTGTATGCTAGTCTGTTTCTTTTTAACGGAAACACCAAGAAAGAAGCCAAGTATATGTGGTGGAAAGTCCCAAATATCACTGACTAGGGAAATAAAGTAATCAAAGGCATAACAAGAGAAACCGAGAGACACCATTAAAAGAACACTTGCTGAAACGACAAGCCCTGGACAGTCAATGAGCCTCCTTTAATAGAGCAATACTAACAGGTGCACAGTACATAACGAGCTTTTAAAACTGACAAGAGACAGAAAGCTAGCCAAAATGACGAAACGAAAGAACTCTCCACTAAAGCAACTCCAGGAAGAAGTCACAACCACAGAACTGCTCCAAACAGGCTTAAACAACATAACTGAACAAGAATTTAGAATAATTGTCATAAAATTAATTGCTGGACTTGAA
>CM053569.1:45402548-45467560 GCA_028646485.1 Cryptoprocta ferox
GGCAATGAGAAAGAATGAAATCTGGCCATTCGTAGCAAAGTGGATGGACCTCGAGGGTGTCATGCTAAGCGAAATACATCAGGTAGAGCAGGACAGATACCATATGTTTGCACTCATAGGTCTAACAGGAGAAACCCAACAGAGGACCATGGGAAGAGGAAGGAGAAAAAAGAGTTAGGGAGAGGGAGGGAGACAAAACAGGAGAGACTCTTGAATACTGAAAACAAACTGAGGGGGGAAGGGGAAGGGGGAAAGGTAATGGGGGGGTCTTGGTGGAGGTCACTTGTGGGGAGGAGCACTGGGTGTTATATGGAAACCAACCTGACAATAAACTATAATGTTAAAAAAAAAAAAAAGGAAGTAAAACCCAGTGCAGAGCTTGGCATAATGTATACAGAAGTTGAATCACCACATTGTATACCTGAAACTAATGTAAAATTGTGTGTCAGTTATACTCAATTAAAAAAATTTAAAAAGATGTGAAAACCAATTCATACACAAGTGTAACCAAGTATTCAATAAAAATATGAAAAAAGGTGCAACATCAGTAGCAATTAGGAAACTTCAATTATAGTAATAATTACTTAACTATTCATATTCTCAAAAATTAAAGGAATCATTAACATTAATTGTAAGTATTAGTGGGGTGCAAGGTTGGGATGCTATCTTACATTACTATGAGTTTTTAAAGATGTTTAGGAATACAAAATGGTAATATATGTTAAAGCAAATAAGTAACATACCCTGACCCAGAGTTCTTAATTCTTAAGAACTGAAGTATAGGCATCATCACAAGAATGTTTACTGCAGCATAGTTTACAAAGTGTGTCTCTCAATTGGGAGATAATTGTTAGAAATACTACAGATACATTAAAAATTTATTAAGTCTATAACATCACCTTGAGATATTTCCACGATATAGTTGTTAACTGAGAAAAATCTAAAATATATCAATAATATCCCAATGTTGTATAATTAGCAATAATAAAGACTTTTGATCATGCATTTATGTCCATATACTTACAGAGGCACTGTAGTGACACTTTAGGAAAGTGATATCTGAAGAGGTAAGGAAGAAGAAACAGTGGAAATAAACCTATTTTCTAAATGGCAATTTAAAATAAATGTCCTTACAAACATAGGATACACGTTATGATCTCATTTTTATAAACATAAATGTTTTTGAATATAGTATTAAAGAGACTTGAAAGGAAGGCCACCAAAGTATTAATAGTGATAATACCAAAGTTGTGGTATTTAAGGTAAATGTTACTCTATTCCTAATATTTCCATGTAGTGTTGGAAATTTTTATAATGAACATATATTATTTCTATGATCAAAAATTAAAAGTACTTTATATGATCACATAGTAACAACTATAGTTGAACTTCAAAAATGACTTTGAAGACTTGTTCAGAATGACAGACTGAGCACAGCCTGTAATTCTTTTAGCAATAAGAAAGAAACATTAAATACATAATTATCTAATGTTTTGAAAAAGGAAAAAAAGTGTGTGTGTGTGTGTGTGTGTGTGTAGTGGAGATGCAAGCTCCTCACACTGGTAGTTAATGAAAGGCTTCTCTCAGAAGGAACATATAAGGGTAACTAGAACTATGAGTAGTCATCCAGCCTTAAAACATTGGGAAGGGAAATAAAAGCAAAAATAAACTATTGGGACCGCAAGATAAAAAGTTTCTGTGCAGCAAGGAAACAATCAACAAAACTTAAAGGCAAAAGATGGAATGGAGAGGATATTTGCAAATGACATATCTCATAAAGGATTAGTATCCAAAATCTATAAAGAACTTACCAAACTCAACACCAAAAAGACAAACAATCCAGTGAAGAAATGGGCAAAAGACATGAATAGATCCTTTCTAAAGAAGACATCCAGATGGCTAACAGACATATGAAAAGATGCTTAACAACATTCATTATCAGAGAAATACAAAGCAAAACTACAATGACATACCACCTCACACTGAGCAGAATGGCTAAAAATAACAATCCAGGCAACAACAGATGTTGGTGAGGATGTGGAGAAAGGGGAACACTTTCATACTGCTGGTGGGCATGCAAACTGATGCAGCCACTTTAAAAAACAGTATGGATGTTCCTCAAAAAATTAAAAATAGAAATACCTATAACCTAGCAATTGCACTATTAGGAATTTATCCAAAGGATGCAAAAATGAAGATTTGAAGGGACACATGCACCCCAATGTTTATAGCAGTGTTATAACAATAGCCTAATTATGAAAAGAGACCAAATGTCATTCAACTGATGAATGGATTAGGAAGATGTGGTATACGTATACTACTCAGTGATGAAAAAGAATGAAATCTTGCCATTTGCAATGATGTGGATGTAACTGGAGGTATTATGCTAAGCAAAATAGTCAGAAAAAGACAGATATATGATTTCACTCATATACGGAATTTGAGAAACTCAACAGATTAACATAGGGGAAGGGAAGGAAAAATAATATAAAAACAGAGAGGGAGGCAAACTGTAAGAGATTCTTAAATACAGAGAACAAACAGGTTTGCTGGAGGGGAAAGGTGGGTTAAATGAATGACAGGCATGAAGGAGGGCACTTATCAGGATGAGCACTGGGTGTCATATGTAAGAGATGAATCATTGGCTTCTACTCCTGAAGCCGACTACACTGTATGTTAACTAACTTGAAAATAAATTTAATGGATTTTTTTTTGCAAAACAAATTGTGACAAGAATATTTTTTTAAAAACTGTCCAATTTGAAGCAAGTGCATGTGCAAAGATCCTGAGGAAGACAAGAGAAACTGACAAAAGATTGAGGTAGCCAGAGAACAATGAGAAGTGTTGGACGTGGGAAAAATGAGCGGGACCACCAGACTCTTCAGGCCATGTGAGGATTTGTTAAGGAGTTTAGGATTTTATTAGAAAACAAACAATAAGTTAATAAACAGATTTAACTAAAGAACAAATGAAATTCAGTTTGTATTTTGAAAAGAGCACTGCAGCAACTAATGTGAGTACCAAACTAGAAGGCAGTAGTTTTGGGCACCAAGAACCTACAAATGAGGCTATTAGTGTCCAAATGAGATGACATCATTGTGAACGGAATGAAGCAGACAAACCCTATATTTTAGAGATAACCTTGAAAAGACTTAGTGATATTGGGGTATAAAAGGGATAATAAGTATCAGGTATGATGCCCAGGTTTGTAACTTGATGAATCCTGGTCTTACTTAATGAAAGATAGAAATGGAAAAGAGACAGTGTTAGCGTCATTGGTAGTAGGGTAGGCGGGCAGTAGACATCAAGGGTTCTATTTTGGATATGGTAAGTAGGAGATGCCTAATGGGCCTTCAAAGAGACAGTTCCATACATGGATGTACAGCCAAAAAAGAAAAAAAGTCTTAGTTTATTTGTTTTTGTAATCTCACAATGGCTAAGAACTGTATTTTGTTTCACATAATACTTTAAATTAAAAACGTCCATAATATTCCATAATATTTCCATAACATTTCCATATATTTAACTTAGAAATTTCACTTGTAGGAAGTTCTATTTAGGAAATTAAAAATGTGGACAAAATTAATTTACAATAATTTTATCATATGTTATAGCAAAGAACCAATAGGGGAAATACATAAATAAGAAGTGAGCAATATTACAGAGAAAGAGCAGACAGGATTTGATGACTTATTAGCTGTGAATGCTAGGAAAGAGGAGTTGAGAATGAGACTTAGAAAGACGCATGCTATGACCTTAATCTTTTTTAATTTGTTGAGCTTGTTTTGTGGTCTAATCTGCGATCTTTTATAGAGAATGCTCTATGTGCACATGAAAGGAAGATGTATTCTGCTGTTTTAGGATGGAATTTTCTGAATGTATCTGTTAAATCTATCTGGTCCAGTGTGTCATGGAAATCCACTGTTTTCTGTTCAGATGATCTATCAATGTAAGTGGAGTTGTTAGCACTGTGAAATTAGAAATCAACCACAAGAAAAAAAATGGAAAGACTACAAATATATGGAGGTTAAATAACATGCTACTGAACAATGAATGGGTCAACCAAGAAATCAGAGGAAATCAAGAAGTATATGGAAACAAATGAAAAGGAATAGCCCAAAACCTGCAGGATATAGCAAAAGCAGTACTAAGAGGGAAGTTTATAGCAATAAAGGCTTACCTCAACAAGCAAGAAAAATCTCAAATAAACAACCTACTTTTACACCTAAACTAGCTACTAAAAAAACAACAAACAAAACCCCAAGCCATCAGAAGGAAGGAAATAAAAAGTGTAGAGCAGATATAAATGATATTGAAACTAAAAACAAAACAAAACAAAACCAAAAAAACAATAGAACAAATCAATGAAACCAGGAGCTGGTTTTTGAAAAGATCAACAAAATTGATGAACCTCTGGCCAGATTCATCAAAACAAACAAACAAGCAAACAAAAAATAGAGATAGAGAGAGAAAGAGTAAAGATTCAAATAAACAAATCCACCAGTGAAAGAGGAGAAATAACAACCAACTCCACAGAAATACAATTGTAAGAGAATATTATGAAAAACTATAATGCCTACAAATTAGATGTCTGAGAATAAATAGATAAATTCCTAGAAACATTTAGCCTACCAATATATAGCCCTCCTGAAGGAGGAAGAAATAGAAAATTTGAACAGACCGATTACCAGCAAGGGGATTGAATCACTAATCAAAAAACTCCCAACAAACAAAAGTCCAGGATCAGACTTCTTCACAAGCAAATTCTATCAAACTTCTAATAAGAGTTAATACCTAATCTACTCAAACTATTCAAAAAAATAGAAGTAAAACCCAAATTCATTCTATAAGGCAAGTATCACTCTAATACCAAAACCAGATAAAGACACCCCAAAAAAGGAACTACAAGCCAATATCTCAAACATCAATGAAAAAATCCTCAACAAAATATTAACAAACCAAATGTAACAATACATTTTAAAAAATCACTTGCCCCGATCAAGTGAGATTTATTCCTGGGATGCAAGTGTGGTTCAATGTTCACAAATCAGTCAACATGATATGTCACATTATTAGAGAGTACTAAAACCATAGATCATCTCAACAGATACAGAAAAAGCATTTGAAAAATACTATATCCCTTCATGACAAAAGCCCTCAACAAAGTAGGTATGGAAGGAATATACCTCAACATAATGAAGGCCATATATGGAAAAACCCATAGCAAACATCATATTCAACGGTGCAAAACTGAGAGCTTATCACTTAAGGTCAGGAACAAGACAAGGATGTCCAATCTTACCAGTTTTATTCAACATAGTATTGGAAATCCTACCCAAGGCAATGGGACAACAAAAGCAACTACAAGGCATCCAAATTGGTAAGAAAGAAATAAAATTTCCACTATTTGCAGATAACATGTTAGTATATAGAGAGAACCCTCAAGAAGGCCACCAAAAAACTACTAGAAGTGATCAATGAATTAAGTAAATTCACAGGATACAAAATCAATGTGTAGAAATCTGTTGCATTCCATATACTAATAATGAGGCAGCAGGAAGAGAAATTAAGAAAATAATCCATTTTAAAATTGCACCAAAAATAATAAGATGCCCATGAATAAACATAAACAAAGAAGTGAAAGATCTGTACTCTGAAAACTATAAAACACTGATGAAGGAAATTGAAAACAAAATAAGGAAATAGAAAGACATTCCATTTTCATGGATTGGAAGAACAAACATTGTTAAAATGTCTATACTACCCAAAGCAATCTACAGATTTAATGCAATCCCTATCGAAATACCAACAGGATTTTGTACACAGCTAAAACAAAAAATCCTAAAATTTGTATGGAAACACAAAAGAATAGTTAAAAGCAATAGCCAAATAGCCAAAGCAATCTTGAAAAAGAAAAGCAAATCTGGAGGTATCACAATACTGGACTTCAAGTTATATTACAAAGCTATAGTGATGAAGGCAGTATGGTAATGGCACAAAAACAAAACAACAGAACAGAAAAGAAAATGCAGAAATGGACCCATAATTACATGATCAATTCATTGTCAACAAAGCAGGAAAGAATATCCAATGAGAAATAAAAACAGTCTTTAATAAATGGTGCTGGGAAAATAGGACAGCAACATGCAAAAGAATGAAACTGTCCCACTTCCTTATGCCATACGCAAAAATAAAGTGGACTAGAGACCTAAATGTGAGCTCTGAAACCATAAAAATCCTAGAAAAGATTATATGCAGTAATGTCTCTGACATCGCCCATAGCAACATTTTTCTAGATATGTCTCCTGAGACATAGAAAATAAAAGCAAAATAAACTATTGGGACTACATCAAAATAAACATCTTCTGTACAGCAAAGGAAACAATCAACAAAACTAAAAAAGTCAACAAAAACTAAAAGACAACCTATCGAATGGGAAAAGATATTTATAATGACATATCCAATAATGGGTTAATATCCAAAATATATAAATAACTTATACAACTCACCACCCAAAAACCAAGAATCTAATTAAAAATGGGCAGAAGACATGAACAGACATTTCTCCAAAGAAGACATCCAGATGGCCAACAGACGTATGAAAAGATGCTCAACATAATTCAGCATCAGGGAAATGCAAATCAAAACTACAATGAGATAACACCTCACACCTGTTAGAATAAAAAACAGAAAAATACAACATGTTTTAGTGAGGATGTGGAGAAAAAGGAATCTCTTGCCCTGTTGGTGGGAATGCAAACTGGTGCAGCCACTCTGGAAAACAGTATGTAGGTTCCTCAATAAGTTAAAAAATAGAACTATGCTATAATCCAGTAATTGCACTACTAGGTATTTACCCAAAAAATACAAAAAAAAAAAAAATTCAAATGTATCCCTTTATTTATAGCAGCATTATTTACAATAGTTATATTATTAAATCAGCCCAAGTGTCCACTGATAGATAAATGGTAAAGAAGATGTGGTATATATACAATGGGATATTATTCAGCCATAAAAAAGAGTGAAATCAGGCCATTTGCAACAACATGGATGGAACTAGAGAGTATAATGCTAAATGAAATAAGTCAGTCGGAGAAAGACAAATGTCATATGATCTCACTCATATGTGGCATTTAAGTGACAAAACCAGCAAAAGAGAAAGAGAGAGGGATATATGTATATAGGGATATATATATATACAAAAGAGAGAGAGAGAGAGAGAGAGAGAGAGAGAGAGAGAGAGGGAAACCAACGAACAGGCTCTTAACTAACTATAGAGAACAAACTGATGGTTACCAGAAAGGAGGTGTTGGGGAGACGAATAAAATAGGCAATGAGGATTAAAGAGTGCACTTTTTGTGATGTGCACTGGGTAATGTATGGAATTGTTGAATCACTATGTTGTACATCTTAAATTAATATAACACTGTATGCTAACTATACTGGAATTAAAATTAAAACCTTAAACAAACAAAAATTAAATGAATGAATGAATGAATGAATGAGATTTAGACATGGAACCTGGGTGTTCTGGGTAAGTAATACCTTGCATGAGAGAGTTATTGAGAAACTTGAATGAAAACATGTGTTTTGTTTATTATATGTTGATTTTGAAGTCATAGTGAAAACTGTCCAAAGAGATTTGAAATTGTGTGAAACTGCTATGACTCAAGATTAAAAATTTGAGAAATTGTTGAAATCATGAAAAATCAGATTCTAGGCTGCGACATAGTGGTATAAATTTGATAACTGAAACTCTTCTAAATAATTTCTAAATTTCCTTGAAATCTTAACATACTCAGCAATATTAACCATGAAAAAATTAGTTCAGAATATTTTTGAGTTTCTATAATATGGGTCAGTGTTTAAAGATTTTGCTTAATATTGCCCTGGTATGTATAGTTTTGTTTGTTTCCTTTCATGGAGTATCCATTTCAGCTTAGACTCACAACAGAAAATTCTTATTGATGATGAAGTCTCTTGTCTCTTTACTACAGTATGACTGGAAAATGCAAAGCACTATATTCAAACCATTGCAGAACGCTCAGCACTAGACTGGCTGTGAGCCATTCATTTCTGAAGATATTATTGAATGTATAGAATACTATATTTGTTAATCACCTTAAAGAAGACTTGAATAAACATATAAGTAATTAGTAGATAACCATCTTATTTTCTTAGTCCTAAAAATGAGGAAATTTGAATAAAATATGAAAAAATGCTTATTTCTTGATTCTGAAAATACAACCCTTTTAGAATAGTAAAAAGTCATTTTTTACATCATGATTTGCTTTTTTTTCAATTTTTTGAGAGAGAGAGAGAGAGAGAGAGGGAGGCAGGGCGGGGCAGAGAGGGAAAGAGAGAGCGAGAACACCAAGCAGGCTCTACACTGTCAGCACAGACTCCAACGCAGGGCTCAAACTCCTAAACCATGAGATCATGACCTAAGCTGAAACCAAGAGTCAGACACTCAACTGACTGAGCCACCCAGGTGTCCCTATCATGATATGCTTTTAATAGTGTCACCTTAAAAATGAAAGGTTATTAACAAATTAATTTCATGTTTATTAGCTAAATCTACCTTTAAACATTTCTAATCAAGAAATCCAAAATCTCTTAGTTTTTATGTTCACAATAAACAGGAAAAAATTTAGACCAAAATAATCATCAGCATTATTTTAAAATAAAAACCAATTTTTATGCTAGTCAATTTTTCTCCAGTGTTAAGTGGACATACAAAGCATTAACTTTCCAAAATAAAAAATGAAAGCAGCAGGAAAAAATTTTAACAGTTATTAAATACAATTTTACCATCATCAACCTCTTGTAAGTTTTATCTTCTGAAATATTACAAGCAATTTATAATCTTGTCTTCACACTTCTATTAAAAGAACTCTC
This sequence comes from Cryptoprocta ferox, assembly GCA_028646485.1. Classification (NCBI taxonomy): domain Eukaryota; kingdom Metazoa; phylum Chordata; class Mammalia; order Carnivora; family Eupleridae; genus Cryptoprocta; species Cryptoprocta ferox. The sequence continues at coordinate 45,411,447 of CM053569.1, forward strand.
AGAATTAATTAATGTTCAGGTGTTAGAAGTCTTTTCTACACTCTATCTCATTTTTTTCAATTTTAGTTTTCTAATTCATGCAGATGCAGGCAAAAAAAATAAGAATCAAAGACTGTGTTTTAGAAAGGCCTTACAGAGTGTTCGAATATTTTCAGTATCTGTGGGCTAACTCCATGAAGAAGCCCAGAGCAATTTTCCCACACCAAGATCGAACTAAGTTTGAGATTGTTTTGTAATGTAATGGTGCTGTTGTTACATTTTTGCCTTTAAATCTTATGTTCTAGAGCATTACAATGTCCCGAATAAGCTAATGAAATCTGTACTGTTTTAACAATATGAAACTCCTTATTTTATTTACATGTAAAAGTGGATATGTACTTATATTTGCTGAGTTACCTGGTAAAGCATATCTGACAAAATGCATTCTCTGAAAGTTATACCGAGTGCATTGGAAACGGATTTAGAACTTTCATGGAGTTAATCCAACCTAAAGATAGCTTATCAAGTTCAATGTTTCTAACAATTTAAAATTCTCTATTGTTACTATTTTGAAATTCTAGACTTTTTATGTGAATCCTAATAATTTTGCTTTCAGTATTCTCTATGTTTTTCTTTCTTTTTTTATTATTTATTTTATTATTTATTTATTTTTGAGAGAGTGTGAATTGTCAGAAGCAGGTTCCAGGCTCTTAGCTGTCACAGCGCAGAACTCGATGCGGGGCTCAAACTCACAAGCCATGAGATCATGACCTAAGCTGAAGTAAGATGCTTAATCAATTGAGCCACCCAGGAGCCCCAGGATTCTCTATGTTTTTCTTAAATAAACAGATCCTGCATATTTTATCATTTTGTTAGTCCTTTTTGATACTCTTCAACTCTGTATTGCCGTTAAGAAGTATAGGAGAGATTGAACACTGCCTTGTACGCTCAGCCTCTTCATACCTTTAAAAATACAATCTTCCTGCAAGTTTTAGCTGTCAATAGCTACCTCCCTTGCAACTGCTTGTGTTTGTGGGTTTAAGTTCTTGTCAATACATTGTGAATGAAGGTGATATGAGTAACTTCCATATTACACTCATAAAGGGAAACTGTTTTCCCTCCACTTCCACTCTTAATTTTTTCCTTGCAGGTTAGAAGATGTATGTGGAGGTAACCTACCTTTCTCCACTAACAAACACAATATCCCAGGAGATGGCAGAGTAACGTGATGAAAGCAAATTTAGTCCTTGAATATATTGCTAAAGCAGAGGCTCCCACCAGCGCAAACTTCTCTAGTCTGTTATACAAGTGAGAAATAAAGCTCTCGATTATTTAAGTCACTGTATTTTAGGATCTCTTTGTTAGAGGGGCTAAGCCAGTTCTTAAACCAAGATGTCAGTCATAGGAAATACACCCTATGATAGTCAAATCATTCTGCATTCTAATACATCCTGGATTTTATAATTGTCATAAGGCATTGTGTCTGGTTATAAAATTCTGGTTAAACAAGAAGTTTAAATGAAGTTTCATCTAGTTCAGGAATCTTCCCATCCCTTACTTTTTCAACTCAGTTCCTTATTCTGTGAGGCACAGATTCCTTTACAGATTTATATTCTGACTTGGTTTCTTTAAAGACTGTCTGTTGGGCAGAGTATGAAATTCTTAATAATTTAAAAACATACTATTGCTTTAAGGTATTGACAGCATTATTCTAGAATATACTGATGATTCAAGAACTTAAGTCAATTTTGATATTCATGTCTAATTTCACTCTTTTACCAAAAAGTCATAAAGGATATCTGTATACTTCTTTCCTCAGTAGTTTGTTTTTAGATGTTGATGAGCATTGTTTTATGAAAAAGTTGGTATTATAAGCTAAATTGAATAAAATACATATTGTAAAAGGCTTCTTTTGTTTTTCCTATCCTCCTGTTATTTATACCTTTGAAAGATGTAATATATTTACATATTTTAATAACATTTCAGAAAAATATAAATTTAATTTTGTGAAAAATTAAAATACTTAAGGGTTTGTTCATATAGGTAGCATTCGGAAATAGATTTTTTACACTATTATTTGCACAAAAATAACTTGGGAGTACAGAAACACTTCAAAATGACAAAAATTAATCATCTTGCAGATATTTTTAAGTGCAATTTACTAGATATTTACACACAAGAAAATGTGTATGAATACATGTTTAGAGATGACATATTTTCTGGGATTACACATCAGTTATGTAGCCTCTTTCCAATGGAAAGACACACTATTCTTTTCTTTTTTTTTTGTCTGTAGTTCCATGAATTGTTATTTTATGTATTCGGATGCTATTTAAGTAGGTACCTACAACTTTAGAACTATTATATCTTCCTTTATAAACTTTATATCTTAAACCTTTTATCATTGCATAAGGTTCTTATAGTAATTTTTGCCTTAGAGTCTATTTTGTCTAAAATCAATATAATTACACCAGTTTTCTTTTAATTAGTATTTGCCTGATGCATTGTGGGTTTTTAAAAAAGAAAATGCTAATGTATTTAAAAACCAACTCATTTGAAACAAAGCACAGAAAGCAAAACATCTGCAATTGTGGCTATAAGCTTTGATATATTTTCATGCCACAGGAGCCCTCAAAATCACAAAGATATGAACCACTGAAGTGCATCTACTATGTTTCACTGGTTTGGCAGTCCTGAGAAATGAAGTTCAGATTGATATGTTCTTAATAAAACTATTGTTTCAAATGCTTTCTCTATTCTTCAAATCAAAGTTAGCTACTGACACTTATCAAGTGAAGGCACATCACCCTACTCAAGGGGTCCTGATTCTGCCAGGCATCTTAACTTCACTGAAGCTGCTGCCACTTAGGAAAAAGCCCCTGAGTTTGTAACTTTTATGATGGGAGGGTGTAGGTACTATCATTGTTAGGGATATTGGCCTCATCATTGCACAGATGGGCTAGGGTTAGAGATTCTTCATCAAAATTGGGGATGACTGGCACAGCTATGTACTCTGATGGGAAGGTGGCATGGGGTTGATGAGATCTCACAGCCAAATGAACGACAGACATACTGTGTCTTCAAGATCCTAGAAGGAAACATGGCCACAGCAGTCTGCCTGGTTCACTTATAATGAAGATGTCATTTACTATGCCCTCTGCTTTGTTTATTCTCTTTGGGGTTTTTCAAAAATAAAAACTGGCTTGTGGATTGTACAGTTATGAACATTTAAAAGACATACTTTGCGACTAGTTGTTTCACGTTATGCATTTCCCCCTAAAGACTTTAATTAAGTTCTATGCCAGGAAAGACAGAAAGGAGTAAGATCACACACTGTACTTCAAACTGTGTTTTAGGAGATGATGGATTGTGCCTTCATAGTAGCCAGATTCTTTTTCTTTAATAATTCAAAATAAATTGTATTCAAATTTTTAAACATTTTTCCAGCTTTGAGATATAATTGACATATAACTGCATAATGTTAATGGGTACAACATAGTGACTTGATATATGTACGTATTACAAAATGATTACAACAATAAGGTTGGTTATATATCCATTGCCTCACAGTTTTTTCTTGAAGTGAGAACTTTAAAGTCCTACTCTTTTAGCAGCTTTCAAATATATAATACAGCAATTTAATTATAGTTGCCATGCTGTACATTACACCCCCAGAACTTACTCATCTTATAACTGGATCACCATCACCCATTGCACCTGGCAACCACCAATCTGGTCTGTGTTTCTAGGAGTTTTTTTTTAAATTTAATTTATTTATTCATTCATTTTTTTATTTGAGTACAGCTGACACACAGTGATGCATTAGTTTCAGGTGTACAGCATAGTGATTCAACAACTCTGTACATTATGCTATGCTCAGCCCAAGTGTATCTACCATACCACACATTATTATAACACCATTGACTATATTCCCCATAATGTAACCTTTATTCTCATGACTTATTCATTCCATAACTGGAAGCCTCTATCTCCTACACCCTTTCAGCCATTTTATCCATTCTTCATCCCCACCTCCTCTGATAACTGTCAATTTGTTCTCTGTACTTATAGGTCTGATTCTGGTTTTTTGCTTGTTTATTCATTTGTTTTGTGTTTTAGATTCCACATATATGTTAAATCATATGGCATTTGCCTTTCTCTGTCTGACTTATTTCCTTATAAAAATACTATCAAGGACCATCCATGTTGTTGCAAATGGCAAGGTCTTATTCCTTTTTTATGGCTGCATAATATTCCATTATATATATGTATATTATATACATTTATAATATATATAGCCACTTATATACATATGTATACCACATTCTGTATGTGTACAGAACACATATGTATGTATGTACACACACACACACAGACACATATATACCACATCTTCTTTATCCATTCGTGTGTCAATGGACATTTGCATAAACATAGGGGTGCATATATCTTTTCAAATTACTGTTTTTCTTTTCTTTAGGTAAATACCCAGAATTACTGGATTATATGGTATTTCTATTTTTAATTTGGGGGTAACTTCCATATTGTTTTCCATGGTGGCTGCACTAGTTTGGATTCCTACCCACAGTGCATGAGAGTTCCTTTTTTTCCTCATCCTTAGTAACACATGGTGTTTCTTGTGTGTGTGTGTGTGTGTGTGTGTGTGTGTATTTTAGTCATTCTGTCAGGTGTGAGGTGATAGGTCATTGTGGTTTTGATTTGCATTTTCCTATTGATGGATAACATTGAGCATCTTTTCATGTGTGTGTTGGCCATGTGTATGTGTTCTTTGAGAGAATGTCTTTTCAGGTCCTCTTCCTATTTTTAATATGATTACTTTTTTCCTCTCTTAATTTTGAGTTGTATAAATTCTTTATGTAATTTGCATACTAACCCCTTATTGGACATATCATTTGAAAATATCTTCTCTTATTCACTTGGTTGCTTTATTGATTTTTTAGTGGTTTCCTTTAATGTGCAAAAGGTTTTTATTTTGAGGTCTTGCCGGAAGAGACATATCTAGAAATGGTACCAAGGCCAATGTCAAAAAATTTATTGCATATGGGGGTGCCTGGGTGACTCAGTCAGTTAAGCGTCTGACTCTTGGTTTTGGCTCAGGGCATGATCTCACAGTTCGTGAGTTTGAGCCCCACATTGGGCTCTACACTGACAGCTGTGGAGCCTGCTTGGGATTCTCTGTCTCTCTCTCTCTCTCTCTCTCTCTCTCTCTCTCTTTCTATTCCTCTCTCTCTCTCTCTCAAAAATAAATAAATAAACATTAAAAAATATTGCAATTGTTCTCTTCCAGGAGTTTTATGGGTTTCAGGTTGCCTGGTATATCTGGTATATATCTAGGTTATCTTCATTTCCTTGGTAGCATTCTATAAAGCACAAAAGTTTTAAGCTTTGATAAAGTCCAATTTATCTCATTTTTCCTTCTGTTACTTTTGCTTTGGTATCATATCTAAGAATCCATTGCCAAATCCAAGGTTATGAAGATTGATTCTTATGTTTTCTTCTAAGTGTGACCTCTTATATTTAAGTATTTGATCTGAGTTATTTATTTATTCATTTTTTAATTTTTGATGTTATGTGAAGTAAGAGCTTCACTTCATTCTTTTACATGTTTTACATTCAGTTCTCCCAACACCATTTGTTGAAATGATTATCTAGTGTTTTTGAGTGTATCTCTTTGTATAGATTTTCAGCGGTTGCTCTAGGAATTATGTTACATGTACATAATATGTCAAAATCTAGTGAGGTCACCACTTTACAAGTTTAAGTAAAACACAAAAACTTTACCTCTTTTTATGTCCTCTACCTTCCTCCATTTATAATTGTCTTAAATATTCCTCGTGTATGCATTTAGAATCATATTAGAAAGTGTCACAACTTTTGTTTCAAGCATCAAACATAATTAGAATACTCAGGAGGAGAAGGAAAGTCTACCCACATTTTTGCTGTTTCTGTTACTTCCCCCTTTCTGGATGTTCCAAGATTCTTTCTTTTGACATTGCCTATGTTTAGAGAACTTTCTTTAGCCATTTTTTTCTTAGGATAGGTCTGCTGGTGACAAATTCTCTCAGTGTTCCTTCATCTGAGAATGTCTTGATTTCACCTTTCTTCTTGAAGGATATTTTGAGTTGACAGTTCCCTTTCAGCATCTAAAAGTATGTGCCTTTTTTTTGAGCTCCATGGTTTCTTTTTATTTTTCTCTTAGCTCATTTTTAAAATTTTTTATTACTAGTTAGGTTAACCTGTTTATAATGAATTTATTAGCCCATGCATTTTATTATTTGTGAATTTACTTGTGAATTAGTGTTGATTTTTCTTTTTTTTAACTTTTTGATCCCCTTCACCCATTTCTTCCACACCACCCCATCTTTGCCAACTACCAATATGTTCTCTGTATCTATGGGCTTGTTTTTTGTGTTTTTTTTTGTTTTAGTTTTTAATATCCCACATATGAGAGAGATCATATAGTAATTGTCCTTCTCTGTCTGACTTATTTCACTTAGCATACTATTTTCTTGATCCCCATGAAAGGAAAAGAGTTCTTTTGTTGTTGTTGTTTGTGTTGGCACTTGTATATGGTTGTTTTTTTAAATATTAAAAATAGGGACATCTGGGTGGCTCAGTCAGATAAGCATCTGACTTTGGCTCAGATCATGATGTCACAATTTGTGGGTTCAAGCCCAGTATCTGACTCTGTGCTAACGGCTCTGAGCCTGGAGCCTGCTTCAGATTCTGTGTCTCTCTCGCTCTCTGCCCCTTCCCCACTCGTGCCCCCATGCGTGCTCACTCTCTCTCTCTCAGAAAAACAAACATTAAAAAATTACATAGATAGATAGATAGATAGACAGATGTACTCACTTTTAATTTAAGTGCTATTATCTCGTTAGTTGGAATAAGGGTATCTTAGCACAGTGCGTCTTGATCAGCAGAGACTCCCAACAACCAGGAATAAGTACATAAGTAATTTAGGAAGCAGAAAAACAGGGTTAAGAGCTGGTGGCCCAGGCATAGCCTTGATGTTTTCAAAAGATGGACCAAGCGCCTTGGATTGATTGTAGAAGGTGGTGTTCAGATAACAACAGAAACTGTCCAGAAGAACAACTTCCACATTATGTCAGACTGAAAGGCTAGTCACACAACATCCTGATTTCAAAAGGTGGGATAGAGATTTATCATGTCTCCAAATGAAGGCAGATATGGAAGTGAGAATTCCTTTACCTATCATTCCCTCCCTTCCCTGCAAAACTGCTAAAACAGAAAAGCCACAGCCAAGAGCTGAACCATGTTGTATTTAAGCAATTATGACTTCATGGATTTAATTCTATTTCCTATAGAAGCTAGAAAAATAATTTCTGAATCAATCCCATTTCTTTTATATTCTATGAAAATTCCTAAAAATTATATGATGGGTTTTATGTACAGTTTTGGGACTCAACTAAAAGAATATTCTTCTGCCTCATTTAAATCAACAAAAGCCACTGGCATTTATAAGATATAGTTTGAAGGATTATGCAATGGCAAGGATTATAGCAGGTACTAAGAAAACCAGATTCTATACTTATTTGAAATTCAACACTAACTTTTCATAACCTAATGCAAATAAACATCTATTGAAATGCAACAAATGAAATGATACACTCAGATTCTACTATAAAACTAAGGGTTTGGCAGCTCGTTAACTACAAAAGAAAAAAAAGATTACTAGAAACTAAAAAAAGATTGAAAATAAGTAATGGATGCCATAATCCCTCCTCAAATTATGTAAAAACAGATTTATAGCTTGATCTTGCCAAATGATAACTGGCAGACTATTAAATTGCTTGGAAAATGAGATATGTTATTATCTGCATAATGTCACTTGCATAACAACGAAAAGTGCTTGCTTATGGTTTTGCTTTAGCTCTTGCTCACTCTCTTTTAGTCCAGAAATGGATACTTAATGTAAACTCTTGGATCGCTCTCATGTTCACAATCTTCATGTAGTACTGAGAAGGACTAGACTCGGAGTAAGTATTGTTTAAATACAGTACCAGAGTATCCATTACTTGCTGTATGATCACAGACAGTTCTGTGTCTAGAAAGACCCCCAACTCTGCCATTTATGTAAATAATGAACATAGCTCACTGGTCAGCATAAACTTCATTCACTGGATGAAAATCAAGCTTTCATTACAGTTTCCTATAATACCTTTGACAACACCATACATGTTGTCATGTAACTTTGATATATAATATAATCCATTTCACCAAAAACACTGTACATCGTCAGTTGTCAATGCTTCCCAAGTAACAAGGGCAATCATAATGTGGAGTACCAATGTGTCACTTAACTTTGGCCAAGATAGTCCCTTTTGGCCTGCATTCTCCAATTCCAGCAGACATCAAGTCAGCCATTGGTGCTACGATTTTTCATCAGATTGTGTTGCATTGTGTAGGCTCCATATTTATCGTTATAATATTATTTTCTATTATTTTTCAGATTCATCAGAACATACAGATACACACACACACACACACACACACACACACAATCTTACTACATAAATTATTCAAAATCAGACACACAGACCAATGATTAAAAAGCTGATTAGAAAAGAAATAGTATTGTTAGTCAACTTTAAACCTCAGAAATCAAATGGTGTATAAACAATTGCTGATAAATCTGGAACATTAACTTGCCTGGAGAGGACTGTTTATTAAGATAATGTTCATCTGTTGGTACATCTGCCATTAAAGCTCATGCATGCAGACAGTGCTGTAAGCTTTCTACCCTAATAACACCTCCTATGCAAGGAGCCACAGGCTCATTTAGCTCTGTGCCTTACTCCAAAGTAGGTGACTTTCATCAAATTCTAAATCTTGGACAGATTCTCTTGCTCAAATGCACGTAGAAAATAAGTGTAATCTTCTTTTTTCTACTTACTTTCTGCTAGAATTCCAGCAAGGAACTGAGTTTCTGACTCGTAATTGCTATAGTACACTATGCTTCTGAATTTGACCTTTTATGGGAGAAAAAAGAGAATGAGAATGCCATGATTCTCTGTTCTTTATTTCCACAGCAGACTGAAACCTCAGACCTGATTAAAATTAAATTTGTCAAAGGGCATTACACAGCACCATTCTCTGAATATATACCCTGCAAAAAATAATTGAAATAGCAAAGCACAAAGATATCTATGTGTCTGATTACAAGTGCATTTTATCAGATATATTTAAAACATGGAAATACTTAGGAACAAACAAATTAATCCTTAATTGTCACATCAAGTGAAAACTTCAGTTTCATTTATAAAATGTGAGTAACAGTCTTTAATTTAAAGAGTTGTCATGAGGATTAAATAAGCCCATCGTGCAGAGTGTTTAACACAGGGCTGATACAAAGTGAGCATATAAGTGTTAAGTCTTGACACTGGGTAGGATTACTATCCACACACTCTCTCTAAGTGACTGACACTGTGAATCTAAGTACCACTAATATGTGAACAGCTGCCTTGTATGTATTTCTAGACTAAAAACATCTCTGAACTTTAAAATATATATATATACAATAAGCAACTAGATAAGTCTACTTGAATGTTCCTAAAGCATGCCCAGCTCAGTATGCTGGAAAAATAATTTTATATTTCCACCAAACCAAAGGTAATTCACCTCATTCAGAAATATGGGAGTTGTCCTTGACTTTTTCTCTCTTGCATCACACGTCTACTCTGTCTCCTAGTTCTGCTGACTCAACCTCCTAAATACATTTCATGTCCATATGCCCTTATAGATAAAGCACTGCCATTGTTGTAGTTCAAGATCTGAACATTTCTTGCCTGGATCCCTACTGTCCTTTTTAACTTTTTTTTTTCAGCTTCTGTTTGTTCCCCCTCTGGTATACTACACTGCTACCAAAGCTGCCAGATGCAGATCTGACTGTGGTACTCGCTGGTAAAACACCAGTGGCTCCTATTACCTGTCAGATAAAGACCAAATTCCTTAATGTTTGGATCTCTTAGAGGACAATAAATATCACCTTCTGACCTGTCAAATAATGAGGATGTTGAGAAACAAAACAAAAAGGTGAACAAAACATCTTCTTTATTACTCATGAAGCTATGATGGAAATATGGTTTGTACTATGGTCAAGTGTGCCTCAATACTGAATACCAGAATCAAGAAATTACCCTCCCAGCCCCAGGAAGTGCTAAAATAAAGCAATTCTTTCCATCTGGAGCAGGTGCTCTCAGCTGACTGCACACTTGGAGAGAAAGAATGGTTTCTTCTAGGAGTTTTACAGTTTCATATTTTATCTTTAAGTCTTCTATCCATCTTGGGTTGATTTTTATGTATGTTTTAAGTGTACAATTTCATTCTTTTGCATGTGGATATCCAGTTTTTCCAACACCATTTGTTGAAGAAACTATCCTTTCTCCAGTGTATATTCATGGCTCCCTTGTCTTAGATCAGTTGACTGTATGTATGATTTTATTTGGGGGCTCTCTATTCTAATCTATTGGTCTATATGTCTGTCTTTATGCTAGACATTAGTCTTGGCAATGATTTCTTATATGTGACACCAAAAGCAAAAATTGATAAATGAGACTACATCAAACTAAAAAGCTTTTGCACAGTAAAAGAATGTCAACAAAATAAAAAGGCAACCTATGGAATGGGAGAAAATATTTACAAACTATGTATCTGAAAAAGAATTAATATCCAAAATATATAAGCACTCCAATCCAATGGCACAAAAAAACACAACAAAATTTTTAAAGTGGAAAGGATTTGAATAGACATTTCTCAAAGATGACATATAAATGCCCAACAGGTATATGAAAAGGTGCTCAACATCACTAATAATTAGGGAAATGTAAATAAAACCTCAATGAGGTATCACCTGACACTTGTTAGAATGGCTATTATCAAAACAAAAAATAAAAGTGATGGTGAGGACATAGAGTAAATAAAACCACAGCACACTGTTGGTGGGAATATAAAAAAGTATAGACACCATGGAAAACAGTATAGAAGCTTTTCAAAAAAATTAAAAATAGGAATATCCCACTTCTGATTTTATCCAAAAGAAATGAAAATACGAGATAACAGCATTATCAAGTTCATTGCAATATTATCCATAATAGCCAACATGAAAAGACAACTTTTTATCCATCAAACGATGAATGGATAAAAAAAATGTAGTGTATATGTGTATAGAAGTATGTATATAAATGTATATATGTATATAAATATGCATATGTGAAATACTATTTAAACTTTAAAAAAAACCTGCCATATGTGACAATATGGATGAAACTTGAGGACACTATGTCAAGTGAAATAAGCCAGTCACAGAACAACAAATATTGCATGATACCACTTATATCTAAAATACTCAAATGCATAGAAACAAAGAATAGAATGGTGGTTGCCTGGGGCTGAGTGGGGAGAGAAGTGAGGAGTTGCTATTCAATAGATATAGTTTCAGTTATGCAAGATAATTAGCTTCTAAGAAACTACTGTACAACATTGCACCTGCAGTTATCAACACTTTGATGTGCATTTAAAATTTTTGTTAAGAGAATAGATCTCATGTTAAATGTTTTTACCTCAATGAAAAAAAAATTTAAGTTTAATTTTAAAAAGAAGAGAAAGGGTGAAGGTATATCAATACTTTCATTTAAATCTAAGTTTTTACCTCCAAGAGAGGTGGTTCCACCCAACCTTCTTAGAGTGGAGTTAAGGCTGAGCGCATCATACCAATAGAGTGCTTTTCACCTGGAAGAGAACATCAGGTGTGTTCTCCCCTAACCACCAACCTGGCCAACAAAGACCTTTAGGATCTGACCTCTAGAGCTTCTCCTATAGTCCCATCCTCTGACACTCCCTGTCACCCAAGCTAGATCTTGCTATCAATTTCAAACTGTGTTTCATAGAACATTAATAAATTTTAAACCAAAAAGAGATGCTAGTGTAGGAAATTCTGTCATCAAACAATTTTGAAAAATCCTGGGCCAAATAAAGATAAACGGCTTTCCTTACTGCAGTTATCTTCAGATCCCTTAATATGCTAATGGACATTATGGGTTTCCAAGAAGGAGACAGACCATGTGTTTGTTTCCAGATCATCTTACAGAATGTTTCCTGAGCCACACTTTGGAAAATGATGTCGTAAAATATTTCACTTGCAGTTCTGAACAGATCTTATTTTCTCATGCTTCTAAACTATTGGACATGCTGTCCCCACTGCTTAGATGTACTTCCCTCCTCTCCTTCACCAATTTCCCATGACCCCTTAAGACTGGATTAAAGTTCACCTCTTAAGCTTTTCTCAGCTCCTAGACTTTCCTTTCCACTCTCCCACTGCTGTGTTTCTTTAGAGCTTGTAAGCTCTTATAACCATATCACTTTTCACTGTGTACTACTGTTGGTTTTATTTGAATATCCACTTTACCAAAGGGGAATTACTAGAGGTTAGAAAATATTTTCTTTCGTTTTTTAAACAGCTTGAAAATGTTAGGAATTTGATAAATAAATGTATAAAACTGCATTTGAACTTATTGGAGAGTCAATTCAAACTTAACATGATGTTCTGTGCCTGCTGCCTATTTCACCCTTATCTCAACACTCATGTGCTCCATGCCATATTCCAGTCATCCTGAAGATCATTCATTTCACACCTGTTTATTGCCTGCTTGGCCTTCTCATATATTGTTCTTTCTTTCCAGAGTTTCCTAAACCTTCTTTCTACTCCACCCTTTTTTTAATTTTCATGTATTTCAGTTCTTCTAGGGCATCCCCAAATCAGATGAGATGCTCTTGTAAAGCTCTAAAGTATAGCTTACCTCTATCCAACATACATGATTACAATCGCTTATTTGGTTGTATATTGTATGTAAATGCAGAGACCACATCTATACTGCTCATATCTCACCATCATGAGATGGACGTATCTCATGTCCATCACTGTCACTGATGGACAGGTGCCTGACACATTGTAGGTGAGCAACTAGTAGTCATGAAAATGAATAAACAATTAGTATTCTTCTCACCAAGCTTCTACATACCAGTCTATTTGGAATTTTATGACATTCATTTAATCAATGTCCCTCTGCACTGTCTGTTTTTACACAAGGTGATGGGTTCATATTTTACTTTTACTTTTCTTTTTCTTATTCGCAGCGCTTCTGTCCATAATTTGTCACCTGCATGCTGGCACACAACTTACAAATCAGTCCCTACCTCCTCCATGTCATACTGCGGTCTCTCTCTACAAATTATAGCTTATAGGTCCCTCAGGTTAACTAGAGCATACAAAAGGCTGAAAAACTCTACAAGGTCTTGTTTCCATTGACATTAAAATAGTGGGTCACACTATATCCGGAAAATTCATGTGGAAATGGTAGTCTGATATATTTCTTCAGAGAACAAAACAATTACAGATAAGCAATCTTCTTTCCCAAGAGACTAGTAAAGTGCTTTCCTCATGTCACTTTTCAATATTTTATGTTGTAGTGAGTAACTACATCTTTTCCTTCCAATTAGAAAAGCCATCAACAAGCTGTAGAGTAAATAGCTAACCAGTCAAGTAAAAAACATGTATGAGCATACAACCCCAAACCACTGTTTTTCAAAATTGACCAGAAACAGGGATGTTATGTTATAAAACATCCTTCTTCTCAACAAATGTTAATAAAATTATATTACTATAATTATTTTCTTTGCATCTAGTGTTTATTTACTGGAAGTTGTTTTGATATTATTTTAAATAAGAAGCATGGCTAGATTAAAAACCATAAAGGATGCAAAATAGGACACAATTTCCTGAAACTACAAACTTTTCCCCAAAGCAAAAGCATATTGTTTCATTTAACTTTGAGTTCTTACTATTTTCTTTAAAAAAATCAAACTAATATGTTGATTACAGAAAATTTTCAAAATGAAAATCATATAAAAAATTCACCATAGAAATTCCAGAAAGTCCACGTGAAGGTAGGATTATATATAGGCATTTGGAATTTGTAGAGGATAGATAAGTTTAATACAGAGAGCTGGATGGGAGTTATCAAGTTGGAACCTCCTTAACAGGGAACATAAGATTAGTTCTATACAAAATTGTGAATTAAATAAAATTTTGGCTATCACAATTTCCAAAATGTCTCCTCAGCTTTCCTCTTTAGCTAAGGGCTAATAGTTCCTTCCTTCTATAATTACACTCATGTCTCCACCCCCATGCTGTGGCCAACTCCAGATTCTTCCCACCATTGGTCCACCCTGCATATCTTTTATCAAAATAAATATGATGGTGTCAGTCTTCACATTTAACACATTTAAGGGGCACCTGCGTGGCACAGTTCGTTAAGCATCTGACTCTTGATGCCAGCTAAGGTCCTAATCTTGAGGTTGTAAGATGGAGCCCCACGTTGGGCTCTGCACTGTGGGTGGAGCCTGCTTGGAATTTTCTCTCTCCTTTTCTCTCTCCCTCTTCCTGGCGCTCACTCTCTCTCTCTCTCTCTCTCTCTCAAAATAAAGAAATGTACATTAAAATACATAAATTCATTTAAATTCTCTTTCTATTGTAAATTCTTTGATATACATACTGAGTCCTTGATATTCTTTTATTTAATGTTTATTTATTTTTGAGAGAGAGAGAGAGAGAGAGAGAGAGAACGAGTAGGGGAGGTGCAGAGAGAGAGGGAGACACTGAACCTTAAGCAGGCTCCAGGCTCTGCGATGTCAGTACAGAGCCTGACATGGGGCTCAAACTCACAAACCATGAGATCATGACCTGAGCTGAAGTCAGACGCTTAACTGACTGAGCCACCCAGGTGCCCCTGAGCCTTTGATATTCTAACTTTGACTTCTTTAACCTTATTTTTGAGGGTTTAAATAAGGCAAGGAAAATGAACTCATGTAGTTCCAAAAACAATTATTTTTGTAATAATCATTATTATGATGAGGATGCTACATAAAAACTTAAAAATCTAAAGTAATTATAAATTTTCCAGTTATTAAAGTGAAAATATATACCCTTTGGATGGAAACTGACTAAAATATGACCCATAATCTCTCAACTCATTTGAGAGTTTAATTTGTTGTGATTAGCTTTCTAAAACATTTTTTCCACATGCACTTACATAGTCTAGATTAACAAAGGTAGTTAAATGGGTAGAAACACACTTAATAAAATTCAAATAATGAGAGTGTATGTTACAGAAATATGTGTGAAAAAAGCATGATTAACATGAATTTCTCCATGTCATAATCGTTCCCTTATACTTAGTAATTACTCAGACAATGTATAGGGGAAATCCTAGAGTGACTGGGGGACTATACATTGGACATGTGTGACGGTGATAGGTAGTATATTCCCTTTCCTTGTTTTAATTTTCTTCATGAAACTTAACACTATTGTTAGGGTCTCAATGTTTTTGTCCCTCCCTGAATTAACATGTTAGAATTCTAACTCCTGATGTGATGATATTAGAAGGTGAGCCCTGCTGAATGGGATTAGTGTTTTATAAAAGAGACTTCACAGAGTTCCCTTGCCCTTTTCACCCTGTGAGGATAAAATGAAAAGTCTGTGACCCAGAAAAGAGCCCTCACATTACCATGCTGGCACCTAGAGCTCAGACTTCCAAGACCAAAGCTGTGAGAACTAAATGTTGTTTATAAGCCACGCAACACAATCTGTAGTATTTTATTATAGCAGCCTGAACAGACTAAGACTACCATATACATGCATTGAATACTTCTTACCCAAGCTTAACTGAAGTATGATCAAAAAATAAAAATTGTATATATTTACGGTGTACAGTGTGAAATTTAGATATATTCTAAGTATTGTGAATGATATCCATAATCAAGATAATTAACATAGCCATTACCTCTTATAGTTACCATTTGTGTGTGTGTGTGTGGGATGAGAAAACTTGAAATCTACTCCCTCAGTAAATTTCAAATATACAATAATTATTAAATACAGTCACTATGCTATATATTAGGTTTCCAGAACTTGTTTATTTTATAAATAAAAGTTTGTACTCTCTGACCAACCATCACACTCCATTCCCACCCATGTAATCACTACTCTCCTCTCTGTTACTATGAGTTTAACATTTTTTGATTTCGCACATAAGTGAGATTATGCACTATTTATCTCTGTGTCTGGCTATTTCATTTCATATTATGTCCTCCCAGTTCATCCATGTTGTCATATTTGGCATGGTTTTCTTTCTTTTTTTAATGCTGAATAATATTCCACTGTGTATATATACCATATTATCTTTATCTTTTTATCTGTTGACAAATGCTTAGGTTGCTTCCATAACTTGGTTACTGAGAATAATACTGTAAAGAACATGGAAGTTGCAGATATCTCTTCAAGATACATATTTAATTTCCCATGGGCATATACTCAACATGAGATTGTGGATTACATTATAGCTCTATTTTAATATTTGAGAAACTTCCATACTGCTTTCCATCATGGCCGTACCAATTTACATTCCTACCAACAATGTCTAAGAGTTCTCTTTTCTCTACATCTTTGCCAATACTTATCTTTGACCTTTTTTTTTTAAATAAAACCCATGCTAATAGGAGTGAGGTAACATCTCATTGTGATTTTGATGTGCATTTTACCGAAAATTAGTAAAGCTAAGCATAGTTCATATATCTGTTGGGCATTTATGTGTCTTCTGTGGAAAAAAAAAGTCAGTTCAGGTCCTTTGCCCATTTCTCATTTGGGTTATTGATTTTTGTTTGCTTGCTTTGTTTTGTTACTATTGAGTAACAATAGTATGCATTCCATATATTTTTTATTTTTTCCATTCAGGATAGCTGATTTTACCTCATGATTTTTCCTTTATCTCATGATTTTTCCTTATTAATTCACTTCTGTTCCGTCATGATTTTGGCTTATCAATGGCCCTTGATGCTCTAACTCAGTTAATTTGTTTTATCAATTGTTTATATCCCCATTACCGCCTAATTCACACTATTACTCTTCTAGTTTGAACTGCCAAGAGAAAGACCAATCTTATCCCTTGACAAGAATCCATCTCAAGCCTTGATGGACAATCTATGAATTGACTACCTTTGGATCAGTGTTCTACCCCCCACCTAATTACATGTGCTTGTGGAAGTCAGGTCACATGGAAATAAAACCTATTTGGCCATAGCTACTCAGTCAGAATAGTGTGTGGCACATGAAGATGATAGGTACTATAATGGAGATGTGTTGAATATTCCACCCTTAATTTCCAGATGTACCTATCTTTCCTTCTACACATACAACATCAAAGATGTTCCCTACCTAATATAATCTCACTACAATTCAATTATAAACACATCATCATCATTTTTACTCAAGTGATAATACAAAATCATAAAAGCTTTTTTCAGGGGTGCCTGGGTGGCTCAGTTGCTTAAGCATCTGACATTGGCTCAGGTCGTGATTTAGCGGTTTGTGAGTTTGAGCCTTGCATGAGGCTCTGTGCTGACAGCTCAGAGCCTGAAGCCTGCTTCGGATGCTGTGTCTCCCTCTTGCTCTCTGCCCCTTCCCTGCTTGTGCTATGTCTTCATCAAAACTAAATTTAAAAAAAAAAAGCTACCTTCAGCTAGAGAAAATGTCATAATTCCACTTCAAAAGGTTCTTTCCAGTAGTGCTATGATCCTTATCCTGGGAAGAGGCCCATATCTACTTTTTTACAAAGTACCACCGAGTTGTTTTTTTTCTTTCTGAATTCAGTGAACTCAATGTTAAATGTAATAACCAATAATACACACTTTATATTGAGTAGCAATAACAAATAAATAACATGTCTTCATTAAGTATAGAAAGAAAAAAAAATCTACACCTAAATCTTTGAGCACAGGTGTTCAGGCTGTGGACAGGATAATGGCAAGAAGATCGTTAGTTCAAAGCATATAAAATGATCTATAAAATAGCACCCCAGCCAGGCAGGAATTCTTATGATTATGATAACTGAGAATGGTAAGGAAACAGATTTAAATCTCACACCTTTTGCAGGGAAATAAAATAGTTTGGTCAGACAATTAGACTGTCTAAAATTTTCTCATGGAAACTAATCCCTTATGATTAGCAGCTGTAAAATCATAGCTGTCCACTTCAGGGTGCTATCACTCAGCTTGCAGAAACTTCTGAAACTATGGGCTCAGTTTTGTTTGTTTTTATCTTTTATACTCAGATCTAAGTGACTAAGACTACCTACCACATTATTTTGAATGAGATCCAGATCCCTCTTCAGCAGGGCTGGAGAATTTTAGCAGTACACAACTCACAAAAGCTTGGTGGCCTGCCTGTCAACATTCTACAGGGACTCTGTGGTCTATAAATTAAAGATCTCAGCATGTTAGTCTATTCACACCTTCTAGATTAATATTCCTCTTTGGCTGCCACAGAACATTCTGAGTTCAAATCCAATTCTGCCTCTTCCTAGTAAGGCCTCAGAAAAGTCATTAACCTATCTGAATCTTTGTTCTGTAAAATAAACAACAATGTTGATAAGTCTAGTTCATAGAACTCCTGCAGAAAATGACAAAATTTAAATGCATAATTATGTGTACATAATAGTTCCAAATTAATTAATGACAAATCAAACCAACTCTAAAGCAAGAAAATTTTTTAAAAAGGTAAATGTTTTTATAAAAGAATAAAACCTAGCATGAAACCAGAGTGAAAAAGCAAAAAAGGATTAAATCCTGATAAGGTTGAAAGTTAAGAAATAGGACTAATTCACATGAACTTAATTTATAAAAACATTATTCAGAATAATAAAATATTTTCTATAGTACTTACACAAAAGTTAATCTTACAGCTATTTGAATATATATGAAACTTTCCTATCTGAAGATGTATGTCCTGCATACAGTGTTAAAATTTTAAAGAAAAAACTAATTGGACCTGCTGAAAGAAAATAAATGCCTAGAAATTTCAGAGACCCTTTTCAGGAAAGTATTGTGCATTAAATAGAGAAAGAAAGCTTACACTAAAAATATGAAAACACTAAGAAGAATCACTCTACAAAGAATAAGAAAGTAAAACTGAAAAAACTCGGAGGGTAATATAGCCTAACAAAACAGTTTAATCAATCCTTCAGTGCAGAGAAATTCACTAATAAATGAATCTGCTCTAACACTTCCATTTTTTGTCTAGGGTGTTCAAAATTAAAATTTATCATTCTGGAAGTTGTTCACAGTTCTATGTACTAAAAAGTAGGGCAGACTGTATCATGGTCAAATCCTATTTGACTAGACAGAAATAAATTACTATTCATGTGCAGTTTTTATAATTTCATAAAGTTAAACCAACTTAGTAGAAATTACCCTGAGCAGATTTTCAAGAAGTTTTAAGTTAACTCAAAAATTTAGTAAGACATTAACAAATTTAGTCAGAAATGTACATTTAAATTCTTGGATGATAAGACTACTAGCTGTTATTAACAGGTGACCATACTAACAATGTTTTTCACATAAGTAAAAATGTATTAATTAAAAATGGGATAAAAGGTTTTTCTTCATGAATGCAATAGATATATAATGAGCAATTCCCAAGGGCCAGATACTATTCTAAGGATTGGTGTTACACTGATGAACAGTAAGTTAGAGGTTGCTGCTCTCACAAATGTTATATTCAGAGACCTGGGGGTAGAGAATATTTGATAGATGATATATAGAGAAGAAAATATCTGGTAATTCAACATGTTTTGTAGAGATAGAATAGGATGATTTAATAGAGAGTGACTGGGTGACTCTGATAATCTAACAGGCCTCAAAGAAATGATGTCAGTCTAAGACATAAATACCACTAAGGTCAGTCTTCTTAATATAGGGGAAAAGAATTTCAAGAAGAAGGAACAGCAAACATCAAAGACATGATAGTAACTGAGGAGATGGTACGGAAGAGGATTTTGTAGACACACAAAGAATTTGAATTTTATTTTAACTGTCATAGTAAGCCACTAGATTTTTTTTAAGTTTATGCATTTATTTTGAGAGAGACAGACACAGCATGAACAGGGAAAGGACAGAGAGAGGGGGAGAGAGAATCCCAAGCAGGCTCTGGGCTGCCAGCACAGAGCCCAGTGTAAGGCGTGAACCCATGAACTGTGAGGGCATGACCTGAGCCAAAACCAAGAGTCAGATGCATAAATGACTGAGCCACCCAGGCACTCCTAAGCCACTAGATTTAAAGCAGGGTATAAACATGATATGATTTGTGTTTCGGTGTATTTAAAAAAAAAAAACTCAGGGAACCTAGGTGGCTCAGTAAGTTAAGCATCTGACTTTAGTTCAGGTCATGATCTTGAGGTTTGTGAGTTCAAGCCTGTGTTGGGCTCTGTGCTGACAACTCAGAACCTGGAGTCTGCTTTAGATTGTGTCTCCCTCTCTTTCTGCCCCTCCTCCACTCACACTCTGCCTCTCTCTCTTCCTCTCTCTCTCTCAAAAAAATAAACAGTAAAAAAAAAAAAATTTAAAAAAACACCACTGTAGCTACTCTGGTAAAAATAGATTAAGAGGAAGCAGAATAAGGAATATTAGATTATATTATCATGGAGATGCAAAGAAATAAAAATTTCAGAACACTGTTTGAATATATACTTAATAGGACTTACTATTGGAGGCAAAGTTAGGGAAAATGAGAAATCATAGATAAATCCCATAGTTTGGCTAGAGTAAATAGGATGATGGCACAATGCTGAGAACCAAAATGGAGAAGACAGGCAGGCATACAGGGCTAGTATGTCATTGTCATTTTGGTCATTGTATCTTTATCAACACAGAGATGCTATTCAAAGACAGGGGACTCAATGAAGTCACTAAACAATTTAAGTGAAGTTGAAAGCACAATTTGAAAACCTAAGATGAAAGACATTGGAGAAATGCCTTACACATACCTATTTCATTATTTCATGATACCCTTTTAAGGCAGGTTACATAATCAGATATTAGGAATTGAGAAACTAAAAAAAAAATGGGAATAAATATATAACTAAGTATCTAGTTCTAGTGAAGAGAATTTGATTAACATAAAAATTATTAAATGAATTATATAAAAATGTCATTTATATGAAAATATATTAGAATTTTTAGGAGAGTGAGCATCAGCAACAGAAATTTAATCTCACTTATGAAAAGAAAAACTCAATTATAATAATTATAAAATCAGAATTGAGAGTATTAGGTTTCAGCAACACAGAATCTAAACAGCATTTATATTGAAATAAAATTCCAAAATATTTGGGAACAGAAACTCAATCTTCCAATATAGAGGCAAAATGGGAGTAGAAAATAACATCCTTATTATTTTTTTATTTTTATTTTTATTTTTTATTTTATTTTATTTTTTTAAATGTTTATTTCTTTTTCAGAAGAGAGAGAGACTGAGTGTGAGTGGGGGAGAGGCAGAGAGAGAGAGAGAGAGAGAGTGAGAGAGAGAGAGACAGAATCCAGAGCAGGCTCCAGGCTCTGAACTGTCAGCACAGAGCCCAACAGGGAGCTTGAACCCATGAATGGTGAGAGCATTACCTGAGCTGAAACCAAGAGTTGGACTCAGTTGGTTACTCAACCAACTGAGCCACCCAGGCACCCCTAGAAAATACCACCTTTAACTATGAGCCAAGGCATTAACTACAGCCCAATAATTTATATATATGTTATAAAGTAGCTAAGACAGCCAAAAGTAGACAGCAAAGTATGATCCTGCACACTGAACTTATGCTGAATACATTTTTGTTAAGTTGGGACATTTTGAGAAAATCTGGTAGCCGAAGAAGTGGCATGGGAATAAAAGGAAATATTCACAGAATTTGAAAACCCAGAAATCCCAAGCCCTTCTCTATAGTTTGTTCTTTCCCATTGAAAATGTATTACTCTCTTAATTCATTAAGTTTAAAGTTAATCAGGATCTTAAATCCTTTCACAAATAATGGAAAGGACCTTGAAACACTTTAAATCTACTCAACCTCCATCATACTTACTGTTTTCCATTATTTTACTTCTATCCTGGTATATATAATTGAAGATTATTTCCATCATGATCATAAATTTTTATACAGATAATAATTATTTTACTCACATGAATTTTTTCCAGATTATTTGCCTATAATATCTTCTTGGATCTTAAATCTGGGCTCTGGGATATTTTACTTTTTCCTAAAATACAATCTTTAAGATTTCTTTTAGTGTACATATATTAAACTTTGTGCATCTGAAACTGTCATTATCTTGCCCTGATTCATAAAAGATATTTTTAGGGAGTACAAAATATAAAGTTGACATTAATTTTTCTCAGTAATTTAATGAGTTTTAGTCCACTATCCTTTTGTATCCATTATACTACTGAGAAGTCTACTCTCAGCCCATTTTTCTTTCCTTTGTAATTGATGTTTCCTTTCTCTCTGAGTGTTTTAAAAATTTTCATTTCATATTGTCCTGAAGATTCACCACAAAACATCTAAGTAAGAATAGCTTCCTAGTATTCACTGTATATTTATGTCTTTATTTCTGGGAAACCATTAACTATTATGTTTTTAAAAATTACCATTCTTTATTTTCTTTATTTTCTCCTTCCAGGACTCTAGATATTTGTTAGTGTTCATTTTAGAATCAATATTTCTTAACCATTTTTTCAAATGATATCCATCCCCTGTATTTTTGCATTGTATTCTAGTTTAGCCCTGCAGCTCCAGCACATAATTCACTACTTCTCCACTAAACTCTGTCTTATTGTTTACTTTATCTACTGAGCTTTTATTTCTATATATTTATTTTCAATTTCTAGACTATCTATTGTCTACCTATTTTTTTTCAAATCTACCAAGACTTTTTTTATTGTTCCCCGTGCTTGGCTCATTTGTATTCTATTTTTATCCCTTTAAATGTTTCAAAGTAATTTATATCTTGAATCTGATCATTCCAATACCTGAAATTATTGAAGAGATAAATCTGTTGATTGCTGTTTTCCTAAACCTCAATACCATGACTTGTTTCCTTAAATGCTTGGTGATTTGTTTTTAAATGTAAGCTCATATTTTTTATTTTTATTTATTTATTAATGCTTATTTAGTTTTGAAAGAGAGAGAGCCAGAGTGTGAGCAGGGGAGGGAGAGGCAGAAAGGGAGACAGAATCCAAAGCAAGCTCCAGTCTCTGAGCTGTGAGCAGAGTTGGACGCGGGACTCAACTCACAGATCACAAGATCAAGTCAGATGCTTAACCGACTGAGCCACCCAGGTGCCCCCATACGCTCATATTTTTAAATTTAATCTATGAGATAGATTAGTTTGAATATAAGTTGAAGATGTTTTCTTTTAAAGATGAATTTGCATTTGCTTTTTCTGAGTTTCAGAGAAAATCACCAACCCAGGAACACTTTGGTCTTTTCAAGTTTCCCAAGCTTAAATGTATGAATCTCAAGGTAAGCTTCCTTGTACTTCTGGAGTCTCAAGGATTTTGCTTTCCATTACACCAATGACGTAGTCATTTTTTCTTCTTATCTTTCACATTTTTATTATAATTTAATCCTTAGATCTCCTTCCTTTGATATTGCCTTGTTTTATTTTATTATTTTATTTTATTTTACTTTAAGAGATTTAACTTATTTTAGCAATTCTTAAAGTGCATTAAGATTTATATTTGTTATAATTTACCCATATACAATGTAACTTTATCAAAAGGGCCCTTTATAGTTATTTTACCAGGAAGGTCTATACTGTAACACTTCAAGAAGAAGAACTAGATACTGTTGTCTTAACATTATGTTTTAAAAAACACAAGTAGAAGGAAATTATTTTGTTGGACTGATATAAATAAATATGTGCATACTTAATAATAAACACTAGAGCATATTTGATTGATGGAATCAAATTCAATATTGATTGAATATTGATTTTGAGTGCTTCATTGAATTAAATGCGTTGATATGGCTGCCTTCAATAGAGAATCTACAAGCTTAAACAGATCACTACATTCATAATAGTATGCTGTGTTAATTAGCGCAAACATAGAACCAATACTCAAAAGAACTGAGATCAAGACACCTACCTGCTTATTATGGAGAAAGAAACAACAAAGACTTCAAGTTAGGAACTAAGAATTGGCTATATTTAACGGCTACAAAAGCAGGTGGAAAATGTTACAACTGAAATGGGTTGCTTAATCCTAAGGGGGCTTGAATGACTTTAGAGAAAAAGCCAAGCAACAGCTACCAACTATAAAAATAAGGATACCATGGTAACAAAGTGGCTTGAATTGTGAATATTTTAGGCTGTGGTTGATTAATTACAGAGCTCCTAAAATAGAATCAAAACCTAAACTTGAGGAGAGAACAAACCTCTGTTTTGTTCAGTACTGTATCTTTAATGCCTGGAGCTATGGCTGGTACCTAGCAGGAACTCAATACATATTTGTTAATGAATGAAAACATGACACACTAAAATCTTATAACAACAAACACAACAAAATATTCTAGGTTTGCTAAAAAATGACATTAAAGAGCATGGATAGTGAAAATGCCTCACCAGATTCTTATTTCAGACTGTCTGTGAACCTTATTTATTTTTAATCTAAATTTCTTCAAAATTATTGATGGATTAGAAGCAAAAAAAAGTATCACTATCTGTGCACAAACTGATTAACTCTGTGTAATTTGGAAAAGAGACAAAATGCACAGGTTTGGAAATGTTAATAAATGCCATACTGTATTAGATATGGTTTAGTACCAAAGTAATGTGACTTTTATGTTTGCTTTACACTTAATATGTAAACTTTTTATAACATTGCAGAGAGAGTGATATGTATTTAAGTTAATTCCACTACAGTTAAGTGAAATATTATAAATGTTTAAACAACTCTGGTTTCATGGGATTCTATATGCATCCTGAAGCTCATAATTAAACATCTCAACGAAACTGTCACCAGTCCTACCCTTCATAGGCTACCTTGGTTCTCTTTGGCAATTACCAATCCTGGCAAAGGCCTGCGGTTCATTTTACTTGCTCTTGCTTGCAGCTCCTGAGAAAATATCAAATTATTATGTTGAAGGACTTCATTACTGATTATTTCCAATCTTACTCTTTTTCACAAAATCTTTACTCATCCCTAAATAGCATTCTTTCTTAATTTGCCATAATGGCTCTTCCAAATTTTGACAACTCCCCCAAAAGCAGCCATACCATTTGCTAAAGGTGACCCATTGGCCTTACTCTATTCATTTGTTACCCTTTTTCCTCTCGTTGCTTTCTCGTCAAATAGTTGGATTTTGATAAATGTTTGACAAGTATATTAATAAACAGAACCATTCAGGTAAAAGTAAAGACAACTGGTGTGATAGCAGAATGTGAATATTCCCATTCATTTATGCAATTAAATCTGTTTCATACTTAAAGGAGTCTTTTAAACCTTTGTCACCAGAGGAATCTAACCAATTTTAAAGAATTACATTATAAATGTAATTTATGCACATGACTGGTATTAAAAACATATGAAAAATTTAGTGTGGGCCCTGAGTACTATATAATTTAAAAAGAGATTGTTTCCAGTTTTTCAGAATATAAAAAATAATTGGAGAAAAGGTCAGATTAAAACTTTTATGAGTGTTCCTATAGGACCTTTACTAATTGAAATTGTCCTTCATTTTATACATTTGGTTAATAGTACATCTGTTGTTCATTTATCTAATGTCATTATGATTATTTGATATTTTCACCTTTTAGAATTATTATAATTTAAAAATATTAAACACAAAAACCAATAAAAAATAAATTACTGAATTAAGCTATACTTATGAGTACTTAGGAAATATCGAAACCTAGAGAATATTAAAAGTGGTTGGAAAATCATCTGTCCTAGATGGAATAGACATTAATTGTACTATAACTAGGAGAATTGGCTGTGTGCTCTGATTTTCTGACAATTTAGAAGGTAGGTCCACTCAGTTATTGAACTAACCTTTTATAATATGATTACCAGAAAAAAAAAAGAATAAGAACATATATATTTTTACATAGTTCCTTCCCCTTCAAGGAACAACGAACTCAACACCAAATACAACTCATGTACTTACATTAAGTTAGATATTATAGTATTGATTTCTACAGCTCTTCTATTACTAGAAATATAGAAGTAATGTTGAAATAGGCCACAGTAAGGTTTTGTAATAGATGAATCAATTTTTATGTGATAGTTACATGTTTAAATGGAAATTGGACAGCTCATTTAAAAACTAAGACCATTTTGGGGTGCCTGGGTGGCTTAGTTGGTTAAGCATCCAATTCTTGGTTTTTGGCTCAGGTCATGATCTCACAGTTGGTGAGTTCAAGCCCCATGTTGGGCACTGCATTGATATTGCAGAGACTGCTTAGGATTCTCTCTCTCTCTCTCTCTCTCTCTCTCTCCCTTTCTGTCTTCCCCTCCCCTTGCTCTCTCTCCCTCTTTCTCAAAATAAATAAACTAAAAAACTTTAAAAAACAAAAACTAAGGCCATTTCCACTCAGTATATTGATTCTGAAAAACCCAGTGATGAATACCATGTATGAACTAGAAAACCTATAGATGTTAAAAATAAAAATAATTAATGTTAATATTTTTTAATGTTCAGAAAGTAAAGACTTTAGAAGACATGGCCCTTTTATAGTCTTTTAAAAAATTAATACTTGCTAAAAATAGAAAAAGATTTAGCAGACCCAAAAAGTAACTTTGTATGATTTATGATGGAAGATGGTTCAGGAATGAGTTGTATCCTGCAGATGAAATGTGGTAATAGCCACCACGGATACTGTCATAAGCCATACCATCCTTGGGGCTTCTTCCCATTTCAACTTGTGATTTTTTTTTAGTTAAAAGTTTCTTGATTCTACATACTATAGTGTTGTGACAATTGAAATGACTGAATCTTTGATTTTTTAAAAAAATTTTAACACTTATTTTTGAGATAGAGAGTGTGTGCAAGCCAGCGAGGGGCAGAGAGAGAGGGAGACACAGAATCCAAAGCAGGCTCAGGCTCTGAGCTGTCAGAGCTCAGAGGGGCTCGAACTCACCAACCACGAGATCATGACCTGAGTCGAAGTCGACGCTTAACCAACCGAGCCACCCAGGTGCCCCTGAAGTTTTAATAGTTCTAACATGAATCTTGATACATTACTACAATTTTAAAAATTGAATATAAACATTTTACAAAGAAATGTCTTATTTCTCTAGATTAAAAATTGTTATAATTTCTCATTCCATATCATGACTTGAGTGAATATCAGTATTTCAGTAAATCATTCCCTTTAATATTAACAGATTATCTAACCAATCAAGGCTCTTTTACATTTAATATTTTATAGGGTAGTCCTTGAAATTTCATAATTATTTGCCTACAAGTAGTGAGGAAAAGTATAAAGAGGAAGTATCAATTCCTTCATCCCACAGTAATAAATGAGAAGAGCAAAATCTCTGAAAGGAAATAGTCTTTAATTTATATACTGTCATTTATCTAACATGTGGATTTGATCAACTTATATAACATCTTCAGTTTCTTCATCAGTTAAATTCAAATATCTATATTGTGTAGGGAGAGAGAGAGAGAGAGAGAGAGAGACAGTGAGTGTGTTTATTTATGTGTTTGTATGTTTATGAATGTGTTTAAGGGAGAGAGAAAAAGATAGAAAAATATAAAACAAGTTTATGACATGCTGACCCAAGGAGTAGTTACCATGTACATAGCAATAAATGGAGAAAATATGTTTGTCAGCTATAATGTACTGCCCTGTGTGTAATGGAGCCCTGACTTGAAGTAATTACAAATTTATCTTCCTCTCTTTTTTAGAGAGCTTGATCTTGGTAGAACAAATAGAGCAAGTGAACTACTCTCACACAAAGAACTCAGGAGTGCAAGTGTAACTTTTGATCTCTCTAAAAATTATTCTCTAATTTAAGCCCCCATTCCAGCTAAGGGTAGATAACATAAAGTCTTTCTGACTAACCAGTCATTTGAGGTATAAACTAAAGCCAAACAATTCCCTTGATATTTTCTCAGAAGAGATTTTGGTGTTTGCTGTCTAGAGAGGAGGGGCGGGGATTTTCACAGCATCATCAAATTGTGGAGGAAGCCCTTGACCTCTAGTACTTGCTGGCATCAGCTTTTCTGTCCATCTGTTCTGGTCCCCAGGCTTGGTTGTGTTGCCATCCGTGGCTGCTCCTTCCATCCCAGCCATGAAAGACCTTCAATCCTGCCAACTCAGCTAACTTCTCAGATCACTGGAAACTGCAGTTTCTCTCCCACACAACTTCTGGCTGCAGGAATCTTAGCAGCTGTATTTAGGAACCTTATGCAGATATACGCCAATTGGTCAGTGTATTGGCATGTTGCCAAACATTGCTCACATGGTACCAGGAGACTTAAACCTCAAGGAATGTGCTGGCTTCCTGGGTTCCCCTCCTGCCATCAAATTCCTACCCAAGTCAGAATTTGTTTGGACGGTGGGACAGGAGCAGGTTCCTTCCTGAGACATGATTAGTTTGCAACCCTACCTTCTTATTCTGTTTTCTTCTACAAGTCCTATGAGAGATTTTTGTACCTTTGTACTTTTGTAATAGTAATAATAGTAATAGTAATAAGAAAATCTATAACTTTTTCTGTTCCACTTTATATTGATGTTATGACCTCCCTTCCCAATGAAAATCAAGGTCTAGTTGAACTGCAAGGATGAAGAAGTAAAGAGAGGAATCGCAGGGATTATAAAAACAAAGGTTTGGGGGTACCTGGGGGGCTCAGTCGGTAAAGCATCCTACTCTTGTATTCAGCTCAGGTCATGATCTCACAGTTTGTAGAATCAAACACAATCTCTGGATTGTGCTGTCAGCTTGGGATCTTCTCTCTCCCTCTCTCTCATGCCCCTCAATGCTCATGTGCATGCGCTGTGCTTGGTCTCTCTCTCTCTCAAAATAAATAAACATTAAAAATATATAAATTAATTTTAAAAAAGTTCTATACCTACACACTATTATTCCTTCATACTAAGTACAGAGATTTATAATGAAAATTATAAAAAAAAAGAGGGCACTACCCTCAACTCACAGATGTTAGGTTATCTTATTTAACCTGCTAATTTAAAAATTATTTTTCAAAATGAGTCTTTCATAAAAATCTCAATATCTCTTCCTCAATAAAGCCTCCAAAAATTCATCATAATTAATTTGCCTTATGTATCCCTAAGTAAGTCATTTATTGACAATCATTTATTTATTCATTCACCAGGGGTTTACTGAGAACCTGTTACTGACCAGGAACTCTATTCGATGATGAAAATACAAAACTGAAGACATGGTCCCTGATCTCATACAATTCATAGTCCAGCAGAGAAGACAATCCCAAAAATAGATAATTATAATATCATGTTACCACATTTGCATTTTCATGCAAATGCTACAGAGGAGCACCTACTAGGGTGTATGAAATTTCCTGTAGGAAGTGCTATCTAGCTAAACATTAAAGGATTAACAGTTGTTAACCAGGCAAAGGTTGAGTAAATGCTATTTCAACTAAACAGCAGGAGCAGATAAAGAGTACTGTGCAGAAGGATCTAGAGGTTCAACTGTACTACCTAGATGGTAAGAAATAATGTTCGTAAGCTAGGCAGTCACCAGTTAATGACTTTGACTTGTTTTCTGTAGGTTGTCAATGAGATATCTTTGACAGGAATCTAGCAGGACTAGAGTGTTCAAAATTTCCCATTGGATCAGCCATTTGGAGATGTGTTTTGTTAACCTCTGGACTGACACATTTGTGACTTCTTATGCCTCAGAGCTGTTCTCTAGTTGTTCCATGTAAATTTTATTGCAATCAGTTTGTAATGTCTTTTATTAAATGTCAGAAGATTGGTTGGAACTCAAGTTCTAAGTAAAAGTTCTTCCTCCATGTTCTTAAACTGGTGAGGTAAAGAAAAGCATAATGGGGCATGGTGTACCTCTCTCTATTCTGTATCAACTAATCTTTCTGATGACAGTAGGGAAAAAGATAAGAGGTTTTCCAAGAAGTAATCTTAGCTATTTTTGTTTTTTTCAAAATGGAGTAACTTTAAAATAGAATAGAAATTAAGTTTCTACTCTTTTTTTTTTCCAGGGGCTTCAAGAACAAAAAGAAGAATCAGTTCATTATCACACAACCATAATTATGGGAGAACCTCTGAAAAGTTGTTCATTCTACTACCTAATGGAAAAAATACACACTAAACATCCAAAATAATGTCCTTTCTTATTATTTACTATTTTCCTTCTAAAGGAAAGATTCTTTTATATCCCATCATTATATGTAGTTCTTTATCAAACTCTTCCTATTAATATGCTTTCTCCATTCTTCCCATAAAATAAGGAAGTGAAAACATCAATATAAACTTGTGTGCTTCTTGTTCATATATTCTATAATTGATTATTTCTTTAGAAGCACTCAAATTCATGTAAGAGACAAACAGCATCTTCCACATTAGTTATGATGTTAACAGCAACTACACGCATAATTTAAATAATACCTGTATCTAGCCTAATTAAATTATTTCTAATGTCAAAGATATGCTATACCATATCAGATTGTATGTAAAAGTTAAGAACATGGAGGAAGAACTTTTACTTAATGGAATATTATCATTATTTCCATAATTTTCAAGTCACTATGATCTTAGCTATGAAAATACTGTACTAGACAGACATATAAAGCAGGGAATAAATAACTCAATAAGAGTCAAGTATATCCCTATAAATGCTTTTATAGGTTTTGTGTTGTTTCTTCAGATTTTATGTTTGGGTGATAATTGTTTCTTTCCACACCATTTTATCCTCTCCATGAAAATAACTAGATTATAAATGAGAGATAAAACCTGGATCATCAAGATCTTAAAAGCCAGCAGCATACTTTCGCAAATTTTGAACAACAATTCAGAAACTCCCAAGCCTTATACATACTTTAATTGTTAGCTATCTTCCCCACATAAATTCTCTGATCTTAAAGTGTGAAGGAAGTAAAAGATGTCCACTTTGAAAACTGTTGTATGTTTTTTTTTTTTTTGTTTGGGGTGTGTGGGGTGTGTGTGTGTGTGTGTGTGTGTGTGTGTTTTCCCTGTCTTAATTCACTAACTTAGAGCATAAAATATATTAGAATCAAATAGAAGGTATAAAATTATATAACTTTTAACTGAAAATTTGGATTAGGTATAGGCATATATAATTTTAGGTTGCTGGTCATTTTTAAAAATGTACTTTTTAAAAAATATGTACCATATATGCTTTAGATCTAGGATGACAGAGTTTTCCTTCCTTAAATATACAGATCTATTAGGCAAAGATGAGCACCATCAAAAATGCAAAATAGCAATGTACGTTAAATACTTATTTAGTATATCTACCATTAAACATGTTAAAGGAAGCAAAAAACTCATTTTGTGTTTTTTTCCAAAGACTTTCAGTAAGTCATAATTTTATAGAACATCACTGTCACATGTTAGAATTTTCAAATATATTTTCTCATCCATCATTTAGTATATTTCCCAAAATATAAAATCAGTATGTTATATACGTTTATTACCATCTTCATCAAATTTCCTCAGAGAGTAAAATATTGAATTATGATTGCCTTATTAAATACATATCTTTATGCTGTATGTAACTTTCATTTACATGTGGTTTACAGAGTAGCATTAACAACCATAATGATCAAGATATCAGACTCAATTTTCTGTTTCTTTTTTATAAATGTAGAATTTATACATTAGAATAAACATCAAAATAAATTATTTAGGAAGATATGAAGGAAGAGTTTTTAATGATGTATTTCTTTTAAGAAAAATTTTTAAAGTTTTTTTTTTTTTTGAGAGTTTGGAGAGAGAGAAAGAGAGAGAGAGAGAGAGCGCAGAGAGAGGAAGACACAGAATCTGAAAACACAGGCTCTAGGCTCTGAGTTGTCAGCACAGAGTCTGACGCAGGACTCGAACTCACAAACCGTGGATGGATCATGACCTGAGCCAAAGTTGGATGCTCAACCAACTGAGCCACCCAGGTGCCCCAATGATCTATTTCTAAGTGTGAACATTAATGAACAGTACAGGCCTCAAAATTCCTATTCAGAACATCACAGAAAATTTCTATTTTCAAGATTAAAGGAAGAATCTGATTCACAAAGGTGAATCAAATGTAGACTTTAACAATAAACATTATTTGAGGAAATTAAGCATCTGAAAGTATACTATTTACTTCTTTTTATTGCTAAGAACATCTTTTTGACACTGGAAATTTTATTCCTAAAACATACATCTATGCTGACCTCTTTCCCCTTCTTGATTCATAATTCCCTGCTTTTGTTATTAATTTGATATTCACATTAACTATTGTGGCACTGATAAAGAATATTAATCAGTAATCAGTAATTTTAATAAAGTAGATAATTACATTCAAAATAATTTGCTTTTACATTTTAAACAAATTAGTAACACAGGTCACACTGACTTACACTGTTTGCAGCCCTTTTCCAATATATTTTATGGACATAATTAAAAGTAAGTATATTTTTTCCAATAATACAAGTTTATACATAAAGTAAAGGAATCATCAACCCTTTCAATGTTTGGCAAGTACTCTAATGTTTGGTAATTCTTAGTATATTTTAACATTAACTAATGGAGGTATAAAGAAGAAAGTGCAGTGCTTTATTATATAGCAATTTTGAAATAGAAACTAAACCAAACAATTCTGAGTCCACTACCATTAGAGCAGTCTGGGAAAATCTAGGTCAAAGTTAAATAATGTAGAACAAATAGCTTCCCCTTTCTCCCAATATAAAAGTACAGACATTTTCTTAGTACCATAGTTCAAGGTCAATAAATGTTAATTGTCTGAATCAAGAGAATCATACCTCACTCATATTTTTTAAGTCCAAGCTTTCTGTGGAATCTTAATTTTTCTTGTTTTTTTTTTTTAAAGATGAGTTCTATAATAATAGAAAAAGCTAATGCTTCAGGTCATTTGTCAGTCCAAACGACCTAAGATATATTCTATTATATATTTATATTATATAAAATGAACAAGTGCATAAAAAGGGAGTGAAAACTTCAATGAAAGGAACAGTGCAAAATAAGTTACCCATTCTTAGACTTTTCTTTGATTAAGGGAAGGCCCTATTTTGGACCATAGATAGCTAATAAAACTGACACCTGCAATCTTACTGGCATGAAGAACCAGAGGATAAATTTCAGGGACATTACAGCACCTGGAAAAGATGGCAAAAATCAAAAAAAGAAGAGAATCATTAGTGAAGAGCCCAAATTCCTCACAGAAACCTTACTCCCATATCTAGCTGAGTTCTGAACTACTCAGGCTAAATGCAGATTCTAGTAGCCCAGCTAATGCTAAAAAACTAAACCGAACTCTCAACCTCTGCTCACTGCAGAGAAGACTGAGTTTGGAATTTGAGTCCAGCCTGCTAAAGTAAAAACAAAATCAATGTTTTTGAGAACATAATTTAATCCGGAGTTTCACAATGTTGAGAATACAACTCAAAGTAGGTAAGATGACTAGTATACAAAGGAAAAAACAATCAATATACATTGACACTGAGATGTCAAAAATGTTGGAATTAGCAGAAAAGAATTTTCAAGAAGCAAACAATAACCATTATAATGAAACATTTCAAAACATACTGGCAATGAATGAACAAAATAGTAAAGAAATAGAAAATATGATAAGTGAAAATTACAGATCTAAAAAATGTATCTAAGAAAAAGAATATATCATTGGAGAGTAATGGCTATGGGATTTGAGAAAAAAATAGAGTCAGTGGACTTGAAGACAAATAAAAAAATTACCCAATTTGAAGAAAGCAGAGAAAAGAGATTGAGAACAATTGAACAGAACCTCAGAAGTTTGTTCATTATCAAAGTCATTACATTCATGTACTGGAGTCCCAAAAATCAAGAAGAGAGAAAATGAGGAAGAAAATATTTAAATAGCAGCAAACATGTTCCAAAACATTGTGGAAGACATAAATTTATAGTTTCAAGAAGTTCACCAAGTCCCAAACTGGATAAATATGAAGAATATTATTGCCAAGCATATCAAACAACTGAAACTTTAAAGTGACAAGAAAATCTTAAAGTACTTCCCCAAAAGACATGTCACCTACAAATAAAAAGAATACAAATGACCATTTCTCATCATGAAAATACTGAGGCCAGAAGAAAGTGGAAAAAATGTTTAAGGTGCTAAAAGAAAAGATGAACCCAGGATTACAGGGTTCTTCAGGAATGAAGAAAAACTACATGAGTAAAAACCAGAAGTATTCATCTTCAATGGACCAAAACTATAAGAAATGATGAAGGAAGTTCTAGGAGAAAGGAAATCATACCAAAGGAAAAGTCAGATACTAGAAAGGAAATCAAGAGCATCAAAAATGGAGTTTAACTGGCTAAACACAAACACTTTTCTCTTAAGAATAACAGTTATGTCTGATTAAAGCAAAATATAACATTATACTATGAAGTTTATAATGTGTGTGTTTATAATGTGTGTTTATCTGTGTTCTAATATTTTAAAACAAAAACAAACAAATTAGTCTATGGATCAAAGAAAATCTCAAGAGAGAAATTTAAAATTATTTTAAAATGAATTATAGAAAAGAATAAATTATGAACAGTTGTTCAAGCAACACTTGTATCTTTATTTTTTTAATTTTTTTAATGTTTTATTTATTTTTGAGGCAGAGAGAGACAGAGTACGGGCAGGGAAGGGGCAGAGAGAGAGGGAGACACAGAATCCAAAGCAGGCTCTAGGCTCTGAGCTGTCATCATAGAACCTGACGCAGGGCTCGAACCCACAAACTGTGAGATCATGACCTGAGCTGAAGTTGGATGCTTAACCAACTGAGTCACCCAGGGCCCCCCAGGCAACACTTAAATCCTTAAATGCCAACTGAGAAATGTTAAGGAGTATAAGCCAAACATATATAGCTCCAATATATATAGATATAGCATATATGATAACTAGAGTCAAAATTGAATGGGAGAAAATGGGCCTAAAGTGATTTTAAGGTTTTTACATTTTGAATGGAATGATATATTTAACTCTGAGTGTGAAAAGTCAAAAATGTATATTGTATCCCTTGGAAAAACAATTAAAAATATTGCAAAAAATCACAATTGTAAAGCCATTATATATGTTAAATTTAAAAATTATTTATTTATTTTGAGAGAGAAAGAGTGGGGGAGAGGCAGAGAAAGAATCCCAAGCGGGCTCTGCACTGTCAGCACAGAGACCAATGTGGGGCTTGAACTAACAAACCGTGAGACAAAATCAAGAGTCAGACGCTTAACTCACTGAGCCACACAAAAGCCCCAAATTTAAATTATTTTTAAAAATCATTTAATCTAAAAGAAATCCAGAAACAAAAAGGAGAAACAGTGACAACAGAAAAAGCTGGGGAAAATGGAAAACAAGCAGTGAAATGGCAAAAGCCTAATACACAAATAATTACATTAAATACAAATGAACTAAGGATTCCAAATAAAATATAGACTGCTGGTAAGAATGTACAAAAAAGGTTGGGCACCTGGGTGGCTCAGTTGGTTGACCGTCCAGCTTCGGCTCAATCATGATCTTGCAGTTCGTGGGTTCGAGCCTCGTGTTGGGCTCTGGGCTGACAGCTAGCTCAGAGCCTGGAGCCTGTCTCCGGATTCTGTGTCTCCCTCTCTCTCTGACCCTCCCCTGCTCATGCTGTCTCTCTCTCTCTCTCTCTCAAAAATAAATAAAACATTTTTTTAAAAATTTTTAAAAAAGCATGTACAAAAAAAGTAAGATATAATTGCAAATTGTCTTCAAGAGGCCTACTTTAACTGTAAAACTACAGATAGGTTGAAAGTAAAAGAATGAATAAGTATATACCATGCAAACTGTGTAATAAGACTTGAGTTGCATAAAATTAAATAAAGTAAACTTCAAGGCAAGGAATATTTTCAGACAAAAGACGGAACATTTCATGATAAAAGAGTGAATTCAGAAGAAAGGTGTAAAAATCATAAATATGTATGCATCTAGACACAGAGCCTAAAAATACGTAAAGAAAACATTGACAAAATTAAAAAGAAAAAATAGACAAATTCACAATCATAGTTTCATAGTTTAATAATCCTTTCTCAGAAATTTAAAAAAGAAAACTAGAAAAATACACGACATGGAAGAGATGAACATAATCACCCATTTTGACCTAATTGACAATTATAAACACTATACTCAAAAGCTACAGAATACACATTCTTTTTAAGAGTACATGGAAAATTCACCAAGGTAAAGCCATAAAACAGTCTCAAGAAAATTCAAAATACTGAAATCCTATAAAGAACATTCTTTGATTATAATTGAATCAATAGAAATCAATAATAATAATGTATCTAGACTAAAGGATAAATATTTAGCAATAAAAAAACACCTCTAAAAACTATCCATGAATCAGAGGAAAACTCAAGAAAAATTTTTAAATATTCTGAATTGAGTGATAATAAAATAACATAACAAATCATGGGATATAACTAAAGCAGACTAGGGAAAGCATTAATATAATATAAAAGTTGTTAAAGTTATTGAAGTATTTAATAAAATAAAAATATTAACATAATAATCAAGATAATAAATAGCTATTATCTTGCAGTGCCTGGGTGGCTCAATGGATAATCATCTGACTCTTGATCTTGACTCAGGTCATGATCTCATGGTCATGAGTTCAAGCCCCATGTTAGGCTCTGTGCTGTTAGCTTGGAATTCTCTCTCCCTCTCTCTCTGCCCCACCCTACTTGTAGCCTCTCTCTCTCAAAATAAATAAATAAACTTTAAAAAATTAAAACATAGCTATTATCTTTAATGTAAAAAGTAAATATACACTCTTGTGTTTAATGTCAATGTTTTCTTTCCTCTTCTTTGCCTGCTTTAATTTTCATTAATTATGAAGATACAAATCTTATGTGTTCAGTATAGTGATACTAGAGGTAAGAGCAAACTGTGTTAGAGTCAAATAAGCCTTCCTTACACATTCACAAATATAGCTGTGCACATTTTAAAAATACTCTATGGAATAAACAGACATATTTATATACTCAGTCTTCTTTCAATGAAAAACAGAACTAAATTAGAGAAATTAGTGTCATTGATTTGAATAATGGTTTAAACTTCAAATACATATATTAGAAGCCATTATATAGCTATCAAAAGTCATTGGCGTTTCTCCATTATTGTGTCTTTGTGATATGGGAAATATTTTAACAGCATTAGAAAAAATCTCATAACTTGTGAGCAACAGAACAAATCAGATCATTTGTGGATTAAATACAGATTTCCAAAGCAAGGAGTTTTGTTTCCTATAAAAAAAATGGACAGATGTATGCATACATAAATGTTTTTATATTTTAGATAGATATAGATAGTTATAATGTACAGATTACATATATAAATTTTAGAATAAGCAACTCCTTATGTTTTAACAGGATGCCGAGAGGCCAGTAAAGGGAGAGTCATGGTCAGCTATCAGGAAAAGTCAGATACCCATCCCAGCAACATTCCTACAACAAAGCCACCAGAAGCTAAATGGAACCAGACAGGCCCAAAACAAAGAAGCCCAGACCCTGACTAACTTAGGGAGAAAAGACACAAAACCCCACTCCCCAAAAAAATCCCTTACCAAAATAATAAACATTCTATCCCCCTAGTTAACAACTGTTAATAAAAGTTAGAGACCCAAAACGGAAGGGCACAGCTTTCCTTTGAGCTTGTTGTCTCTCACATCTCGAGAGTGTACTCTCATTTAAAGTAAACTCTTCACTTCCACTGCTCAACCACTGTCTGGTCTGTCCTTGAATTATTTTCTTACAATGAGACTAAGACATCTTGGGGATAGGCTGGGTGGAGGCCTCAGGGTTTGGGTGTCTCCCCAGTTCACTGGTAACATAAAAAATTTATAAGCATTTTTTAAAAAGATTTACCACTTTTTTTTTCTTCTTAAAATTATTTCTGACTTTCCATTATCTTAAATTGGTGTGATGAAAATTATATAAATTCTCTAAGTTGTGTAGTTTATTTCTATGAGAATCACTTAAACCTCAGGAAATATATTTTACAATGTCTCCTATTGTGTAAAATGCCTTGCCAGCCATTGGACTCATTAAAACCAAAAGTACAGAAGTTTATGTTTTTAAGGTGTTCCACATCCCCACACAGACACTCAACAGTATTTGGTAAACAGGAAGTGCTGAATACATGTTGGTTGAATGGAAAGTGCATAAATAACAGAACTTATGGACAACTGTATGAGTGTAGATGTAAAAGCTAAAAATGAAACTAACAACCTTTACCTGAAGCTTTACTTAGTTCTCTGAATAAAGTTTCAAAGATATTTCTATGAAAAAGGCAAGTAAGAAGAAACAAATTCAGGGCCTTTTGCCAGATAGAAGTTGTAGTCAGGAAATTAGTTAAGCATACAATTATGCTCCTGTCAAGTGTGTTAAATTGCAAAGTTGTAAAAGTGAAGGCAAAAGTGACAATGCATATTTCTAAAATTAGGAAGCCCAATACTGGGCAGAAGAACCACTGAGAGTAGAACATGCAATGGATGTTCATTAAATACAAAAATCATCCAATAGCCCTGTATTTTATTCAGAATAGAAGCCAAAGTACTTAAACCTTATGCCTATAATCTCATGCCCCACTTATTCCATTCCAGTAACAACTGGCCTCCTTGTTCTTCCTAGAAATGCTAAGCCTTGTCCTGCATTAGGACTTCTGTACCTGCTACATCCAGACTCTGCCTTTTGCCTGCTGGACTAATCAGATATTGGCAGAGCTCCCTCTTTCAAAGCTATTCTCAAATAGTATTTTCTCAATGAGAATGAGCTCACCCAGACCATCCTATTAAAAACATGTACCACACCTCTTCAAAATCAATGGTATTTCCAAAACCCCTTGTACTACTCCGATTTTTCCTTTTCTATGGCACTTCATACATTCTAACATATTTTACAATTTTTGTTTGCATATTATAATTTTTTTTACTGCTTGTCTTCAGTCACAGAATATAAACACAAGGGCAGGAGTTCTCATCTTGTTCATTAGTATATACTTAGTTTCTTATATATTGTAGGTGCTCAATAAATTTTTAAATGAAGTGAATGTACTTTACAAATCATATTATTTACTAATAATCTAAATGTGCTTAAAAATTTTTAGCTAAACATCTGGAATATCTTTTGCCTACAATTCATCAGGGCATATCCTCCCAAATATCAATCTAAGAACTAAGTTAATATTTGGGGTTTTGCAATTTTCTTTTTTTTTTTAATTTTTAATGTTTATTTATTCTTGAGAGAGAGAGAGAGAGAGAGAGAGCATGAGCAGAGGAGGGGCAGAGCAAGAGAGGGACACAGAATCTGAAGCAGGCTCCAAGCTCTGAGCTGTTAGCACAGAGCCCGATGTGGGGCTCAAACCCAGAACTATGAGATCATGACCTGAGCTGAAGTCAGATGCTTAACTGACTGAGCCACCCAGGTGACCCATGTTTTGAAATTTTTCTTAGCTCACTTTCTAACTCTGCCAGTAAGAAATTATTCCTCTTTGTGCTCAGTGAAGTATGTGATAAAAGACTAACAGTATCTACACACTGCTATATATAACTTTTTTAAAAAATTTAAAAAGGAAACTGAATGATCATGCTTGGCTCTTGGAAATAAGGTGTTCCTAGGCTGATGCTGCTCACAATTTCCATTGGCTACCTTTTCGTGGTCAATATTCTAAAATGTGTCTCACAGTAGGTCCAACTACCCTAGGTTCATTATCAACACTTAATGTATTCTCAGTTCTTCAAATGGTTCTCATAAGTTATGTCCAAATAGAACTAGGATAGTTCATTCTGCCATTTATTGAAAGCTGTTTACGTAGCACCTTCTATGTGTCACACAGGTTGCTAGGTGATGAAGTCTCAGGAATTAGCGAATAATTTAAAAATCTGCACATTTGCTTTCATGTTTGTTGTCATCAAACATAATGGAAATAATTTCAAAGTGGTTAATATTAACATTAAATATAGTAAGTACCCTAAGCTACACAGCAAACATAGACAAGTTTAGACATATTATATATATGTAAATGCACATTACAATTCCAAATTTTATAAACTAAACTGATATAAATAATGATACATTAATAATTCTGTGATACCAAATTATGGAAAGAGCCCAAATGTCCATTGACTGATGGATAAGAAGATGTGATATATATACATATATATGCATATTTGTATATATATGTATATATATGTATGTATGTATGTATATGTAGCGGAATATTACTCAGCCATCAAAAAGAATGAAATCTTGCCATTTGCAACAACATGGTTGGAATTAGAGTGTATTATGCTAAATGAAATAAGTCAGAGAAAGACAAATACCATATTTCACTCATCTGTGGAATTTAAGAAACAAAATGGGTGAACATAGGGGAAGGGAAGGAAAAATAAAATAAGATACAAACAGAGAGGGAGACAAATCATAAAAGACTCTTACTATAGAGAACAAACTGAGGGCTGCTGGAGAGGAGGTGGGGATGGGCTTAATGGGGTAATGAGCATTAAGGAGGGCACTTGTGATGAGCACTGAGTATTATATGTAAGTGATGAATCACTAAATTCTACTCTTAAAACCAATACTACATTATATGTTAACTAACTTGAATTTTAAAAAAAACTTGGAACAAAAAATAAAAATAAAGAAAAGAAAAGAAAAAGAAAGAGAATGCTGTGATAGGTACACTACATATATCTTATAGCTTTTTATTATTGGTATTATTTAAAGTATTTTTAAGTGAAAAAAAAGGTTATATGCCTGAGAGGGATGTATTTTTGAAAAGCAAATGTCTAAATATACAGTTCCTAACTACATTTGCTGATGGGTTCAATATATTCTCATTACATCTCACCTCTAACAGGTTAAGTAGATTAAATTATTAGATTAAGGACTAATAGCTTTCAAAAATAATATCTTATGATTAACTTTATTATTGCTTTTTCCATTTGTATCATAGTATACTGTGACATTATATTAATGTTAATATATCCAAAAGTTGTTGGGTATTGGTGTCATTCACTATTTGCAAATACTTTTATAACCAGATGGAAAAAATTCAGGTAGAGAGAGTACTTGCAAAGGTCCTTCTACCCAAAGAAACTAGCTAAATAAGAATTAGTAGATGAAAAAGTAGTCTTTGAGAGATGAAATGAAATTGAAATAAGGAAAGGGTGAGATAAAAAGTCAAGAAATAATCATTGTATACATTCCATCCTTGGAATTTAATAAATCACTTACATGTTGCTTCCACAGAGCAAAAGAAATCCATCAACAAAGTACAACTACAATGTTAGAATGGGAAACATATTTGCAAACTATGTATGTGATAAGGAGTTGATATCCAAAATATATAAAGAACACCTATAACTCAATTGACAAACCAAAAAAAAAAAAATTAAAAAGTGGGCAAAGAAGCTAAGTGGACATTTGTCTAAAGAAGATATGCAAAAAGTCATGAAAAAGGTACATGCAAAGGTGCTCAATATCACTAGTCATTAGGGAAATGAA
Organism: Cryptoprocta ferox; assembly: GCA_028646485.1. Classification (NCBI taxonomy): domain Eukaryota; kingdom Metazoa; phylum Chordata; class Mammalia; order Carnivora; family Eupleridae; genus Cryptoprocta; species Cryptoprocta ferox. The sequence continues at coordinate 45,453,072 of CM053569.1, forward strand.
AATTAAAACCACAATTAGATATCACCTCATTTGTTAGAATGGCCATCATCAAAAAGATAAGAAATAAACACAGATGTAGATGTGGAGTAAAGGGAACTTATGTGTGTGTTCATGGGACTGTAAATTGTTACAGACACTATAGGAAATAGTGTGGATGGATCCTCAAAAAATTAAAAATAGAACTACCGTATCATCAGCAATTCCACTTCTGGGAATATATTTAAAGAAAACAAAAATACTAACTCAAAAGAATATCTGCACCTCTATATTCACAGCAGCATTATTTACAATAGCCAAGACCTGAAAACAACCTGTGTCCATCAATAGATGAAAGGATAAAGTTGTACTATATAGAGAAATAGGTAGATTTCTACACACACACACACACACGCACGTGCACACACACACAATGACATATGATTCAGCCAAAATAAAACAAAGAAATCCTCCCATTTGCAGCAACACGGTCAGTCCTGAAGGCATTATGCTAATGAAATAAGTCAGACAGGCAAAGACAAATAACTATATTATCACACTTACAAGTGGGATATTTAAAAGATCAAAAAAATAGATCAGAAGTGGAGGACCAGGAAAGGGGGAATTGGAGGAAGATGGTCAAAAGGATCATACTTACAGTTATAAGATAAATAATTAGCAGATATGTAAACATGATGACTATAGCTAATACATGATAATATGATACATAGGAAAATGAAGAGAGTAAATCCTAAGAATTGTCATCACAAGAATTATTTTTCCTTTTTCTTTTCTTCTTTCCTTTCTTTTTATTATATCTATATGAAAAGATGAATGTTAGGTGAACCTACTGTAGTGATCATTTTACAACATATGTAAAAGAACCCATCATGCTATGATACCTCAAACTTATACAATGATGTATAAACACACACACACACACAAAATCACATCAATTGACTGAAATCCTGATCCTAAACCAAAACACTCAAACTAAGATGTCAAAGAGCAACTAGTAAAACAAAGTAACATCCTGAACTGTGCAGAGAACTATTTGTACAGGAGAGATTTTACTGCATGCACATCTTTTTATTAATAACCTTTTCAAAAATTACTAAGTAGTATGCAGAAAAATTCTAACAGTAGCTCACTTTCTTTCTATATTAATCACATAGATTAATGCATATGCAATATCTGCTCTTTATCTTGGTTAAATATTATATCCTTTATTCCCACAAGTGACACCAATGGCACATTTTTCTGTTTTTTTTTTTCATTTATTTTGCACTGAACAAAGAAGATACAAAGATTAACTTTCTATGTTAAATAAAATTAAGCATACATATTTTTTCTTGGTAAAATAGCCAAGTTCTACTTCCTGGGCCAACATAACATTAATTTAGCACCTATTATAAGCCAAGTACTGCACTGGCTACTTTACAAATTCATCTTCACTTAATCCCTCCATGTTTAAGGTGAGTTATTATCCCTATTTTACAGTAGAAGAAACAATCAGAAAGGTTAATTATCTTGCCCAAATGAGGTCTATAAAACTCGAAAGGCCAAGCTACTAACACTACATTATCTCTCAATATTCTATCATGGGGTGTTGCAGATGCTGTAGGTGCTCCCTCTAAACCCCCATATCAGGCTGCTACAACCATCTCTAGCTATTGCTTACAGCTCACACTGTAACTCTTCCCTGAAGAATTGCCCTTGACATGCATATGCCACCTTGCCTTAACCCCATTCCCTTTGCTCTTGGACAGAAATATCTCATTAGTGCAAATTATGTTTTAGAACTCCCTGTGGAATAGGCTGAACTGTACTTGAAATCATATCATTGCCTAGTTTCTTCCTCCATCCTGGCCTTCTTTCCACACTCCTTTTTACAGGTTTTTCCTGAGAACCATGCCACACACAGGAATTGCTTTCTCAAGCTTTGCTGCTAGGAAACCTGGTCTAAGACTATTGGCCCCTGGAGTGTATAGGGAATAGACTCTATGGGATAGTGTTTTAAAATTGGATTTCTTTTTGGCCAAATAGCAATGTGGACCCAGTCACTGATCATAGGTGACATTTGATAGTTCCCCTAGCAAGATGAAGAAGGACAATTTCTGAGACTTTCACCTGTGGTGATCTAGAAGAAAAATGTAGGTTACAGATGCACTAGCTTATTTAATATCTTTGGCATTTGAGAGGTATGGGAAAAAAGTAACTTTAAAATTAGTGCACAATTTAGTGGGTATTGCTGAAAGCTACCAATTCATTGGAGAGATATAACAAGATCCAATCAGTTAAGGAATAATTTAAAGCAAAGTCTGGGAGTCAGAGGGCCTCCTTGGTAGGGTTTAAAGAGACTGTCATCTACTATAGTTGCAAAGCTAATTAAGCTGAAGACCAGGCCTCTGTTACTTGTAAAAGTAACAGAGCATCAGAGAAAGTTGAATTCTCAGCCTAGGCAATGCTCACAAGCTAAAGGAAGGAAAGGAATGGTACCTTGAAATCTGAGATGTGGATACAGATGTGTAGATACAGTGAAGAAACTTGCACCCTAGGTGAACTAGCAGAAATACTCCCACTCCCCCTCACGTCCAACAGCTTCTCTTTGCTTAAAGACTTATTATAAAGAGATCTCAAAGCAAATGGCTTATAGGACAATACTTTCCATCTTTAGTGTTTCCCACCTCTCCTTCTATCAGGCCGATTATGAGGGTCAAATCTCCTAAGGGGCATAAAGAGTCTGACAGGGGATGTACTGTTGAGCCAGCTATGGAAGTGATTGGAAGTGATTTTATAACAAAGGAGTTGTAGGATCTAACTGGTTTTGTAGTAGGAAGTAGACACATAACCTGGGAATAGATCCTGAGAGCACTGAATAGAATGTGAAACTGGATACGGGAAATCCTGTCAAAAATAGTGCATTTTCCCATGACTCAGAATTATATTCCCTAGCAATGACCCTTAGAGAACATTATAACACACTACTAGAAACTCATAAAAGACAATGGCCCATATTAAATACAGACAAGATTTCAGAATTATGGAAGAAAGAATCAAAAGGCTCAGAGAAATAAGCATACTAGAGTGTATCCATTACATAAGCCTGAAATAACCTCCACCTGACAGTGTTCTCCAGGAGCATCCAGGAGACATTCTGTTTATCAAAGCAATGAGGAATGCTTCTGTGAGGGAGGCACCACATTTTTAAAAATTCTGTAGAATAGAGATAAACTTAAAGAAGTAGGCTCCCTGATATTCATGGGGATAATGGCCTCCAGAATATCAAAGGACACATGGCAGTACTTAATTGGCAGAGGCAAGGTGAGAGTAATTACTGTAATAGGCAAAAAGTCTTAATGACAGCTAGGGGTAAACCTGACTCACAGGGATCAATGATGATCACTCATCGAATATATCCTAGAGTAAGGATAGGTGAACAGTCACCAAGAATACTGCTTAATATATAATCAAGAGATCAAGAATAGATGAACAGAAAGCTAATTTGTCTCCCCAGTATGAAGGCAGTCCCTTGCCCAGCTCTCAAACCTCAACCAATTCTCAAAGACTGCATTAACTAAAAAAAAGAGGCCAGATCTGTTTGAGGAATGATTTGGCAATACCTTGGGGCAAGTGTTTACAGAAGTGATCTCCCACAGTCCACCATCAAAGAGGCCTTATAACCATGTAAGCATACCTTAGGAGAAGGAGAATACCTATGTTTTGTAAGGTCTGTAGGATACAGTTGAGCTGATCATGATATTATGGGATCGGATAATAAGTGGAGTCCCGCCCAAGGTTTATCTCACAGATTTTCACTGGGTCCATGGACTCATTCGGTGGTCATTTCACCAGTCCTTGAATATATAGCTAAAAGGGACATATTTAACAGCTATCAGAACTTCACATTGATTCATTGGCAAGTGGTGTAAGGATTATTGCTGTAGAAAAAAGCCAAGTGGATGTCCTGAAATAGACCAAGTTAGCAAATAAAAAATTACAAATCCTGGGGTTAATTGCAGATATTATTAGTTTTACTCTCTGAGAAGCAGGGGTATTGGTCTTTGTCAGACCTCAGTTTATTTCATCAGTCTGTCCCATGCAAAAATAAAAATAAAAGATAAAACAGATAGATCATGGCAAATTGAGAGTGAACCACTAAAAACTCAGCCATGTAGTAGCCCTAGTGTAGCTAGCATACCAGATGTGGTATCTGTACTAAAATGGCTTCACATTGCCCTGGCATGAGGTGTAAAGCTCATACATCCAGCAAATACATCCTCTTCCATATCCATTAAGAAAATCAGAATCAGTTCCCATTCACATGTGTTAGAAAGCATATGCATTTGTTGTTTTCCCTCGGAGCTAAATTTAACCTTCTGTCACAGGATAGTCCAAAAGAACCTGAATTATCTGGATACTCCACAGAATATTAGATAGGCCACTGTATTGATATGATGTGAATTGTACTTGATGAATGGGAAGGGACATGTACTTTGGATGACCTAGTCAGATACATGCTCGAGGAGACAGGAGATACCTGTTATATCAATAAAAGTTTCAGGAGTTCACTGTTCTGGGGCATGCTGAGACAAATCCTCTGATGTGAGGGAGAAGTTATTACATCTTGTGTCAGAAAGAAGCATTTGGTAATTCTCTTCAGATATTGGAGGCAGCATACAACATACTTGGGATAATTGTGTTCATCTATTTTTTTAGCTGTTAAAGAAGGTCACTTTTGAGTGGGGCACAAGGTAAGAAAAGGTATAAGGTCCAAGCTACCACTTAGGTCATATACCAGCAGATTCATGTATAGAAGTAATAGATAAAAATTCTGTGTGGGATCTCCAGAAAGCTTCAGCAGGACACTCACAGGACAGAACCTAATATTATAAAAAAAAGCACACGCCTACAACAGTGAACTATAGATAGTTTGAAAACACTGTTATTGCACCATTGCCCCACTCATCGGTGGCCCTGAAGGAAGTGTTGAAGGGGAACCCTCCCAATGCACAGAGCTTCAAACAGTGTCAAGTCATCCATTCTGTGTGGAGAAAAAAGTACTCCAAGATATGAATATAAATATATTTATTAACAGTAGCAAATGACTTGGCTTTTCAGCCAGATGGCTGGTAGAAGCAAAATTAGAAACATGGACAAGGAAGTCTGAGGAAGAGACAAACTGTAAACAAACATCAGGACAGTAATATTTTTATCTTTTTGAGCCTATGTAGCTCAAGATTCTGTATAGAACAAACTCTGACGTTTATATTTTCCACCCAACTCAGGAGTACTGACACAGTTTAGATTTGTATGAGTTTAATTATGATAAATATTTTTATTCTACATGAGTGAAAAAATAGGAAGTTCTCCTATTTCTTTTTTTTCCCAGTGTTCTTACTTCTTAATCATAGTGTGCTAAAGCTTCCTCATACAAAAATATTATCCCTAAATCTCTGCATAGATGCTGATGTCAAAGGTCAACAAAAGCGACTCTCTGTTACTCAACTCCCATTTGAACTGCCCTTTAGGGCCCCTGAGAAATAGTCCCAGGGATTGAAAGTGCCACTCCCTATTGCTAGATATACTTAGGATTTAAAAACAGCCTTTATTTATTTTCCCCTCAAGAAGAAACACTATAAAATAATTTACAAGAGGTGAATTGTCATAAATTTAATTTTAACCTCTTTGCCTTCTTCATATATTCCAAATTTCACTATAATTAAATCTAGTTTTGATTTTGTACTTGATAAGCTGAATACATTAACTTTCTTGTTGAAAAACAAAATGTAAGCAGAATAAAGTGGAGGGTTAATTAAAGTTACATTTTGCCAGTTGTATAAGTAACTTTTATCAAATTTTTTTTTAACTTATGAAGGCCTACATTCTGTTCCTAAAGAGGCCATTAAGAGTAGTTTGTCTACAACATAGACCAAAAGAAAAAAGGAACTGAAATCTAAGAACAGGTTTTCATTGTAAACTAAACTACACAATATCCTCATAAAAACAAGAAAAGCCATTACAATCATGAATATAAGACTAGATTAAAGGTAAAGGCAAGTAGTCTTATATGGAAAGACTACCAAATTCCAACATATAAAGTGGGTTAAGAAAATAGAAATGATCCCAGATACCAAATTAAGACTGCCTTAATATGCACACCATCAAGACTCTTAACATTTTCCTCCCCTACCCTCCCATACTCCATTAATTCATGGATTTTAAATTTTAGGTAAGTTACCTAGAGTGTTGGTTCTTAAGAGATCTGTATCAAAACAGCCCATGAAGCTTTTAAACAAGCCACAAACACCAACAGCCATAATCCTGAACTACTAATTTATAATCTCCCAGATTGGACCTAGTCATTTGTGTAATTTAAACACCTTGCAAGAATCGTTTTACAATAAATATGTGTACCAAATCATCACATTGTACACTTTAAATATATTATAAATTTTGTCAATTATACCTCAATAAAGCTGGAAAAAAAAGCCTCATGAGTGATTCTGTTAAATACCCCCACCTAAGAATACTAACTACTTGAACAGATACAGTGTTGCATGCACCAACCTTGCCTCAAAGCCTAAGTTTATTGGAATGAAAAATATTTCAACTAATATCTTGCTTGAAATCATAGCATTATGATTTTACTTTAGGTATATTTAATATGCTTAAAGAATGGGCTTGAAGACTAGTCATGGAGTTTAATAACCACAAATATAACTTTTGTGGGAAAGTATGATTGTAGTCAATGTACCCACAAACTGTTAGTAGACAGGTATGGGGAATTACCTATACTCAAGATTATTATGTCATTAATGAAGTGAAGAGAGTTCTCTGTCAATTAAAAATCTATTTATTATTACTATATAGTTATACAAATATTATTACATGATTTCAAAATGAAACAAATAATACCAAAGACTAGTTCTTTGGTAACACATGCCAATAAGGCCAACACCATGGTGTTGAAAGACAAATGAAAAGGAAGTGCCCTAACAAAATAAATTCTTAAGATGTAGTCATTCATCAAGTATTTATTGTATATTTGCCAAGCATTAAATTAGGTGATAGGGATAATAAGGATATGCAATATCAATGTGAGTTCTATCTTCCTAGAGCTTATACTCTTACAGATAAAACAAAATAATTTCAAAATAGACTAAATAGTGCTATTAAGATCAAACAACTGGGATGTCAACATAAAAAATACTGGACATGAGGAGTCCCTGGGTGGCTCGGTCGGTTAAGGGTCCGACTATGGTTCAGGTCATGATCTCACTGTTTGTGAGTTCAAGCCCCATGTTGGGCTCTGTGCTGACAGCTCAGAGTCTGGAGCCTCCTTCAGATTCTGTGTCTCCCCCTCTCTCTCTGCCCCTCCCATCTTCACCCTCTGTCTCTCTCTGTCTCTCAATAAAAATACTGGACATGGGAAATGATAACTTTAGAGGAATAGTTGGCAGTGGACTTGCTGAAGATATAACAGTTAAACTGAGATGGAAAGGAAGAGCATGATGGGCAGTGAGGCCAGGCTGGATGGCGTCTTGCATTGTGAATGTGCTTCCTATATTCAAGAAATGAACAAATACTAATGTTGCTGGACCCAATGGAACATGGCAGGAAATGATGGGAGAGGTGGCAGCAGAGAGGTAACATGCCTTCTTGTAGGTAACTGGATAGGATATTTACTCTAAGTACCATCAGATATCCAGATATGGGGGATACAACTAAAAGTTTAGTTATGTACACATTACATCTGAGATGTCAGTGAAAAGTAAAATAAGTACATAAAAACAGAAGCATTCGAGAAGGAGATACTGAAGGACAACTATCTTCAGAGTATGGGCATAGGATAAGATGTGATCATGAAAACCAGCAAAACTTCCAGTGATATTGGAGAAAACACAGGTAAGCACGGTTTGCATTTCTTGGAGGCTGAAAGACAGGAAGGGAGACACGGAACGGGCTCAGCCTCAATGTAGGATCCGTAGGATGAAGGCACAGTAGCCATACTTATTTTGTGTCAGTTACCATACATTTTCTGAGAGAAAGACTCTCTAGATTGAAATGGACCATGTCCTTTCAAGGACCGAACAAGATATAAGGGTCCTGGTGAAAAAGTTTGTCCTCCGGGATATGGAAGTAAGTACAAAAAGCAAAGTACGGACAAAATTATGAAGTAATCCCATGTCTGTGGTATCCCTGGCTCCTAACAGCATATATCCAAATTGATTTATGTGTTCTGTATTTTAAGTCCAGTAGAATGCAAGCCTCAATTCATGATTCTTTTACTAACATTGATATTTAATTTTAATAGAAATTTAACATGAACATTTGGGATATTCATCTATTGTCAAAAAATATGTGTGCTTTTAAAACAGTTTTTCAAAAAAAATTTTTTTAAAGTTTTTCAATTACTTTCACCATTTTTGAAGATAATAATGCTATCTTAAGCTAATAAATATTTCACAAGTTTGATTTAGCCAAAAATATGTGTATTTGTCTTTAAATTTAAAAACAATCATTTTATTATAATTTAAATAAACTATTACCCCCTAAATACTAAATCTCACTAATATTTGTCCAGCAAGTTTTTGTGGGCATTAACACACAAATAAATTTCTAACACAAATTAATTTCTAAATAAATTTCTAACTGTTATAAATTAAAACAGTTGATATCTGACATGACTTTTTAAAAAAAGTGTCTAAAAAAGATTGTTTCTAAGACAGTCTATTGTATAATTAAAATTATTTCAATCTTTAAAATCCAATAAAATCTTAATTCACTGCTGTACCTCAAAGGATGAAATAAAGTCAAGTATAAAAAATTTCATACAATGGAATAAAAATTATGCATTTGGCCTTTAAATTTGTTTTAGAACATAAAATTACAGAATTCTTAGTAAAGCATACAGTCCATAACAATTTATATTTCATTAATCAAGCACATAGTATTAGGTTTTTACATTTGCCCTGTGAAAAAATTATGGTTCACTTCACGGCCAGTAGTAGTAGTATTTATATCAATAACAACTTAAATAAGCATGCCAATATATACAAAGAACATATTAGACTAGAACAGTAATTCTCTTGAGTTCTTATTATCGACCAGATATACAGATTAGGAGGTGGACTTGTTTCTTACTCAGTCCACACTAACACTTTTGTACCATCATTCTTCCATTTTCCTGTAAACGTATCTTTTCTTTGGAAACTGGACACAGATCTTTTTTCTATTTCTTTGGTCTCACCAACCAAATCACTATGCCTCCACCTCAATTTCTGCATTTGACTCTGCATTCAGTTTCCTTCTCTATCACAAGTCATGCTAGCATTCTGGACATTTCTAACCCATGGAAAAAAGTCATCCAATAGTCTATTTGCTCATATCTTTGACCTCCTCATTGCCAGTTGCCTTAATCCCCACGAATTCCCATAACCATTCTTGAAACTTGCCAACATTAAGAACTGCTTGAGTTCTGAAACATTAAACTCATACACTCTTTTTTCAGACACCAATCTCCAAATATTTTGGTTATTTTATTCACTGTCAATAAACTTGCCTTGGGATCTTGTTGAGACCGCAAGTCCTTGACAACATTTTTATATCCTTATTAGTTCTATTCTGTTTTTATCCCTCAACATGGTTGATTACCTTGTTCATTTCTTTGCAAGTCCATATCCCCCTTGCATATTTTTTATTTGGTTACATGCCTGGGAAAATGCCAACCATGGATCAAGCAAACGATCATGATCTCCATAATTAACTGGATCCATAATATGTCCCAGCAATCTTTCTTATCTTGTAGTACACATGGCAGTTAGAGTACGTATTTAAAAATCTTCTCCATTTCCCTCAACTATATTATCACAGCAATTCCCTCCTACTCTCAGCAGATGGCATCATCTCTTTCCTAAAACCCTTACTGACTTCAGGGTCACCATGCTTTCTTGGTATTCCTTTCACTTTCAGAGCCACTCTATCTAAATCTTCTAGATCATATTCCTCTGATTCAGTTTCCTCATTTGTAAAATAAAATAAGCATGCATATCCTATGGCATTGCTGTAAAGATTAAATGTATTAGTACATGTGAAGTACTTACCTAATAGTGCATAGCCCACAAGAATTACTCAATAAATCAAGGTTTTTCAGTGGACCATTGATTTTTTTTCTTTTCCATTCCCTTCCCTTCTCACTCTCCACAACTTTCTTTGGAGATCTCAACAACCCTGTGGCTGGCTGCAATGAAAATCTGTGTGCTCATGATCGCCAAATCTCTACTGTCAACCCAGACATCTCAGCATAACTATAAATCTACCTACCTAACCATTTCCAAAGCAAAAGTCATCATTTTCCAGCTTGGTTCTTTCTCATGCATTTTATCTCAGTAAATGCAATCACTGTAAAGCCAACTGCCTAAATCAAACTCCTGGATATAGTCCTCAGTTCCTCTGAATCCCTGTATCTATTTGTCTATCATTTGGCAAGTCCTATTCCCTCCATATTCCAAATATTTTTCAAATGTATCAACTGTTTATATACTATCTCTAGACCATTTCATGCCATCATCATTGCTTATTTGGGTTACAGCCACCTCCTCATGGGTATGGCTTCCCATAACCCTGAACATAATAATTCTCTATGCATGATATGACAAAAAAAAGAAGTTCTAAAACACATATGTAGTCAGTTCATTTCTCTGTTAAGACATAAACACAAATTTCTATGAATTCCCACCATCCCATCTTCCTATCTTCCAGTATCATTACACATAAACTTCTTTCTCTTGTGTTACTACAAGTAAACCATGTCTGCTCTCATATAAGGTCAGCTAGAACTCATGCCCATTTACCTATGCAAGAATCTCAAAGTATCTTCTCCTATACCACAAATTTGTCCTCATCAATCAATTGTAATCTATCAGCATTAAAAGAACAACAATCTTTTGATCCCAGCGCCCTTCCAGCTACCTTGAGACAGCAATTGCCTCCAAAAGTACTGTCTCAATGCCTCTTGTACTGTTATCTTGATATTTAATGCCATGTGAATAAAGAAAAGGTTTTAAACAATTTTTTTAAAAATGAGACTGCCTATTAGTCTAGCACATACTCTACCTCTATGAAATTCTGTATAGACTTTTAAAGAATGTTGATTCTGCAACTGTCGCGTCAGAAAATGAAGGTGGAAGAGAAAACCATTCATATAATCAGTATTGTTACTGAAATTTTGTCAAGTTCTATAATTTCCTGAGACATGTATAAAGCTACAATTGTGATTATGATTATAGTTTTGTCTATTTCTCCCTTTTTTCAGTTTTTTCTTCAAGTATTTTCAAGTTGTATAATTAAGTTCATATATAGTTATAATCGTATCTTTTTGTGATATTGATCTTTTATATGTATGAATTGTCTTTTTTCCTTAGTAATACTACTTGTTTTCAATTCTAAAACTTTCCTTTGGTTCTTTTTCATACTTCATCTGGTGAGATTCCCACCTGTTAATTCATTATTATTCGGTTTTTCTTTTCATTCTTGAACATATTAATATTAACTGCTTGAAAGTCCTTGTCTATTATTTCTAATATCTGTATCATCTTAGACTTTATATTGACTACTATTTTTATAGAGTAACTTTTTCCTGCTACTTTATGCCCAGTAATATTTTATTGTATGCTTGGCATTGTGTGTTATGCATTATAGATACTCTAGATTTACTTTTCTTTGAAAGGTGCTGAGGTTTTGCTTTAGTAGGCAGTTAGATTGAAACTGAAAAATCTATCTTCTGCAATAGGCAGAAGCTGAAGTGTGTGCTCATTTCTTTCTTTCAGCTGCTGATTTTACAAGAAGAACTGGAACCTTCTCCACTGTAGCTCAGTGGGAAGACAGAAGATTTTGGTAGAGTTACAAAATAGTTTTTAGTTACTACATAGATTAGAGAAAAGCTCACTCCCCTCTGTAGTTTTTCTCTTAAATTTTCCAACTACTCTGCCAACTCTGAACTCTGGCTTCTGATGTAAGCCTTGAAGACTTCATCTTCTACTATCCCCATTCCCTACATTGAGACTTTCTATCATGACACACAAAAAAATTGCAAATTCAAAAATTTCATCCGATATCATTTTCTTTTTTCAAAGATCACATTCTCTGCCTTTTTGGGTTGCTCTCCAGTTTTTTCAAATAGTTGTTTTCTTTTAAAACATCTTAAAATAGTTTGTCTAGATATTATTATTGTTATCTACAGGTTGATTAGTATGACAAAGATGCTCTAGTATCACAAATCATAACCCAACTCTACAGAAACTTAATTTTACTTGCATCATCAATAGCCCCACCTTATTAGATCTAAAGGTCAATTCTCAGTCTTCAACTTACCCAAACTTTCAGCAGAATTTGACACTTCGTCCTGGGATCACTTTTCTCACCCGCTTTCTAGGCAAACATTCTTGTTTCTCTCCTACTTAACAAGCCTCTTCTTCTTAAGTTAGTTTTCTGGTTCTTCACCTTCTTCCAGACCTCTTAACATTAAAAGTATTCCATGAGGGGCGCCTGGGTGGTTCAGTCAGTTGAGTGTCTGACTTCGGCTCAGGTCATGATCTCACAGTTTGTGGATTCGAGTCCTGCATCAGGCTCTGTGCTGGCAGCTCAGAGCCTGGAGCCTGCTTCCGATTCTCTGTGTCCCTCTCTCTGCCCCTCCCCTGCTCATGACCTGTCTCTCTCTGTCTCTCAAAAATAAATAAACATTAAAAAAAAAGTGTTCCATAAATCCATTTTGCAACTTCTATGTTATCTCTACAAGCATTTCTTTAGTGATGTCACCCATCAATTGGCTTTAAAAATGACCAAATTTCAGAGAGGCAGGCAAGATGGTGAAGAAGCAGGAAGCTCTGTAATCTGCGTACGCCCGCATGGATTGAACTGAGAAGGACTGAAGGGATAAAACTCGGATTTGCAAGTGGGGGAAAGAAGAAACAGATGCCAGAAAGAAGACAACCTCAAAGATGCCTGAGTGAGTGACTGTGATCTGGGAAATTAGAGGACGGGCGGGTCCCAGTGGTGCAGGGGGAAAGAGCCCCAACCCAAAACAGGGAGAGCACACTGTGCCCCGGAGAGACCAGGGGAAGACAAAGAGAGACGGAAAACGCTCATAGAACCATCTCTGAGGGAGGAAAAACTCGCCCATCTCCCCATATATAACTGCTGGGCGCGGGAAGAGAAATCGATCCCATCTGGCCGGCGAATTCTTCCTTGGGTGCAGCGACAGCGGCATCCATTCCAAGCGGCACCTCGAAAGGCGGCGGCACAGATAAAGGCGGCGGTGGCGCAAAAAGCGGTAGTGGCAGCGCCACGAAAGGCGCCTTAAAAAGCGACGGCAGTGGCGGCAACGGCTCCGTGAAAAGGGCAGCGCAAGGCGGGCCGGAAGGCCGGCCGCCATCAGGAACGCTTCTCATCCCCGGTGACAGTGTTCAACCGCATGGACTAGGATTTGGAAGTGAGGCGAGCTTGGAGAATACACGTTGGCTCGCCCGCGGCACAGGGAGATCGGACTCAGAAGCTTGAAGCAGCACCATTCTTCTCCACGCAACCACCAAGGCGGGGCCTCGGAGAGAACAGCCCCTGAAACCTGACCTGACGGCAAACCACGCCCATCCGCACAGAGGAGTTGTCTTTTTTTTTTTCCTATTTTCTTTGCTTCTGCTTCTTTTCTGCTGCGATCCAGATATATTTCCCATAGCATATTCTTATCTCTCCTCTCGGCTGGTTATATGCTCTTAGACTGTCCACAGAATTTTGCTGTCTCTCTCCCCACCGTGTTTTCCTTTTTGTTTTTGTTTTTTTTTCTTTTTCATCTCTCTATTCTTCTCTTCTTTCTTTTCTTTCCTTTCCTTTCTTTTTTTTTACTTCCTTTCCCCTTTTGTCTTGCTTGTTTGTTTGATCTGTCTGTGCGTTTGCATGTTTTTGCTCCCTGTATGCTAGTCTGTTTCCTTTTCAGGGATACCTCAAGAAACAAGCCAAAATGCACGTGGTGGAGAGTCCCAAATATCACTGACCAGGGAAATAAAATAATCAAAGGCACAATAAGAGAAACCGAGAGACACCATTAAAAGAACACTTTCTGAAACGACAAGCCCTGGACAGTCAATGAGCCTCCTTTAATAGAGCAATACTAACAGGTGCACAGTGTATAACGAGCTTTTAAAACTGACAAGAGACAGAAAGCTAGCCAAAATGATGAAACGAAAGAACTCTCCTCTAAAGCAACTCCAGGAAGAAGTCACAGCCACAGAACTGGTCAAAACAGGCTTAAACAACATAACTAAACAAGAATTTAGAACAACTGTCATAAAATTAATTGCTGGACTTGAAAAAAATATCAAAGAAGTTATTGATACACAGACTAGGGACCTTCAAAATAGCTGTGACGAGTTAAAAAAAGGCTATAAATGAGGTGCATAACAAAATGGAGGCAGCCACGGCATGGAACAAAGAGGCAGAGAGGAGAATAAGTGAAG
>CM053569.1:45468060-45576456 GCA_028646485.1 Cryptoprocta ferox
CCCTCCTACACTGTTGGTGGGAATGTAAACCGGTACAGCCACTCTGGAAAACAGTGTGGAGGTTCCTCAAAAAACTATCAATAGAACTCCCCTATGACCCAGCAATAGCACTGCTGGGGATTTACCCAAGGGATACAGAAGTGCTGATGCATAGGGGCACTTGTACCCCAATGTTCGTAGCGGCACTTTCAACAATAGCCAAATCATGGAAAGAGCCTAAATGTCCATCAACGGATGAATGGATTAGGAAGATGTGGTTCATCTATACAATGGAATACAACATGGCAAGGAGAAAGAATGAAATCTGGCCATTCATAGCAAAATGGATGGACCTCGAGGGTGTCATGCTGAGTGAAATAAGTCAGGTGGAGAAGGACAGATACCTTATGTTTTCACTCATAGGTCTAACAGGAGAAATCTAACAGAGGACCATGGGGACGGGAAGGAGGAAAAAGTGTTAGGGAGAGGCAGGGAGACAAAACAGGAGAGACTCTTGAATACTAAAAACCAACTGAGGGCGGAAGGGGAAGGGGGAAAGGTAAAGGGGGGTGATGGTCATGGTGGAGGTCACTTGTGGGGAAGAGCACTGGGTGTTATATGGAAACCAACCTGACAATAAACTATAAAGTTAAAAAAAAAGAAAAGAAAAGAAAAAAACATATGTTTTCACTCAAATGTGGAATTTGAGAAACTTAACAGAAGACCATGGGGGAAGGAAAGGGGGAAAATAGTTTCAAACAGAGAGGGAGGTAAACCTTAAGAGACTGTTAAATACAGAGAACAAACTAAGGGCTGATGGGGGGACTGGGGAGAGGGGAAAATGGGTGATGGGCACTGAGGAGGGCCCTTGTTGGGATGAGCACTGGGTGTTGTCTATAAGTAATGAGTCACAGGAATCTACTGTATGTTAGCTAACTGGATAATAAATTATATTTTTTTAAAAATTTTTAAAAATTTAAAAATAAAATAAAATAAAAATGACCAAATTTATAGCTCTTCTCCCTAAATTCCAGACAGATATATCTAACTCACTGTTTATCATCTCCACTTGAAAATCTATTAGATATCTCAAATAGGATTATGTCAAACTTTAAACTCTTAATATTACGTTACCCAAACATGTTTAAGCTGCATTTTTCAATATGTGATTATTAGTTATTTCAAACTTCCAGTTGCTTAGATAAAAATGCTGGGGTCTTCCTTGAATGTTCTATTTTCTCATACATTCAAACTATTAGGAAATATTAAGTGCTCAATGTCCCTCAAAAAATATCCAAAATAAGGTCCACAACTTGCCTTTGAAGCTGATCAAATCCACTGTGGTCATTATTCCTTATCTGGCATTTTCTTTTTTTTTAATTTTTAATTTTTTTAATGTTTATTTACTTTTGAAAGACAGAGAGACAGAGCTTGAGCAGGGGAGGGGCAGAGAGAGAGGGAGACAAAGAATTTGAAGCAGGCTCCAGGCTCTGAGTTGTCAGCACAGACCTGACACGGGGTTCGAACTCATGAACCGTGAAATCATGACCTGAGCTGAAGTCCAACGCTTAACCAACTGAGCCACCCAGGCACCCCATATCTTGGCATTTTCAAATGCCCCAATTGATTTTTCAAATTCTACCACTGCCATTCCACTATTGTTTTCTCAAATCAGTACCTAAGCTAAAAGAGGGGTGGCTCAGTTGGTTGAGCAGCCTACTCTAGATTTCAGCTCATGTCATGATCTTGTGGTTGGTGAGATGGAGCCCAGTTGTGTGGCTCTACACTGACAGCACAGAGCTTGCCTGGGATTCTCTTTTTCCCTCTTCCTCTGCCTCCCCCCTCAAAATAAATAAACATTAAAAAGTAAGTAAATAAAACAAAATATAAAACAGATAATGTTACTTCTCTGCCAAAAAAACTATTCAATGACCCTTACAATGACCTAAAGAATCCAATCATGGTCTGGCCACTCTCTGGCCTCTATTTCCTATCTACTCAGTACATGGCTGACAATCTGAACTTGTTTTTCTAAAATTGCAGACTATTTTTACCTTCGCCCATATTTTAAATCTTGTTTTCCCCAAATATCATTGATTTTTTGCTTCAATATAATCAATTATATTTAGTTTGTCTTCCCCCACTAGAATATAAGTGTGAGGGTAATAATTTTTGGTTTTGTTTTTTGTTTGAACCCAGAGAGTGCCTAACATGAGTTGTTGAATTATTAAGTAAATAAATGAATCAAACCCTAAGTGACTTTTCTTTGATCTTTGGATAGACTCAAAACTCCTAATATGCCATAATCTAAATAATATTGATTATTATAATATTATAAAATAAATAATAAAATAAATAATAATACCTATTTCCAAAGAGCTTCATGTCTTTAGCCCTTTTTCCCCACATGGATATTATGTAGTATAGTCATGTTTTAAGTTTTATCTTTTAGGAAGTCTTCTGTTACTTTTTCAAAACCACCTTACCCTCAGTCTGGATTAATTTTATATTACCAGAATACCTATTACTCAATGCAGAATTTGTTTATTCAACTGAAACTTAAAACTTAATTCATAGCAAGACCACCTCTATTTTGTGTACTATTTTATTTCAAATATTTGGTCAAATATGTTTGTCAAAAATTATAATTAATATTTGTTAAAAATAAAATCTGAAAACTATTATTATTGTTAATGAAAAGCTTTTAGATGTGAGTAAACTAAGGCTTGTTTATGGCTATACAAATAATATTTAGAAAAACCAGTACCTGAACCCTAATCTAACACCACTTTCTTTTCACATAAGATATTCCTGAGTTATATAATTTTCCTATAGGAATGCTTAAATAACAATTTATCATAGCATATTATACATTTTTTCCAATATGTTATTGATCATACCTAGGAATTTTTCTTTCACAAAATGACAGATTTTTTTTCTATAGCAATATGGAAAGAGTGGCATATGATGTTATAAACATACATATTTATGTAACATCAATCTTCAAACCTCTTAAAATACTTTACAAGGGTTGCATGTCACAACACAGTCAGAATTATGACAACTCCAGTGGAATTTGATGGATAGTGAAGTTAATTTACCTGTTAGGGTGTCAAAAGTGCAAATCTCCTTAGTTGCTGATCAAGGCAGGAAATCTAAAAAGCTAGCACCTGAGGCAACAAGTAGGGAAGTCTGAAGCAAAGCACAATCAAACACCAGTTAATCTAATCAAATTTGTGGTGACATGCATTGCACTAAAACTCTTCAGAGGAAAGCAGGAAGACGAAAAGCTCAACATGATGTAAACTAATGAAGAACAAAGTCAAAATCATAGTTAAACTGTTATTCTTCCTTACAAGACATACATCAAAGCAGAAAACTGCTTTCTGCCCCACTGTGAAGACTATAATTATTTCTAATGGTTTATGAAGACAGGGCTTATACTTGTCAAGTAGAGAAACATAAATGTTTTTCTTGGTACACGTTGAAGTGTTTTATATGAAAAGACAACAGTCTTAGGAGTTAGTCACTCTTGGATATGAACCACAGCTTTACCCATTGGTAGGTATATGACCTCATGCGTTGCATAAACCATGAGCCTTAGTTTCTTCCTTTGCAAATTACAGAAAATTTTTACTCCTCAGACTTCAATTTTAATACAACTAATAATTCGAAAATTGGATTTAAACAATATAAGTACAAAATTAAAAGAAAAATGGAACATGTGAATCAAAACCAGAGTTGAAATGAAAAAGCAAAATGAACTTTACATATAAAAGGTTCATTGCATAAGGAAATACTCAGAAAATCCAACACTTTCCTTTACCCCCGAAAGTTCAACACATCCTATAAACTTTTTTCTCTCATCAAAACTATTAACTGTTGTTACTCAGAGAATGCTCCAGAAAGGAAAATGTCAAATGAGGAAAAAGCCATGTAATTAAGGGAGCTACTGCTTCCTGGTGTACCTTAAACTTCCTTTACTTCTTACATTAATTTCCACTTAATCCAGTGTTCCAGGTCCTAGTTTTCGGCCTTTAAATTTGCCTTCTCTCAAATTTCCTTTTAATCTGCTATAATTACTATGCACAACTTTGTAAACTAAAGGCTATAAGAGGGGAAAAAATTCAGAATCAGAAGAAACAAAGCTCCCTCATCCTGGTCAGCTCTATGAACTTTCCTACTACCCTGACTCCATTTTCTGGCTAGTGGTCAGGAACTCAGAATCTAATGCAGGGTACTGGGTGGAAGATGCATTGTTTTTCCTATCCTCTTCTCATCTGAGGGGCAGGAAACTTGTGGAAGAAAGTAAGTACTCTGGCACAAATTTGTAGTTTTGCTGAGTTCTCTCTCAGATTCCTCATATTTAATCATGCTTTTCAGCATTAAAAATAGGTCTTTAATTAAAAATTTTTTTTGATGCCCCTGCTATGGACTGAATTGTGTCTTCCCAAAATTCATATGTTAAAGCCCTAACTCCAAATGTAAATGTATTTAGAGTTAGTGATTAAGGTTGTATGAAGTCATAGGGTGGGGCCCTACTCTGATACCATTAGCTTCCTTACAAGAAGAAACACCCAAGTGCTCTCTCTCACTCTCTGTCTCTCTCTGCCATGTGAGGATACAGCAAGAAGGTGGTCATCTGCATATCAGGAGGAGAGGTCTCACTAGAAACTCAACTGGCCAGGATCTTGATCTTGGACTTCCAAACTCCAGAACTGTCAGAAAACAAATTTCTGCTGTTTAAGACACCCAGTCTATATAGTACTTGTTATGGTAGCCTGAATGACTAATACAGCCCCTGTTTGATTTCCCACAAAACACATCCATTACTGTGATATTTAAAAATATATGAAAGGACTGACTGCTTCAGAGTATGAGTGATTTTAGGAACAGAAAAAAGACCAATTGCTTAACAACTGTTACTTAACATCCTCTGAGGTTACACATTCAATATTACAAAGAAGCAAGGGATGTTTCAAAGACAAAAACAAATACATATTCATTCATTCACTCTGAAGGCACTAATAACTTAGTGCTTGCCATAGGCCTAGTTACAAGGACAGTAAGATTGTTGCCTTGCCAACAGGCAATTTAGTAGAGTACACAGACACATAACCTAGTAATTATGATGCAAAATCACAAGTTAAAAATAAAAGCTATTTATTGATTGTTATAATAGGAGAGAGATATCTAATCTAGTTAGATTAAGGAGAATAAGAAAAAAGACAATATTCAAATAGAAAGCTATCTAAAAAAGCATAAGCTTATCTCCTAATCAATTTAATATGTTCAATAAGCACTGTCAAGTGTATTGTCTTAGGGAAGCAATAGGTTTTCCAAGAATTCAAATCCAAACTAAACAATCCCGTAGCCCCAAAAGAGAGTAAAAGGTAATTCTAATGTGTAGCTTCTAGGTTAATTTGCTCTGCATTTGGTACTTTGTGAAAACAAAACACAGTGGGAAACATAATTAAACTTCATTTAATCTGAAGTTTTCACAGCTTAGGTGAAGAGGGTATGCTATTGCAAATGTGAAGTTTTAGCAGGTTATAGGCATTTGCTCACAATGCATAAATTATTTTTGCGGATTTAACAGAACTGCCCTGGGCAAAGATACCTAATATTTTTACTTCTGTATTAAAATCTTGGGGTCCCGCAGCCTCTATGTGCACAAGGTTTACAACAACAAACACTTAATAGGAATAGCAATGGGACCAGGTTATCCGACATCCCAGAGGGGTAGAAGTAATTTGAAAAAAAAATTAAATTAGCAACCTCAGGGGCCCCTGGGTGGCTTAGTCAGTTAAGCAGCAGACTCTGGCTCAGGTCATGATCTCATGGTTTGTGGGTTCAAGCCCCATGTTGGGCTCTGTGCTGATACCTCAAAGCCTAGGGCCTGCTTTGAATTCTGTGTGTGTGTCTCTCTCTCTGCTATCCCCTGCTTGTACTCTCTCTCTCAAAAATAAATAAATAACTTTAAAAAAATAAAATAGAATTAGCAATCTCATTATGAAATGAGTAAATGTATACATATGACATTCCTCTTTTTTGATTATTTTTGACTACTATAAGAAAGTGAACCTGACTAGTAAAAATAAATAAATAAATAAATAAATAAATAAATAAATAAATACATGTTTATTTAAAAAGCACTAGAGAAGAAAGAAATATCAAGAAAAAAACAGGAAAAGGAAATATTTGCTTCAAGACCTATGAGTTTAAGAGTTTACTTAATATTTCTAAAACTTTGGCCCTTCCCTTCTGTAGCATCTCTAGCTCTTCTAACTATAGCAGCTGCCTTGTGGGGAATAGAGGGAAAAAGTTAAAAGGTGAATCCCACAGCCAGTTTACTGTCTGAAGCCTGAGCCTTTGGTGTTTTTGTTTATCTAAATTCCTAGTACAATTACCAATGCACCTAAATGATCCACAAAGCATCCTCTTCCCTTGTAATTAAGGGAGGAGGAAATGGTAGAGATGATTTGTCACTCTCAGAAAAGCAGAAAGTCAAGGCAGACTGTGCAGGTCAAGTGTGTTCTGAAGTGGATCCTGCCATGAATTCAAGAGTTATTCCAGGCCTAGTTATGTGCCAATATACCAGAGGGAATATCAATTTTAAACAAATGATTAGGATGGGGCATTATGGAAGCATTTAAAACTGAATTAATCTAGTCCTTGGAATTAGCATGGACTTCCCTGATAAAGTGACATTCAAAGTGAAAACTAAGGAAATAGAAATCATTTCCTATTACAAGCATGGGAGAAGAAGAATATTTGGGCTGAGGGGAGAGACAGTGAGAGGTCTCTGGGATATTAACAAAAAAAAATTACTGGAACTGAATAAGCCAGAATACAATAAATCTAGAGTACTTAAGGTACAGACAGTAGGAGAAAATGATAAGATGAAGTTGGAAATGTAGTCAAAAAGCATAGTCAATGCCACATATTAGAGTCCTCATGCTAAACCACTCAAATCTATGTCTTTGGAAGCCACATAAACTAATAAACTGATACATGAAGAAAAGATAAAAAAGTATAAAAGAGTGACTATAGAGAGACCAGATGAGTACCCAGCACAATCATTCAGGCAAGAAGCAAACCTCCAATAGAAGTGTGGCAGGAAATGGGGTGAAAAGAGGTAGATGTATTAAACATGCTGTTTAACTGAAGTTGATAAAAGCTTTAATACACATTAATAAAAGCTTTGAAAATCACGGAGATCTTTACTACATTCTATAAAGGAATAGTTTGAAAGCTTTGCAAACTACTGCTCACAGAAATTTCCTTTAAAACTGCCATGTAGACATGCTCCCTTTTGTCATGGTTAATTTTATGTGTTCCTTTGCCAGGCTATGGTACCTGGTTGTTTGGTCAAACAGTGGTCTTGATATTGCTGTGAACATATGTTTTAGATGTGATTAACATTTAAATAAGTAGACTTTGAATAAAACAGAGTACCCGCAGAATACAACTAGGACTCACCCAATCAGTTGACAGCCTTAGGAAAAAGATTGAGGTACTCCTTGTCAGAAGGAATTCTGCCTCCCGACTGTCTTGGACTGTAACTGAGACTGTATCAAGTCTCTGGTTCTCTGGTCTTCCCTTCAGATTTTGGCCTTGCCAGCCTTATAATCACATGAGCCAATTTCTTAAAATAAATCCCTGTCTCTATATACCCATCTTATTTGTTCTTTTTTCTCCAGAGAACCAGGACAAATACACTGTCTTTAAAGTTTCCTATTCAAGGAAATTAGCTTTTCCTCTTAACATGTTGCTCTTTCCCAGCCAGAAAGCTTTTCCATTCAGTCCATTCGGTCAACCCGCCAACTACTACCCAACATAATGCAACTTACTTCTCCCAGAGACCATCAGGCTTTCATTCCCTGCTGCCATTTTCTGTTAATAGTTGGCCAGAAATTTAGCCACTCCAGCTATCCCCAACAACAACCCAAGTTCCCCAACAACCTAAGAAGCTTCATTTAATGCATTTCCTACAAGAATTCACCTTTCACCAAGTTCTATACAACAAAAGAGTTGCCAAGCATTCACATAAAAAAACAAAGTAAAATAAAGATATATTTACCTTAGAAATCAGAAGATGAAAAGATCGTGTTTATTCATATAACACTTAGTCCCTGTCATAGATATTTAGGAGATAACATCAAGAAAATGTGGTAATAAACTCAAAGTGGCAGACCTGAATGAGGGAGGGAGGAGAAATAGAGACTACTCCCAGGCTTCTGCCTTATGTAACTACATTAATGAAACAAAGAAACAAACAAAAACCTTCAGGTTACTGAGAGAGGAAATAGGGGAGGAACAAGTTTGAAATTATTAGGTTGTAGAGAGATGGTAAGTTAACTTTTGAGAATGTTGAAGATGAGTGGCCATGAGACATCCAATTTCAGAACTGATAGATCTGGAGGTCAGAAGAGAGGTAATATCTGGGGATACAATCTTATAGACTCTTATCTAAGTCATTGGAAGACTAGAAAAATTAATAGAGTAAGAAAGGAACAATAAGCTCTGAAAATTACCAAAATGTAGCAGTCAGGTAGGTATAAGAAGTAGAGATAGCACAAGAGATAAAAATGAACTGCAAAGTAGGTAGGAGGGAGGAAATTTTTATATAATATACATGAGCCAGTTGAGATTTGTCATTATAAATTAATCTGAGAAATACTCTAGACTGAAAAATATGGGACAAGCAAGACCTTTCCTATTATGACAAATAAATAAACCTAAATTATTCTTCAAGGATGGAAGTCTGACTGAAATGAGATGGAATCAGTAGATCTAAATCCCTATCCTGAATATTTCTCTTGTCATGTCTTTTCTCCTGTATATTTTAATTTCTCTTGTGTCTTAGTTTTGTCTTTGGGAAAATTAAATTAATATATCTACCTGTAATTGTTACATGTAGGAATTAAATCAATATAACATATAATAACAATATAGTATACTGAAAAGTGGTAATCATTCCATAGAGTGTATTGTACAATCACACATCATACACCTTAATATATATATATATAATTATATTTATCAACTATTCCTCAATAAAGTTGAAAAAAATAAAAAATGAAAAGAATTAACTTTGAAGATAAGCTAAGAATTCAGTTGTAGATAATTCATACCAATTGTATCCACTATAAATGTATTATTTGAAAAAAAAACTTCAGTTGTTAATTTAGTAGAATATTGGAAACTGATACATTCTGATGAATTAATGTATTTCCCATAACTTATTCATCTTTGGCAGATATTGGTGAACACTATTGTCATCAGTCAACCATCTTGGAAGGTTATTAACTTCCACACAAGGCAGTAATTCAAGATAAATTAGCATTCTTGAGGACATATTAGAGAATGACAAAAAGGAAATAATCGTATCTGAAGCTATCTTTATATCTTTATAAAATATGCTCTGTTTTGCATACTCTCAAATCATTGCTTGTGTATCTCTTGTAAATTATTTATCCCCCTTATTCACAAACTATAAACTAATGAAACAGTAATTACAGTAGAAATATTAAATTCTTTGAAAGGGTATTATAGAGCCACCACATGATTAAATGAAAATGTTATGAAGGTGATTTCATTTACATTTGTATTTATAAAAGAGTAAGATAAAATAGGGCAATGGGAGAAATAAAATGAAAATAAAAAGAAATATGTCCAACCTGGCTTTCCTATTCACATCGGTGACTGTCTGAATACCCATCTGAGGAACTGACTGGCTATATTTAAAATATCTACATGTTACTAATGAAAGACAGTCTTGATTAAAAAGTAACATTTTCAATAGTATCAAAGTCTAATACAATAAAATTTTTAAATAGAAGAAAGAAAAAAATTCTTTGGGAAAAAGCAAGAGTAAATTATAATTCCAAACCCATTTTTTCACCTCTCACTTACCCCTCAAATCTTGGCAACATGATTGCACCCCTATGACTCTGTAAAACTGATCTTTATAAAAAGGGTTTTCAATTAACAAATTCAATAGCTACTTTCAGTTTTCATTTTTCCAACTTTTCATAAAGTATCTGACACTTTTTATTCTCCTAAAATATAGTTCTTAACCCCCAATAAATCTAGACATACCTTCGTTTAGTCACCATGCCATACCAAGTCAATTTGTAGAATGCTAATTATTCAATATCTTATTTCCATTTTCCACTTCCAGACTGAAATTAAGATATTTTGTTTGAAATATGCAATAACCTCATTTGCTTTTTTTCCATGATCCCTGTCTTCCCACTCCTACACTCATATATTTAAGTCCATCCTATACATCTGCAAAATTATAATACTTTGACCATATGACTCTCAAGATCATACTTTTAATGACTACCACTGGATACAGAATCACGTCTATAGTTAACCTAATACTTCTCTCAACACTATTAGATTTGTTTCCACCATATTCAACCTGTTTATCTGTAATTCCATCTACCTCACTTGATAGATTCGTCTTTCCCACTAAGACTTTCTGAGAATTCTAGGATCCTTCTTACCTTCAAGCCTCGTTGTTTCTTTTTTCCATCTTCTACTAAGCTTTTTTAAAGCTTCCATCAACCACTTTCTTCCCTATGGTGTTTTCCTTAATCTGCCTCTTGGAAGTCATCCCTTCTCCTGTATTCTCAAATCACTATGTACTATTCATATAGCCCATATCAAGACAGAGCAGGGACTGGACTCAGGACCTTCACCCTTAATTACAAAATCCAGCATTCGTTGGCTGGGACTACTGAAGGAAGAGCTGAGCCATTTGCTTCCTGACTTAAGATATCTCACAAGAATGCACAAGTAGGATATTCACCAGAACCTGACCAAACTAGTCCACAGCAAGATGGACCCCAGTGCTGATCTTCCACCAACTTTCTCCCTCAGTATAATACTAAACATCATGTTCAAAGGTGGTTATTTAACATGCCATTTAGACATGGAATACATGAAGGAGCATGATTAAGTTCATAAGTGCAAAAAAAAAAAAAAAGAAAGAAAGAAAGAAAGAAAGGCAGAAAGAAATCCCCCTTCTACATATTTAGATTTCACCCTTTTCCTGCCTAACTCTTTAAAGCTCTCACCAATCTCTCCACAGAAATTCTGCCTCAGGACTCTTACCTTTGTGCTATCTCCCTTGTGCTGGAGCCTAAGTCTCAATAAAGCCTTGCCTGGAAGTCTCATTTGGCGTTTTGTCAATTTCTACTATATAGAGAGCCAAGGACCCAGTTCAGTATCAATATCATATTTGACAGTACATAATTACTTATGTTCCTGCCATATTTCTTCTCTAAGATCGTCAGTTTGTTAAAGCAGAGATTCTCTTTTGGTTATACTTCTGTGCACCAAAATAACAAGAACAATATATATGCTTAATTATCTCTTTGTTATGTTACATTAAACATTTCAATTTACTTTCAAGGAGATTTGGCTTTTGGACACATTTCTTTAAAAAATACCCTTTCAGGGGAGCCTGGGTGGCTCAGTCAGTTCAGCATCTGACTTTGGCTCAGGTCATGATCTCATGGTTTGTGAGTTCGAGCTGCGCATTGGGCCCTGTGCTGACAGCTCAGAGCCTGGTTAGAATCCTGTGTCTCCCTCTCTCTTTGCCCCTCCCCCACTTGCACTCTGTCTCTCAAGAATAAACAAACATTTTTTTAAAAATTAAAAAAAAGCTGATAAATGGCAGGGTATAGGAAAAGTGATAAATTCATCAATAATTTATAAAATGATTTATAAAAGTCACAAATGCTCTTTTAATATTATCCTGACAGACAGCTATGTCACGTGAACAACAAAATATCCTACTGTCCTCAATAAGGCACAATCTAAGACTATTTAGTTTTGCTATAAAAAGAGCATTTTATTGGGCATTTCATGCCAAAGGGGCCAATTGAGTCACAATAATCTATCATTATTAGTGCATTAACCTCTAACATTACTTAATATTCATAAGTATTAGTAGGTGGCAATGTCAAAGGTGAAACATTTGATAAATGTCTTTGAAACAGGGGAGAAAAAAAACTAATATGCCTTTCAATCTGAAAGTTACATTCATAAGCAGGCATGCATACAACCTGGCCTTTGGAAAGGAGGATAGAACTTTCACAAACAATTTATCACTTCAAAAAAAAAAAAAACTATTACCAGTGATAAATGACTGTGTGAACATAATGTGATCACAATATTTTTCTTTTTCAGAATAAACATGGGATAATGAAAAGAGCTGCAGAATCAAAGCCTAAGAAATTGTGTTCTCTCCCAGGCTTCAACACCTGCCACTCACATGACCTTTGTCTAGTCATTTAGTATCTTTGGTCTTTGTTACCTCATCTGCAAAATAAGAAAGGTAAACTCAATGATCTCTCAGGTAATTCTAAGCTCTGAAATCCTAAAATACTCAGGAATATATTTCAATAGAAGAATTTCCAAGACTTTTCTCTTATAATTTCCCTCAACAACATGCTTATTGCTGTTTTGCCATATAATGCTGTAGTTTGCTCTATTTTTGAAGGTAGATTGTGAATTTTTTCCATGCACTTTAAATCTCCAAAGTATCCAATTTGGTACTTTATCTCCACTGGGCACTAAACATATATGTAGAATGGATACTAACAAGTGTTTCACTAACATCCATTTTTCTACTTCCCAGGTATTCCTGATATTCATTTGTATTTTATTTTATTCTAAGGTAGTTGAATTCATTGCCATTTCCAGGAAAGAATCCTGTAATTTAGGCCAATCCACAAAGAATGTCACATCCCCTTGCAGACAGTGATTGGTCCTAAGTAGGCATGTGACCAAGCCTGATCTAAACAGAGTGGATTTTGAGTTTTTGCTTTGAATGGTAGGTCCTTTTCCATCCTTTGACAGTATTATGTCTAAATGTGAGGTATGGAATAGCTCAGCTAAACAAAGGATTAAGCTGACACCCAAAGGAAGGCCAAGGGGAGGAACTGAAGAGAAATGTCACTGAAACCATGTTAAACGTTATGAACCTCTCTTTCAACCTAGGCATAAAGTTCTTACTGCCTTTGCATTTTTAGTTTTATAAGAAAGTGCATTTACTTTTCAGTTTAAAGCAGATTAATTTGGATTTTCTTTCACATGCCACTGAAGTATTCAAATGCAGAAAATTAATGAACTTGCAAAAGGTCCGATTTACAACATCTCAGGAATCTCTCAAAAAACTAAATATTGACTATAAGAAATATATTATTAGAATATTTTATTTTGTTTTATGGTTTAACATCAATTCTATAATTTGTAAATGTAATGCCGTATTTACAGTTATTTCGTTTTTCATTAAACCATAGTTTTGAAAATAAACAATGTTTTAGCTTTAAATGCAGGTTTATAATATTTATATTAGTCAAGGGACAATATTTCAAAACAGTAACATCTGAAAATCTGAACACAGTAATCGTTGTTTCAGAAATATCTCCATATACTTGTTACAAAATATTCTACTCCCTGCCCATATACCTTCCTTTTTTACTTTTAAAAATCTTATTTGCATTCTGCTTAGCAAGTGGAAAGCTAGAAAGAATGTCTCTCCCATGCTCTAACAACCAGAAAAAGCCAAATAATCAACAAAAATAAAAATTAAAAAAAAAAACCTCAGCTGAAATATAAGGAAAGTCAGTTGTCTCCGAGGAGAAAAAGGCATAAGCTAAGGCAGAACATGGGAGGAAGAGGCACTGGGTACTACATGGTAAGAATCCATCTAAAAATTGTATTAAAATTTCTTTTAAAAATGTTAATGTGGGCTATAATGTGATTATAAAGCCCTTTGGAGCATCAGACTCAATGAGAGTTCACATCCATTCACAGACCTCATTAGTGACCTCATCAAGATCTTAGTAGAGATTCTAGGGGCACCTGGGTGGCTCAGTAGGTTAAGCGTCCGACTTTGGCTCAGGTCATGATCTCACGGTCCATGGGTTCGAGCCCCGCGTCGGGCTCTGTGCTGATGGCTAGCTCAGAGCCTGGAGCCTGCTTCAGATTCTGTGTCTAACCTCTCTCTCTGCCCCTCCCCCGCTCACTCTCTGTCTCTCTCTATTAAAATAAAAGCATAAAAATTTTTTAAAAAAAGACTTAGTAGAGATTCTAGCAGTAGCACAGAATGAAGAAAGGAGAGGAACAGCTATTGAAGGAAAAGCATGAAGCTCTGCCTGGATCCCTTTTATCTCTATTGTAAAACAAAAGCTTCAGGCATTTGGGGAAAGGCAGCAAATCCCATTATCCTCAGGATCCTAGTGGGGAACCAACTGGGGACTAAAGTAAGGGAGCAAATAAAACCTCCATCCCTGGTATGAGGAGGAAAATGCCCCGTGTCCAGACAACAAGAGATACTCTACCACTGGGGCAAAGCTAAAATCACTAAGAAAGTCCAAGAGGTCCTGAGACTCAGGGACATAGTGCCTGCATAAGACTGAGGTTGAATCAAGACAGTAGAGAATGACCCTGCAACTTCCAACTCCAGGCTAACAGGCATAAGGGAACAGATAACAGCTGTCTCCTGCTGAAGAAAAGTTCAAGAAGATGGAAAAATAACCTCCACAAGGCACAGACTCACAGGAAAAGCCTAATGCTGAGGGTAATATTGAATAAAACTTGCAACCTAGCTCTCACTCTAAGCACAAGACAATCAGAGGAATTTGCAGTCAATGATAGACTGAGGGTAGCCACAGAAAAAAGAAAAAAAAATAATAAAAAAATAGAAAAACAAATTCACCTCAATCCACCATGCCAAAAGTTGAAGCAGTGAACCTCATTTCCAGACATAAATATTATTTACTCTATCGTATTACATTTTTGCTAGGTACAAATTTTGAGAAACACAAAGAAGCAAGTGAAAACAACACACTGGTAAGAAGACAAAGCAATCAAATGAACCCAAACCTATGATCTATATGATTAAAATAATGATGAGAGAAATAAACAGGACAGTACAAATAAGAATAGCTTTGACGGGGTCATCACAGACTCAAAAGAGCTGAGAAAAAAAATAATGAACTTGATGATAGGTAATTGAAATTACTCAAAGTAAAACCCAGAGTAAAAAGGATTTAAACAATTTAGAACAGAGCAGTCAGGAGCTGTGGAAGAATGCAAAACCATCAAACATACCTGTAATTAGAATTCCAATAGCAGAAGGGAAAGAGAACGGGGTACAAAAAATACTTGAAGAGGTTCTTCAAAATCACAAAAGACATCAAAATACAAATTTAAGAAGCTCAGAAAACACTAAGCAGGATAAGTTTTGTTTTTTTAAGATACCTAACACATTGTGGTCAAACTGAAGAAAAAAATTGAAAATCTTGAAATTGGTCAGAGAAAAATGGCATATTCCATACAAGAATTATAGTAATCTTATATGAAATTATGCAAACCAGAAAATAATAGGATGACATATATAAATTATAAAAATCTTTAAAACCCTGTTAACTCAAGATTCTGTATCAATGAGAACATCTCTCAAAACAAATAAGAGACAAAGCTAAAGTAAACATGTTTGGGGCAAACGAAACCTGAGATAATTCATTGTCAGCAGGTCTGTGCTAAAAGGTATGTTAACTCAATTTCTTCCTGTAGAAGAATTATAATACCAGATAGGAATTAGGGTCTACATATTGAAATAACAAGCTCTGAAAATGACAAAAATAAAATATTAAAAACCTTTTATTAATTGCTTTAAAAGACAGTTATCTAAAACAAAAACAAAATCAATGTGTTGTGGCTTTTACAACATATATAAAATAAAATATATGAAGAGTAGCATTACAGAAAAGTGGAAATATCTTTAACACTACACGTGAAGTGGTACAAATATTTGAAGGTATATTATGATGAAATAAAGTTGTGTATTGGTGGGGTGCCTGGGTGGCTCAGTCAGTTAGGCTGTTAGGCATCCTACTTCGGCTCAGGTGAGTTCCCGGCCCGGCGTAGGACACTGTGCTGACAGCTCAGAGCCTGGAGCCTGCTTCGGATTCTGTGTCTCCCTCTCTCTGCTCCTTCCCCACTCACGCTCTGTCTCTCTCTCTCACAAAAATAAATAAACATTAAAAAAATAAAGTTGTGTATTGTTAATTCTAGGTAAATACTAAAAACATTTTTAAAAAAATCATGATTAATGAGCCAGTAGGGGAGATATAAAATGGAATCTAAAAAAAAACAAAACAAAACAAAACAAAACAAAAAAAACAAAAACAAAAAACCTCAATCCAAAAGAAAATTCAAAATGTGAAAAAAAAGAACAAATGGAACATAACATAAAACTA
The DNA here is from genome assembly GCA_028646485.1 of Cryptoprocta ferox. NCBI lineage: Eukaryota > Metazoa > Chordata > Mammalia > Carnivora > Eupleridae > Cryptoprocta > Cryptoprocta ferox. Next base: position 45,484,329 of record CM053569.1, read on the forward strand.
GAAAAGTGGAAGATTTAAATTCAACCACAGTAATATTAGATGAAACTTAAGTGGTCCAAATGCCAGAATTAAAATACAGAGATTGTGAGATTGGATTAAACACACACACACACACACACACACACAGAGGATTCTGGTATATGCAATGTACAACAAACCAATTTTAAACATAAAGGTATAAATAATTTTAAAACAAAGTGATGGGTAAAATATACCATTCAAACATTACTCAAAAGTAAGCTACGGAGGCTATTTCCAAACAAAGCAGGCAACAAAAGAAAAACAATTATCAGGATTAAGAGGGACATTACATAATTATAAAGGGATCAAGAAGACATTAATATTCCAAATGTGCATTTTTCTAATAGCAAGTTTTAATATGCATGAAGCAAAAACTAATAGAACTAAAAGGAGGAATAAACAAATCCACAATTATTGTTAGAAATTTCAACAATCCTCTATGAGGAATCTAAGAAAGGCATAGATAGAAAAATTGGAGAAAAGACTGAACACGTGAACATTATCAATTTACATTTATAGAATAATCTGCCCAGTAATAGAAAAATGCACAATGCATGCTCACTAAGATAAACTCCATTTGGATAAGAAAACAGGCTTATTTTTTTAAACTGAAAATATATAAGGGAATTAGACTAGAAACAACAGAAAGATATTTGGAAATTAAGCAATATACTTCTAAATAACCCAGGGGTGAAAAAGAATCAATAAGAAAAATTAGAAAATATTTTTAATCAAATGAAAATGATAATACATAATTATCAAAAATTATAAGATTGCCGCTAAAGCAGGGATTAGAGAAAACTTCAGAATATCAAAAACTTATTTTATAAAACAATATAATTTTGAATCAATGATTTAAACCTCCATCTTAAGAAACAAGATTACATGGGGCACCTGGGTAGCTCAGTCGGTTAAGCCTCCGGCTTTGGCTCAGGTCATGATTTCACGGTTCGTGGGTTCGAGCCCCGCATCGGATTCTGTGGTGACAGCTCAGAGCCTGGAGCCTGCTTCATATTCTGTGTCTCCCTCTCTCCCTCTCTCTTGTCATGCTCTCTCAATAAACATTAAAAGAATTTAAAAAATAAAAATAAAAAAAAAGAAACAAGATTACAAAGAGCAAAATAATCACAAACCAAGGAAAAAGAGAAGAGCCAAAAAATTAGAAAATACAAAAATATAGAATATAAATGAAAGCAAAAGATGGTTGTTTGAAAGATACAGAAAATTGATAAACTTTTAACCATAGTGACAAAGAAAAAAGAAAGAAGATACAAATTACTGATATCAAGAATGGGAGAAGAAACATTAGTTATTATAGATCCTACAGATATTACAAGAATATTAATTAATATAATGAAAAACATTGTGGCAAAAAATGAATACTTTATTAAAATGGATAAATTCATTGAAATATTCAAACTACCCCAGCTCACTAAAGTAGAAATGGATAACCTAGATAGTCCTAATAATCTATTAAGAAAAATAATCTAGGGGCATCTAAGTGGCTCCATTGGTTAAACATCTGACTCTTGACCTTGGCTCAGGTCATGATCTCATGGTTCATGAGTTCAAGCCCTGTGTCAGGCTGTGCACTGACAACTCGATTTTGCTTGGGATTCTCTCTCTTTCTCACACCTCCCCCACTCATGCTCACTCTTTCTTGAAAGAAAGAAAGAAAGAAAAAAAGAAAGAAAGAAAGAAAGACAGAGAGAAAGAAAGAAAATGTAATTCAAAATCATCCCACAAAGAAGACATCTGAGAAAGTTCACTCTCCTGACAAATTTTCCAAAATATTTAACTATGAAATGGTACAAATCCTACCCAATCACTTCCAGAAAGTAGAACTAAAAATGACATTCTAAAAATTTTTTAAAAACCCAGTGACTTAAAATTTCCTAATTAATTTTTTAAGAAGAACAAAATTGGAGGACATATGCTATCTGACTGAAAGACACATAAAACTACAATAATTAAGAATAAGTGAGATATTCATGAAAGAACAAATATACACATCAATGAAGTCAATTACAGAGTTCAAAAATTGACCCAAAAATATATACTTAATTGATTTTCAGACAAAGGTGCCAAGAGACACCAACAGGGAAAGGAAAGCTTTTTTCAATAAATACTGTCTGAACAATTGGATATCCATGTGGACAAAATGAACACTGACTGTCATCTGATATCACAAACAAAAATTACCCAAAATGGATACAAAATCTAAATATAAAAATTAAAACTGGAAAAAAATATTGAAACCTTTGCATGCTTGAGTTGGCCAAATATTTCTTAGATAGGACATAAATATGATGAAGTATAACATAAAAACCTAGTAAGTTAGACTTTGATGAACTCAAAATACTCTTCTTTTGAAAGGTATTTTTTTTCAAGCCACAGAATGAAAAAAGATATTTGCAATATCTTCTCAGGCAAAAGATTTCTATACATTTAAGGAATCCTTGTAACTCAGTAAGAAGATAAATAATTCTATTTAAAAAATGGGCTAAAGATTTGAACAGATGTATAGACAAAAACATACAAATGGTCAATATGCCCATGAAAAGATGCTCAATCAGGATTCCTGAGGGAAATGCAAATTAAATCCTTAGTCATATGTCACTATATATCCATTAGAATAGCTAAAATTAAAAAGACTGACAATATTCAGTCTTGACAAGGATGGAAGTCAACTGAAACTCTTATATATTAACAATGGAAATGTAAAACAGTACAGCTACATTAAAAAACTAGTGATTTCTAAAAATGTTAAAAGCATCCCTCCCATAATCTAGCAATTCTAGTCTTAAATACTTATGAGGAGTTGTATACAAATTATCAAAGCACCTATATTCACACTCCAAAAGTGGAGTGAACCCAAATACAAAATGAATGAATAAACAAAATGTAATATATTTTGACAATGAAAAGTAATTCAGTAATAAAAAGAAACAGATTACTATAAAACATGGATGATCTCAAAATCAGTAGGCTGAATAAAAGAAATAAGATTCTACAGAATTCATATTGTCTTGTTCGATTTATGTAAAAATCTTAAAAATGAAACTAATTATGCCCAAAATAAATTAATAAATAATCAATTGGTGGTTTCCTGTGGCCAAGAGAAGAGAGAGGGATGGACTTCTTAAGGGAACAATGAAACTTTTGGAAGTGACAGGATTCTTATCTTGTGTTTGTGGTTTCACAGTTACATTTGTCACAACTCATCAAATTATACACTTTAAATGCATGCAGTTATTGTAAATAAATTATGCCTTTATAAAGCTGATATTAAAGTAATTCTCAATAAACTTGTAAGAGCAGATGCTAAACAGATCTATAGACTACATCATTGGAGACCACTTTACTTATACTCTGGAATAACCTTAAATGATGCCTGAATAGCTTTTGAAAATTTACATCTCTTTCACATTCTAGGATCTCTAATATTCTTTTTTTCAGTGTAAGGATGTCTTAGATACAAAGTGTTAAAGCCATCAAAATCAAGCCTGTATTAGACTCTTTTACCTTCCTAGTCCTAGCAGACTTCTCATAAATGGGGAAACCCAAATATATGAGTATTTTTGATGAAGAAGTAGTGGATCCAATGAAATTGATGAGGGAGTATGAGGCAAGATGAGGGCAAAGTGCAGGCCAGCAGCACCCCTCCCCCCAGGTGGGACATATATGATACTCCTTGGACACTCCTGGCTACCCAAAAATGGGAAAGGACAAAAAAAAAAAAATGGTCAAACTGATAAGAGTCTCCACCAGTTTACCAGAACAAGGCAATTTCACCAATAGGCCAAAGTCCAGGAACTCCCCACTGTTTTTATGCTACTTCTTTGCTAGAGAGGAAAACAATCTTAGCTTGACAAAAGGTAGGCCTCCAGTAAGTCTTTAGCATGTAAAAGTTCCTTTGGAAACTCCCTCTTGACTTTACTCCCCCCCCCCCCCACTCCACAGAATGGTCACACCCCATTGCAGCTCTTCCTACCCATGAGTCCTATCCCCATGCTTTAATAAAATCACCTTTTCTTTTTTTATTATAGTTTATTGTCAAGTTGGTTTCCATATAACACCTGATGCTCATCTCAACAAGTGCCCTACTTCATGCCCATCACCCCTTTTCCCCTCTCCCCCACCACCCCCATCAACCCTCAGTTTGTTTTCAGTATTTACGAGGCTATTACGGTTTGCCTCCCTCCCTCTCAACTATTTTTTTCCCCTTCCCCTCCCCTATGGTCCTCTGTTAAGTTTCTCCTGTTCCACATATGAGTGAAAACATATGGTATCTGTCTTTCTCTGCCTGACTTATTTCACTTAGCATAACACCCTCGAGTTCCATCCACGTTGCTACAAATGGCCAGATTTCAATCTTTCTCATTGCCATGTAGTATTCCATTGTATAGATAAACCACATCTTCTTGATCCATTCTCCCAGAGGAGACATAAAAACCAAAATCTTGTCTCTACATTGGTTTCTGGGTCTTTTAAGTCATTCCCATGGCATTTGTTCCTTGTTACATTGCTTGGAATGTGTATTTTATCTACAAATGCACTGCTTTTGAGAAGGAAAGCCAGCAAGAGCATATAGAAAAAGGCCAGCCAGATGTCCGAGGCCAGATAACTCCCTTGCATGCTTTTGACTTCTGTAATCTTGTTTGCCTCTTGCATCAACCAACTGCTTGTACAGCACAACTGATAGTGCCCTGCTACCCCTACCCCACCATTCCCCCATGCAGCCAAGAGAAAGTTTCCAAGTACCCACAAGCTAACCAGGCTTAAAGAAGGCCAGAGCCAGGGCTCGAGGCTCAGCCTTTGGAGGCAACTCTGCTGGGTGGGCACTAGTGTGAAATAAACAGTCTTTTCTGATTCCCCTAGTGTGTGTCTCCTCCTGGGTGCCCAGTATTTGTTGTAACACTTAAAAAATGAAACCAGATATATTCATATAGCTTTCTGTACACATTAACAATTCTGTTCCACCAACCTCTTCCTAAAACTACAATTGCATACATATTCAGTGGTGTTTTAGGTACTTTCTGAAAGTACTTATCTGAACATAATAGATAGCTCGCTCAACAGTCTCATGGATTGTCAGAGACTTATTTGGAAACTCTTCCCTCAAGATTCTGGCCTCTTCTGGTCTGTCAATCAAAATATTATATCCTGAAACGTGTCCGATCCTAAATAAGCCCAAATATTGAGAAGAATCTCATGTCTCTAAAGACATTAAGTCATGTCTCTAAAGCCTCATAAATATTTTGCCTCTTCCCTCCCCCTTCTGAGAACTACTAAAACACTATCAAGATAGATATCTCCCTTTCTACAGTAAGAAATAAAGTCATTTGTTTCAACAGGTTATTTTGGTAGTGTTTTCAAGGAGCAAGCATTTAACTGCTTGTGAAATCAACATTGCCTAGAGGTGTCTGGATGCTCAATTCCTCATTCAAATCATGGAAAATGATTCAAGACAGTCTCAAAGAAGTTAATTCCTCTAATCTCTGTATTTTCCCCATGACTGTTTGTTCCTCAATTTCTCAACTAGGTCTTTCAGTTACATTTTCCTGACATAAGATACTCAGAGCTTCATTATATTTAACTATATGAGTAATTATATTTATAATCACAATTGTAATTAATATTTCCATAACACTATAATATTTTATTATAATTAGGCACCTAATAATTTAAATTTAAAAAATATAAACCACCAATAATACGAGTCAAAAGCCCTATGTGGACAGTATCTATATCTTGGGGCAAAATTGTAGCAGGCCCTAATAACATACCATCCAGATGTAGGCTATAATTACCACTATGAATCATCACTCTGTAGACTCTAGAAACCAGGGCATTTCTCAGAGGTTTAATAAAAGCTACTCTCTGCTTTTTCACTCAGCCTTCTCTGTAGTTCCCACTCACTCCATGGTAGGAATGTTATGGTAGGAATGTTACAGATTTTCCTATGTAAGTGGTAAACCTCTGCCTTCCTGTCTATCATCTGTCCTGTCTTTCAGAAATGTCTTGAAGTTGCTGCATGTGTAATGTATCCTGATTTATATCACTGATATATGTATTGTTCTTTAGCATGTCAGTGGAAATTTGAAAGACAGAAGCTAGACTTATGGGCTAAAGAAGTTTCTCTCAGAGAGCTATTAAAGCCAAAAATAACAAATAAACAGAAAAATATTCTAAAATCCCCATGTTCAAAAGAAAGAAATACAAAGGCATATGACTATATTATATATTTTTACCTCACTAATAATTGAAGAAGTACAAATATGCAATTATTTTTCTCACTAGATAGGCATTTTAAATGACTATTTTTATGATATTTTAAATGACTTTATAAATGTCTACTATGTGCCAGAGAGTGTTCTAAGAGTTTCACAAATATTAACCTGTTTAATTCCCATAAAATTCCTAAGGGATAGATACTATACATATTCCCATATACAGATGAGCAAACTGAGACATACAGAAGTTATGTACTTTTCCCAAACACATAAAGTAATTGGAAGAGCCAAGATGCATGCTCTTAGTCACTAAATTATATTGATATTGAATCCCCTGTGCTGAAAGAAAAGAAACCAAACTTCCACAGATACTCCCAGAAAATGGAAATTGGAAAAACATATCATAGTTCATTTTATGAGACCAGTATAACCTTGAAAATAAAGCTTCACAAGGAAATTACAAAGAAAAGAAAAGTAGGGGTGCCTGGGTGGCTCAGTTGGTCAAGTGTCTGACTTCCACTCAGATTATGAGTTTACAGTCTGTGGATTTGAGCCCCATGTATGGCCCCGTGCTGACAGCTCAGCCTGGAGCCTGCTTCGGATTCTGTGTCTCCATCTCTCCCTGTCCCTGCCCTGCTCGTGCTCGGTCTCTCATTCTCTCTCTCTCTCTCTCTCTCTCTCTCAAAAATAAATAAACATACAAAAATAAAGAAAAGAAAAGAAAAAAACAAATATACTCATGAAAATGAGTTAAATTTTTTTAAAATAAAATATTAGCAAATTTCACTCACCAATAATAAGGATAATACATAGGACCAACCTGGGTTTTTAACAAAAACCAATTATGTTTAACCTCCAAAAACCTAAAAATGCAATTGACCATTAACAGAATAGAAGACAAAGAAATTCATATGATAATCTTAATAGATGTAGAAAAAGACTTCAATAAAATTCAATGATCTTAACAAGAAACCAGGAATTTAAGAGAACACCTTTATTATGATAAGGGAAATATATATATTTTAAAATAAAACATCCATCATACATAAAGCTTTGCCTATGATATGCTTATCACAATAAAGTATGACAGTTGTCATCACTCCTAGTTATAGTAACTATAGGTCCAGCGTAATATGACAAGGAAAAGAAATAAAGGCCATATGAATAGGAATCAGAGAAAACTGTTACTTGCAAATGGTATAATTATGCATGTAAAAAATCTTAAATAATCCAAAGAAAATTTAATAGAAATACTAAGTATTAACATTGCCAGATACAGGTCAATATAAAATCAATTGCATTTCTAGACCTCAAATTAAAAAAAATAAAGACCCTATGCACAACAATATTAAAAATAACACATAGATGTAAACAAAATAAATCTAACAAATTCAATATAGAAAAAATAAAACATATCAAGAGAAACTAGAAGAAGCCTAATTAATGGAGAAACAAATTATGTTCATTAAGGGGAGGCTAAATACAATGAAGTTGCAATTTCATCCCCAAATAATCTCTAGATTGGATGAAATGACAAACATTTTCAGATGGATTGTAGGTCTAAATGTGAAAGACAAATCATAAACTTTAAAGAGTAACAGCGAGAGGTACCTGGGTGGCTCAGGACATGATCTCACGGTTGGTGAGTTCCAGCCTCGTTGGGCTCTTGTGCTGATAACTCAGAGACTGGAGCCTGCTTAATACCTGCTTAATATTCTGTGTCTCCCCCTCTCATTGCCACTCCCTTGCTCATGCTCACTCTCTTTCTCTCTCTCTTTCTCAAAAACGAATAAACATTAAAAGGAAAAAAAATTAATAATAAAAATAAGTAAATAAAAGGTAACAATGAATGTCTTCCTTAGCCTCTGGTAAAGTAAGATTTCTTAAACAAGACAAAAAATTTTAACGAGGAAAGAAAAGATTGATACATTAGATTATATTAAAATTAAAAGTGTGCTCATTAACTGATAACATTAAGAGACAGTGGGAGTAGATATTTGCAATACGTATAACCAACAATGGGGTTATAGCCTCAATAATAAAAGGACAATTTAATCTTTTAAATGGGCAAAATATTTGAACGGGAATTTCATTAAATATCATATTTGATTAGTCAATAAACAAAGGAAAAGGTGCCCAAATTCAGTGACTAGCAGAGAAAGCCATACCAAGCAAAAATGAGATACCTCCACATCCACCAGTATGGTAAAAGCTAAAGACTGATTGATAACAAGTTTTGGTGAGGATGTGGTACACTGGGAACACACACACAATGGGAACACACACACACACACACACACACACACACACACACACAGTAGTTAGGAGCCAAACTGGTTATAAAATTTTGGAAAATTGGATGGTAATATCTACCAAAGTTAAAATCGCAATTTCATTATGATCTAAGAATTTTGCTCTTGAACATATATGCAAAAGAACTACATGTCCTAAGAGACATCTCAAGAGTCTTCATAGTTGCATTATTCTTAATAGCTCTAAACCACACACACAAGACACAGACACAAAAAGAAGTTTCTTGAACCACACAGAAGCTTCCTTTGCCCTACTTTTTCCACTGTGCCTTTTGTTTTTCAGTTTAAATTTCTTTTCCAAAGAATAATTGGTTCATCAACAATTGAAAAAAATTACAGTAAAACAGTAACAGCAAAATTTCTCATCTCCCATTTCATATTTTAAATCTATTATTTTATGATGTCTTGGAATCATTTAATTTAATTTAATTTTTATTTTAGTTCACTTACTTATTTTGTGTGAGTGAGAGTGAGTGTGAGCAGTTGGGGGGAGGGGCAAAGAGACAGGGAGAGATAGAATCCCAGGCAGGCTCTGCACTGTCAGCATACAGCCATATGCACGGCTGGAACTCATGAACCACAAGATCATGATCTGGGCTGAAATCAAGAGTCAGATGGTTAACCAACTGAGCCACCCAAGTGACCCTATTTTATTTTATTTTATTTTATTTATTTTATTTTATTTATTTTATTATTTATTTTGAGAGAGAGAGAGAGAGAGAACGTAAGCAAGGGAAGGGCAGAGAGAGAGAGAGGGAGGAGGGAGAGTCCCAAGCAGGCTCCACAGAGTCAGCACTGAGTCCTACTCAGGGTTTGATCTCACAAACCATGAGATCATGACCTGAACTGAAATCAAGAGATGGATACTTAACTGACTGAGCCACACAGGTGCCCCAGAATCATAATTTTTAAAAAGATATTGTTGTGCTCTTTATTATTAATATGGTGAAAACATCAAGGCTCTGGGTAATTGGCATCAATACAAAAATATTTATTTACAATGGTGCCTATTACTGTGCCCAGTACATAATAGATGCTTAACAAATATTTATTGTTTGAATTTATTAACAAAAGATCCACGTAATCATTCCTGAATCTATTTCCCTTACTCCCCCTCCTAATTTAATGCAGTTACCTGCTCCTCAGAGCATAAACTGATCTTCCCAAATCATGTCACAATTACACAATTCCACTGCTTAAAAAACATCCAAAGTCTTCCCATTACAATACAAAAAAGGAAAAACAACAACTCTATATCTTACTATTTCCCTCAAAGCCCTACACGGTAACTCCAAGGGAGCAGAGATCTTTTCTATTTTTTAACAGTGTTATTCTCATCACTTAAAAGGATCTCTGATAAGTAACAAGCACTTGATAAATATTTGATGAACAGAAATACAATAGAGGTTTATCTGCAATTATTAATCAGTGTATTTTAGGTTTATCCCCTTCCCTCTCACATCTTCCTCCAGCAATATCAAAGGGTTTTTTTCCCTCCCCCATCCCATATAGAAACAAGACTCCAAAAAACCTCTAAAGCTATTCAAGAATCATTTGATATATGGTGGTTTGGACTAGAGCTGTGGAGAGAGAAGGAAGGCACACGAATGATGACAAAGCCAGGAAGAAAGGTGTGAGCAGAGAAGGATACTCAGAGTAGCAGCAGCAGAAGGAACTTTCCTCATAAGGGGTAGCCAGCTGAAGGAGACACCATGCCCAAATGTCCAGAAGTGTGGACACATTCCTCATCAATTGCCTGTGAGCATTCAGCTGATACCCCCTGAACAGAAAGGAAGAGATTATTATTATTTTGTTCAGAGACTGAGATAGCAAATAAAAGCCTCAAATGAAACTAAACAGAACCAAATGAAAGTTCTCCTAGGAGTTGGGGAGCTGTGTACACATCACCACTATTATAAATGAGTGAGTTAATGAACAAAAGGAAGTTGGGATATTTGAGACAGTGCAAATATATGTCAAAATGAGATTTCCCTACATCTCAAAAGCTAAATTAAAAAAGCACTAAAGATTTATAAGACAAAGTCAAGGTGGAATAAGAATGGCAACTCCAGTGGATCCCTACAATTTTTCATTACAAGTTTTCACTGTTTACTATATTTGTTACTGCATGATACACAGATCAACAAAATTTCCTCTTCTATGGTTTAACTATTCAAAACTATTTTTCAAAACAATAACAGCAGAAGCAGCCATGGTAGCAACAACAGATAATTGGTAAAATAACAGCAAAAACATTTAGATAATACAAAAGATATAAACAAAGATTACGAAAGCAGAAATGTTTATTCGTCCTAAAAATAGCTTCACTATAGCACCAAATTAGCAGGTGTAGCTTATAGGAACAAAGACCTGTCCCCTTTTTTCACTTACACCTTATCTGTTTTTAGTTCATAGCTCATGTAATACGCAGTTTTGTTGAAAATAGTTTCTGAAACTCCAATATGCATAGGGAATCCCAAAAGGTGCTTATTATTTTCCCTTCTGTAGGAGAAAGTCTTAGATTAGCCTAAGAGATCTCGATTTCCTACATCTAGCGTTCAATATTTAGTTCCTTCCAGAGCACTGCCTTCCTGGCTGAGAGACATTTCAGGAGGAGGGAGAAATTAAGTGAGGGGAAGTAGCTTGTCTGAGAAAGGAAAGAGAAAATAACCTCATTTGCAGAAGTACATTTTAATGATGCTTTACATATGTTGAATATCAGACCCAAAACAATTTCCGACAAATTTTTTCCTTTATTTGTTAATTTGATAAATGAATTTATTGATTGATACACCCCTTGGTTTTAGGAAAGATTTGAAATTAGTTTATCAAAACACAAACAAGATCAACTAGACAAGCTCAGGCTCAAATCTTGGCCTAAACAATATAAACTGAACAACAGAGATATTGGCATAGTGGTAGATTATTTAATCACCTGGAATCTTGGTTTTCTTACATTTCTTGTAATGCCCCTCAAATGTTTGTGGTAAAGATTAAATTATGTTAAAAAAGAAAAACGTTTGATCTTTCCTTCTCAGACCCCTTAATCCCCCATTCAAAATATTTAAAAAAGAATTTTTCTCTTACTATTTTAAGAACATATTACTTAAAACATTATTATACTCATTCATTGAAAACACATTTTAAGCTCCCTCTTATGTGCAAGTCATTTGCAAATTAACTAAAAACTTTGTCAGAATGTGATGAGTAAGATAACATCTACAAGTGCTTCTGCTGCTTTATTGAGTAACCCAATAAATCATGCTTGCTTTGTGTTGGAGGTCAAAATCACAGATGCAATTAAAAAAGCAATTAAATACTGGAAGAACAGATGATTACTTATCCACACCTCAGAATGCTTAACATATTTTCAAAGTCTAATTTGCTAAAGCTATAGAGGAGATTATTTGTACATCTTTTTAAGGATATAACTCAGTAGGTTTTTGAATAGTTATTTCAAAAAAAGCTCAGTGGATAACTATTCTTAGGTCAAAATATTCTCTCCTATTTGTGAGTGATTATTTAAATTCCTTATTGGAGAGGAATGTGAAAATGAAAGGACATTCTTAGGTCTCTTCGAGTGACAACACAGTATATTATGAAGCATGAAAAAATTACACAGAGAAATAATATGTTAGTGGAGATCAATCACATTTTAAAGAAGCAAATTAAAAAAATACAAGGTTATGAATTAAATACTGAATGAAAACAAATAGTCTTTGCTCAATAATTTTAATTTGTGAAGACTGAAAAGTGAAAATAATATTCTGAAATGTCTGTAGGAAATGCCTACATTCATGCTGGAGAAAAGTGGAAAAAAGATTTAACTATTTAAGACCAAATACAACTTGCCTTTACTTTAAAGTCTTCCCTATTCGTCTTATTAACATTTTTTCAAATATTAAAATGTGTCCAGGAACAGTGCATGTCATAAATAACATCTTCAAAATCAAAAGACAAATATAATGCTTTCTAGTAGCATCAGGGTGTTTAAGATCTCAAGAGTAAAGTTAAAAGACCACCATGAGAATTAGTAATGCCCTAATAACTACACAATTATTAGAGTGGACTTTATTTTTAAGGCATGACATACATTCATGTCAAGAAAAGTTTGTGTTTTCTTGTTCTCTTTATGCATTTTCCCCACCAAGCTTATTTACTGGGATTAATATATTCAAATGACCAATGTCTAAAGACTTTGTTCACATATGAGCACCAAATATGACATTAACTAATATTCCATTTCTAAATAAATGAGCTCAACTCTCAAGCACATCATTATGTAGAAGAGATGATGCTTTTATACGTACCCCTGACCAATGATGGCAGCACACAAGTGAGTTGTACCTAAATTAAAAACATAGCCAGTAGAATATTTTGTTTCATTTTGTTTTGTTTTCATAATCTACATGAATCACAGAGTCATGAAATTTTAGATCTGGAAGAAACTATCAATACCATCTAGCCCCAAAATATCCTTTTACAAACAAAATCTAGAGAGGCAAATTCTCTAGCTTCAAGACATGAACAAGTAATTGTATTACTGATTGTAACACAATTAGCAGTATACAGGAAGTAAAAATAAAATATATTTTAATTATTACATGAACACATACAAACATATACATGATTTTAATCACTTTTTAAAATAATTAGTAATTTAGTAATTATAGAAACTGAAAGCCTCAAATGAGGCAGCAGCACTCATACATCCAGGGAGGAGAATGTTCTGGCCCATGGAGTTAAAGACTCTTGACCCCGAGAAGGGGGTAGCCTATGTAACATCCAAATAATTCTTGCTCTGATTGCATGTAACCTTCTGATTATAGTTCATCTTTTTTTTCCCAGTCACTTACCAACCAATAGAGATCACTAACTGGCTGATATAGTCTTCATGATAGTTTGTTAACTACAGGTAAATAAATTGTTTTGATTTTTTAATCTCCACTTCTGAGCGTGGTATTGTGACTCTATTTCTGAGAATTTAAATTACCACCATGCTGGCGACACTGGGTCATTAAACCTAAAAGGATGAAATCTACTCCTGGCTATGGTGCATTCTCAAAGCTTTCTGTAGGACCCTACCGAAGTTCATAGACTCCAATAATCTGTACTTTTTTGGTGATTTCTAGGAAACAATGTGCATTGTTCTTTGAAATTTAAACATAGGTGTTAATAACAAAGAGCTACATATTGGTGAAGAGCTATAGAATTACAGAGAACTGGGTTTAAGTTCCAGCATACACATTTATAGGTATGTGTCTTTGGGCAAGCTCCAGTTCACTCCTAAGGTTGGTGGCAAATTCAGAGGACAACTTTAATACCCGAATAAAATATAAAAACATGTACATGAAGGCATCAATGTTCTTATAATGCCACGAATAAAAGTGAACCCAGTATTTGGAGTTGCCTTTCCCTTAGAAATCTATTTCTAAAGTTTAGATATAAAAATGGGAAGGAAAAATTGGAATCCAGGCCTGCTAAGGGTGTGCCTAATAAATATCCTACAAACTGGTTAGTAGCCCAAAAAGCTATATTTTGAGAGTAAGGATGAATTAGAAATAGGACCACAGAGGACTAGAGCTCAATCTTAAATCATTTCAGTTTCTTAAAATGGATTAGGGAGTCCATATTGCTAGTGTTCCTCAAAGCCCATCAGAAGCAATGTAAATCCTGCTGGAGAAAGATAACATCACTAGGGCTTATCATGTTTCTGTAACTTTTCAAATACAGTAGCTAGCACATAAAAAATTAATCAGGCTCAAGAAGAGAAAGACATCATAAACAAAACAAAATGGGAAAAAATAACACACAACAGACAATAAAAATAAACCCACAACTTCAGATATTAGAGTTATCAGACATAGGCTGTAAAATACACTTACTATGCATCAAAGAGATAAAAGACAAAATAAGAACTTCTGTAGAGAAGTGGTCAAATCTATAAAAAGCAAATGGAAGATCTGAAATTAAAAAGCTGAAAAACACAGCAACCAAATTAAGAACTAAATAGATTAAAGTAACAGAAGGATAAACATATAGAATTTATGAACTAAAACTGATCAGGAGAAAATAGCCATATTGAAGCATGCAGAGACCAAAAAAAAAAAAAAGAAAGAAAGAAAGAAAAGAAAAAAGAAAATGTAGAGGGTAAGACACATAGATTATAAGTTGAGAAGGCCTAACATACATGTAATTGTTGTTGCAGAATAAGAATGAGTGAATAAAATAAAATTTGGAATAGAAAATACTGTACCTATTTTACTGAAGCAATAGAAAACAACTAGCTACTGATTTAAAAAAATCCAAAACAGGATAAGTAATAAGAAACCTCCTATACCATATCACAGCAAAATCTAGAAATATATTCCTAAAGAAAATGTCCTTTAAATGTGAAGGAAAGAGATGAGTAATATTTTCAGACAAGAAAACACACACAGACACACACACACACACACACTAAAAGAGTGTTTTTTAGGTACACAAAATTGGATCAGATAGATCAGTTGAAATAAAGGGCAACAATAGTAATGATTTTATAAAGTAATAACATCTTTTGGAATTTAAAATAGAAAAAGTTAGGAGACAGGAAAAAATAACATAATTCAGAATGGAGGATAATGGATATACAGTGTTCTAAGGCCCTTTCTTACATAGGAAAAGAGAAAATGACAAGGATACACGTGGTAATTTCTAGAGGAACAAACAAAAAACATAAAATAATCTACCAATTTTCAAGATAACATGTTGGAAAATTAGATAATAAGAAACATGCAATAGAAAACAAGATAGTAGAAAAAGAGATTATAGAAAATTCAAAACAGAAAGCAAGAGAGTTGATTTAATATCAGATTTATTAATAATTTTAGTAAATATCAATTGATGAATACCTGTAATAAAGGTTGCATGTGGAATCCTCAACACTGTTTGGGGAAAGGGTAAAAAGATTGGAAAGAAGGAAAAAAATTCTCAACATTCACAGATGATAAGGTTGTGTATAGGAAAAACAGAGAGTTAAAAATGAATTATTTGAATTAATAAATAAGTTTAATAAGATGCTAGATACATTGTTATTTAGTCAATATATCAAAATCAATTGCATATCCATATAGTAGCATTAAGCAAATCAAATGTGAAATTTTTAAAATAGATACCATTTATAATAGCATCAAAATATGAAACTCCTATAAATAATTCTAATGTCTAGTCCTATTTTAAGAAAACTATAAACATTATTGAGAGAAATTTGAAAGACTTAAATAAATGGAAGGAAAGACTGTATTTATGAATTGGAAGACTCAGTATTGAAAAAATGTCAATTTTTCCCCAAATTAATATATTATGTAATTTTAATTGAAATCCTAAATCTTCTTTTCTGAAAATTAATGATCTGATTCTAGACTTTACATGGAGAAAGGAATAAGGAATAAGAGTAGAGGAATAAGGAATAGTTATGACTCTCAAAGTCAAAGAAAAAGATTTGAGAAATTTATCAATACAAAGTTCAGTTATAAACTTAAGTAATAAAGCAATACAATATCAGCATAAAGGTACACCAATATACTGTAAGAGAATAAGCCAGAGCCAGCCACTTGAATACATGGGTACTTCACCTAGAGCAAAGATGGTACTGCACAGCATTGGAAAATTCATGGTCTTTTCAATAAGTGATGCTGGGACAGGGTCTAACCATCATATTACAACCTTTATAATACCGATTTAGTTAACACTTCTCTTTTCCAAGAACACAGTCCTGTGTTAAGGCGGTCTGGGTGAACTTAAAGGCAGCTATCAAATATTGTACCACTCCTATGTATTCTTGTCTCTAGCTAAATTCCAAAGTTCCATGAACTGTTCATCATATGCTATGTCTTCTAAACCCTCACTATTATGGTTACCTTCATCTTGATGGGCTACTATTTCCCAATATCTCTTTCAAAACACATAACCACAAGTTAAACCTATGCTTCAAATTCTGATCTGCTTTATAATTTCTTTGTGTTTCAATTGTTATACTATTAATTTTCTTCACAACTATATCAGTAGATGGCTTGTGCTAAGATTATAATCAGCTAAAATCTTTT
The DNA here is from genome assembly GCA_028646485.1 of Cryptoprocta ferox. Lineage (NCBI taxonomy): Eukaryota > Metazoa > Chordata > Mammalia > Carnivora > Eupleridae > Cryptoprocta > Cryptoprocta ferox. The sequence goes on from CM053569.1 coordinate 45,500,982, forward strand.
TTCTCCCACATGAATGAAGACCTCTGGTCTCCATTTTGAACAGTAGAGTTGTACAATACCTTTAACCTAAGAATCAAGGTGTACATTAAATTCTATTAAATTTAAGGAGAAAATGAGACATAATATATAAAGTACTTTAATATGAAACCTGGTTTATAGTAAACAATCAAAATGCTAGCTCTTTAAAAATGCCAAATTTTCCTTAGTAATTTAGGCACCTTCTAGGAAAATGACATTTACATGGAAACACACAACACAAATACACACACAGGCATTGTGTCTATTTCTCTCAAGCCTTCAATTACAGTACTGAAAGCTGTCATTGTCAAGAATTATTTGTTGAAATTAACTTTACCTTGAATAACTAAGAAAATATAAACTTATGTAGAAATTAGGAGTAACTTTATTTGTCCTTGCAGACTTGTGTAGTTTGTTCATATTTTTGAATGAATATTACCACTTACCTGGTTGTTGACTTGCTGGCTAGCCACAATCCCAGTTCACTTTTCATCTGGCTGGTGTCATAGCCTTGATGTCACTAATGGCCTACTCTCACCAATAAACAGACAATTGACTATCTGTGCTCAGCTGAAAATAGATCCTGAATAGATCCTGATTATTTCATTTTCTCCATCAAACTTAGCTGTGCTGACGGGACATACCACAGAGTAGAATAATTATGGAGATGTCTGCAGAGAAGCCATTAGGAGAGTCATGTGGCCCTGTCAGAGCTCCTGTTTCTTCTGTTTTTTTTTTTTTTTTAATAAGTATTTGGGGAAAATGTGCTTGTACATTTTACTTTGAAAACATATTTTCTTACACAATTCTCATAGTCTCTGAAATACACTTGCTTGGAACACACAAAGCAAAGACAAATTAGGCCATGAGACATGTCATCAGCATAGCCCACACTCCTAAACAAATCTCACAATGGGGCACAGGTAACACACTCAGGCCTGGTGAATTCTCACCAAATAGTTATTTCAAATTACAAAGCAGCTCCATAAAAAAAATCATAAATTGAACATGACTATAAATGATTATAAAGGCCATTCTTGGAGTTCAGTGAGGATGAAGATTAAGAGGATTACATCTTTGTGATTAGAAAGAAAAAATTCAGTAGGGAAAAAAATAAATTAGCCATTTGTGGGGACCATAGAGCAAATGAACATTTTTCCACTAGTACAAGAGAAGTGAGTACACTACTGACTCATTGCAAAGAGCCATAGAAAGTTTTACTCCCAGTTTGACAATTATGAACTGGCTTTTTAGAAAAAAGTTTGTATTAAAAGAATTTATTTAGTCAGGGGGGTCCTTGCATGGCTCAGTCCGTTAAGCATCCAACTTCAGCTCAGGTCATGATCTCTGGGTTGGGGAGTTAAAGCCCCGCCTCAGGCTTTGTGTTGACAGCTCAGAGCCTGAAGCCTGCTTCAGATTCTGTATCTCCCCTTCTCTCTCTGCTCCTTTCTCTCTCTCTCTCCCTCTCTGTCAAAAATAAATAAACATTAAAAAAAATTGAATGTATTTATAGTCAGAATGTATTTATAGTCAGGAGTAGGAAGAGAGAAAAAGGGAAGAATAAGCAAAAGAAATGGGATATGTGGAGATAAAAGAACAAAAAAGAACAGATGATTTGCATGTCCCTGCACATGATGTATGGAATTTCATAATTTTCCTAATCCTTCATTATCTCCTAAAAAGTAGGCCTATCTCTAAAGATAAACCCAAATGCTGGAAAACTTCATGAGAATTCCAATAATATCTAAAGCTTCTTCTGTTTTAGTGCTTATGTCTCCCATTTTCCAAGCAGTGCCATCAAATTAAAATTTGAGGAAATGTAAATATTCTTACAGCTGTCAAAGTGTTTATGTTTTAAAATGGATATTTTAAATCTATTCAACCACAAAGCATTGTGAGACAGTTTCCATGGTTACTTCTATTAACTCCAGCAGCCATAAAACATTTAGCAAGCTGCTTAAAAAATTAGTGCCATCAAGCATTTTTAAAAAATTTTTTAGAAATGTTTATCTTGACAACTAATCATCTCTGTTTTATGATGATAATAATGCTGAAAACTCAGCAGATGTGTTAAATTCAATGAACAATGTACAGTATTCACTAAGAAAAAGCATATCTAAATTTATTTTACTTTGATTCTCCATTGATTATATTTGTGTCTCCAATTTCTATATAGAATGCTGAACACACATATATGTGTCTGTCAGAGTATATTAAAAATTAAGTCAACATGAATTAGTCAAGGTCTTCACTTTTATGGTAACTTTTAATTATTTTATACCTTAAATATATCCATACTTTGTATTTCAGGAAATTAATCCCTCAAAATAAAAACACATCTCAACAACAAAACCTCATAACCTTACAGTTTAAATACAATAATCATACCAGTAAACTAGCAAATAAAAACATAAAATACTGGTATACAAATTATTTTCTCTAAATATTTTTTCTAAATGGTACTTTTTTTTGCAAATAGTACTAAAAGACTTATTTTTTTAAAAAAATTTAATGTTTATTTATTTTTGAGAGAGAGAGAGCATGAGCAGGGAGGGAGACAGAAAAGGGGAGATACAGACCCTGAAGCAGGCTCCAGGCTGAGCTGTCAGCACAGAGCCTGACAAGGGGCTCAAACCTGAACAAGGAGATCATGACCTGAGCTGAAGTCGGACGCTCAACCGATTGAGCCACCCAGGTGCCACATGACTTCTAACAAAACACTGTGACAACCTCTCTCACTATTCCCCTGATCTTTCTCACACACAGGCAACCACTTAAACTATAGTACTTGGGGTACATTATTTTTTAATGACATATCACCATATTTCTATGTAACAACCATATTGTATTATCTTTTTATTCATTAATTTTAGATTTTATTTGTTGCCTTCCTATAATAGTGTACATTAGGATTTGTTATCTTCTTTACTTAAACTGCTTTACCTCCCCTACTTTCCTATAGACTTATATAACTATACAAAAATTGTATTAATATTGGTTGATTTTTATATTTAGTTTTAATATGCCTTTGAAGAATACCATACCATGAGTCTGATACCTTTATTGCTTGTTTGTCTATATGTTTGGCTTCTCCTGCATAATATTGCACTATTTTTTGCTCTTTATATAAATAAATTTGAAAAAAATAATTAAAACATACTCAGGTTTCAAAATGAAGGAGACAAAAAGGAGACTGGAAAATAGAGATAAGAATCAAGAAAAAAAATTTCAGAACAAACGCTTTTTTCCTCCACAAATCACTTCTATTTAAAACCAACTATTCTATGTTTTATATTTGAATACATAGATATTACAAAAGAATTCTTTGTCATAGTGTCATCTCAGTCATACGTAAGTCTCATTAAGATGAGACTTACAATATTCTACTATTACGCTTCTGCTTCCTGATTTTGTGTCTAAGTCAGGAGCGACTTTTGGCCCAAAAAAAACCTCTCAAATTATAAAATAGTCTCATAGATTCCATATTTCATTTTAAAATATAGATTCACAATCTGAAGTTTAGGCAGATTTTCTAATAGATTTTTTAAAGTACATACATGTTTAAAGATTATAAATATCACACTTTCCCCTCAAATTAATTATTTAACAAGTAGAGGTACTCTATACTCTTTCTTGAAAGAAAAGGAAAAAAAAGAAATAAAGAAAGAAAGAGGAAGAGGGGAGGAAGGAAAGAAGGAAGGAAGGGAGGGAGGGGAGGGAGGGGAGGGAGGGAAGGAGGAAGAGGAAGGGAAAAGAAAGGAAAAAGGAAAAAAAGGGAAAGAAAGTAAAGAAAACTCTCTTCAGTCATGGCTACTCCAACTCTATTAATTGCACAGAGGTCATCGTTATAAAGACAGGATTTGGTCCTCCCAGAATTGTGAGCTCCTTATCAGCAACATTTGTATATTTTTCATTTTGTGTACTTTTGTGTTGTTTTCATCAAAATCACTCATACAAAATAGACTCAAGTAAGTCAAGAATAGAAGAATAGAAGAATATTCTGTCAAATAGAGGAAGCATGATTTGAAGAAAGACCACTGTCCCAGTTAGCTCAGGTTGCTAACAAAATACCCCAAACTGGGTGACCTAAAACCAACAGAAATTTATTTCTCACAGTCTGAATGCTGAAGAGTCAAGATCAAGGCACCAGCAGGCTCTTTGTCTGGTAAGAGCCTGCTTTCTGGTTCACAGACAGCTGTCGTACTGTGTCCACACAAAACAGAAAGGGTGAGGGAGCTTTCTGGGGTCTCTTCTATAAGAACACTAATCTCATTCATGAGGGCTCCACCCTTATGACCTAATCATCTCCCAAAGGCACCACCTCCAAATAATACCACTTTGGACATTAATATATGAATGGGGGGGGGGACACAAACATTTAATTCATAACAACCACTAACCTTTGCTTCAAAGGACCTGAATTCAAGTTTCATCTCTCTAACTGGGAGCTGAGTGACACTACCCACACTAATTTCAGTCTCCTTTGATGTAATGTGATAATATCCACTTAGAAGGGTTACTGTAAATACTGTAACATTTAAAGATGCCTGGGCTCACAGAATTATTCTCTTTTAAAAACTGCCTTATTTCTTTCCTCCTTTTTTTCAAACTTGTAATCCAAATTTTATGGCTTCAACCAAGCAAATTCACATTGTCTAAATTTCAAATCATCTCCATCTAACAAAGTATTAAAATATCTCCAGCAATTATTATCAGTTGATATTGACTAAGAATCAACTTGGATTCATACTCACTTTTTTGGAAGTTGGGCAGTAGATTTGACTATTCACAGAATAAAAGCAGGCCAGATTATTCCATAACTATTATCTCAGTAATAGAAGTTACAAAAGGCATATACATGTATGCTCAACTGGAAATTTGTAGCTTTCATAAATTCAATGACCATAGTAAACAAAGTCTAACCAAAGTCATCTGACACTTCATGCACAAACTTTAAAACTCAAAGTTCTAGTGCTTTTTGTTTCCATATGGTAGGCTACCACACTTGGAACCATCTGAGATAAACATTGATATTTTTCATTGAATTTCCTACACTGGGCCTTATTTGATGCATTTTCTTATTTCTCTTTTCACCAAGAAAAAGATAATTTTCCCATTTCATTACCTTCTACAATAATTTATATTACTGATACAATAATTTTATTGCTGAATATTTCATAAGATGCATTTTACCATCAATCTGTTAAGTTAAAATATAGGCATGCCTTGACATGCACATATTCTTACTATTATCTTTTTGTCATTTCTAATATAAGCAGATCATTTCTCATGAAAAAGTACTAATTTATTAAAATGTATATTGGTGTATAATTTTGTCACATAGGATCCATATCTAATCACTTTTAAAAGTACATATCTAATATTAGACACCCTTAGTGATTTGAATAACAATGTAATTATGTATATTTTCTCTAAAATTATATTTTATTATTCTCATCTTTATATCATAGTTTCTCAAACATGAAGCTACTGACATTTGGGCCAGATTATGCTTTGTTGTGTGTTACTTTTTTTTTTTAAATGGTTAGGTATTTTTGAGAAAGAGAGAGACAGAGCGTGAGCGGGGGAGGACCAGAGAGATGGAGACAGAATCTGAAACAGGCTCCAGGCTCTGAACCATCAGCATAGAATCCAACACAGGGCTGGAACACACAAACTGTGAGATCATGACCTGAGTTGAAGTCGGACACTTAACTGACTGAGCCACCCAGGCATGGAGAGATCACTGGTTTAAATAAATTAATCTAAGTTGCAACTTTTGAAAAAAAAAAAAACTAAGCTGCAACCTTTGATAAGAACATGTGGCCATCAGGATGCTAAAAACTAGAATGTCTGTCATTCAAAGTAGCTTAAACATGTAAGAAATATAGCTACCAAATAACATTTAATTATCCACAAACACTATTTGTGTCTATACAATATGATTAATACAGTGAAATGTAATAAGTATAATAGTATACTTACTACAAAAGCATTTCCAGACTGTAGGAAAACTTATCAAACTAACATTTATAAAAATACTTTGAAAAAATAAGATGTCTGACAAGCTATACATATTATGCACAACATGGCCCACAAGACCCGACAACAAGAATGACCAACAAAATCAATGTTTCTGCAACCAGTGAACTCTGCTGTAAAGTTGGGCAACAAATTTCCTGCTAATCCATCTGCTGTTAAAGATGGCATTTTTCAGTCTAACTTAGTAACTTTCTAATTCATTTTTAGCTTGTAAATTCAAGCCACAGTGAACTTGTCCTACAACAGATCTAGATGTCCTCTGCAGAATTTCATATACAGTACATGTTTTATTTATAATAGAATTTCCTTTGCTTAATAGAAAAAAAAAGTACAAACATAAAGTTCCCAGATATTCCTTAGCTTTTTTTTTTTTTAATACTCCAATTAATTGTTCTCCTTCAAGCACAAATTATTCCATTTACAATTATTCTTAGCGTCAATTATCTGAGATATTCTTCTAATATTGTTTATCTTCTCCAGAGTTTCTATTAGTCTTCTGAGAGAACAGTATGAGCCTCATGTTTATTCTTTAAATTATTGTCCTAGCACAAACTGGCAATATCTAGTATTATAAGTCTAAACACAGAAAATAAGAAAACATATCCTTTCACCAAAGTGTTTTTCTTAAATCATATGCTTACATAGTTATTATTCATATGTCAAAATAAAGATGCAACTCATTTAATGAATTTCTTTTTTAATCTGAAAGATGTTAGATGAATGTTTAAAAAAGTACATCTGCTCTGGCTATAATAAAGTACCTCTTCTCAGTTAACTACCCCCCAACAGGAAAAAAAAAAAAAAAGAAGAATCCTAAATGTTGAGTAAATTTGACAAAAGCAAACAAATAAACATAAACAGAATTTTGAATGTTATCAAAGAAAACCAAAGTAGACAAGGAGTCAAAATGCTGCAGAGAAAGGAAACTCATAGAGGGGAGCCCAATAGTTTTTGCCCTTTTCCTCCTAAGGTATTTGATTCATATGCTGCATAAGCAAGAGGCCAAGAAGCCAAACAGAATAGAAAATTTAATAGGATAAAATCTAAGTAAAGATTTCTACAGTCTCATTATGTTGGGGAGATTAAATAATGGAATCCAGGGACTGCCAAGAAGGAAAAAAAAAAAGAGAGAGAGAAAGAGAGGGGCAATATTTAAGGGGAGTATTATAAAACTTTTTAAAAATTAATGAAAGACAACAAGCCACAGATTCATTGCATTTTACTAACCCCAAATCTGTATGAAGGAACAACATATTAGGCACATTACAAAAAAAAAAAAAAAAAAAAAAAAAAAAAAGGAATCAAAAAATCAAAGATAAAGAAGAAAATTTAAAAAGTAGTCTGAGTGATGAGAGGAAATCTCTTCAAAAAGGAAATAAAACCATCAGTCAACTAACTTAATTTCTAAGAAAAAGAAGAGAAGAAAAACAAGGAGTGGGGATAAGAAGGAGATGGAGGAGGGAGAGGACAGTAAGAGAACAGGGAACAAAGAATCAGCAGCAGTGGCTGAAAACACTAGAGTGGCATCCTTAATGTATTTAAAGAAAATAATTGCAACTTAATTTACTACAGGATAGTAAAAATATCCTGTAAAAATGAAGGTAAAATACAGACATTTCAAATAACAAAAGTCAAGGGAATTTAACACCAGCAGACCTGAGCTAGAAAGAAATACTGGAAGGAATTCCTCCTAAAGAAGAAAAGTGATCTCAGATTAAGGTATGGATATGAGGAAGGAATAAAGAGTACAGAAAAAGGATAAAAAATACACAGGTGAAATTGAAATGAATATTGACTACATAAAATAATAGTAATAATGTTTGATGTGTGGGAAAGTAAATGTAGAATTAAATTAAGTGACAGAAAAAGAACAAGTAGCAAATAGTTAAATGGTGTTAAATTGTTTTAAGATCATTTCAATTTTCTCAAAGTGGAAAAACACTAATTTATCATAAATTCCTGTAAAACAAGGACATATGTAGTAATTACTAGGGAAGTAATTAAAGAATATATGGTTAACCAGATAATATGCAGGAACGAAAGCATGAAAGGGGAAAAACAACAGTAAAAAGATGTATGTTTAAACAGAAAACTGAGAGTCATGACAAATTTCAATCCAAACATACTGATAAACAGAATAGACGTCATAATTAAGACAAAAATTATCAAACTGAGTAAGAAAATATCTGTATAAATTTACTAAAAACATGAAAACAAAACTTTGCATTGAAAGAAAACATTTTTTGCAATGTGAATGGGACATTTTGTTTATGAAAAGAGGAATAAAAGTTGTTTCGTAAAGCAAAGAAATACAGGTTCCCCAAATAAGCTTACAGGAACATTTTGGCACAAGCCCATTCTTTCTTAATTGCTACTATTGGTCCACATCAATTCAATTTTGTTTCCTGTGGGTCTTTCATATATCAAGCTAACTCCCCGATGATTTCTGCTTTTCTCTCAGACTTTTAGCTGTGACAAAATATTTCACTCAGCAGGGACTTAGATGCAGGGATATATTTGACTTGTCAACACAAAGCATTCAGATATACATTAAAAATAAACTCAAGCATATCTAAAAACTAGCTTACTGGATAAATTCTGCAGGAAGCTCTTCTAAAACTAAAAAAACAAAACAAAACAAAACAAGGTTATAGTTAAGGAAAGCAATTACTATATAAAGCATCTAAGAAACACAAGTACAAATTCACCTCTACATTTCCATATTCAGTTTCTAAAACAAATTAAACATGTAATAAAAAAAAACATAAAACTAAGAGAACATCAACCAATATGCTTAGAAACACATGAAAACAGATTCAAATAAAGATGAAATTTAAAACAGGCAAATGAGCCAAAAAAATTCACACCTGGGACAATCTGAAACCTCATATAGGACTTTATATCAGTACCAGCCCATTATATTAGCCCTGAATTAACATTTAAAAAAACAAATAAATTAATGTTGTGCATTTCAAACTAGTAGGAGATATGAGAAGTTTCTCCATCTCATAGAAATAGTCTGTGTAGAAAAATTCTGAAACCTTAATGTAACACATCAAACTCAAATGATTTTTAATTTTATATGAAAATAAACAACATAAATATGTAGACCAAAATGCTAATTTTTTAGTATTAGTTATTTCATTGTATCTCTCACCTCAAATATCATTTAAGAGTATACATGCACAAATTTTGTTTTTAGAGTCATTTAATGATTATATAAATATCATCCCATAAAGAAAAAAGATTAAGAAAAATACAAAAGCATTATGTGAAACTGAGAAAAGCTGAAAAATATAAAAATAAGAGTTTATTAACTTTTTAGGTAAATATTTTCCAGTTTGCTGAGAATCAAGATCCCAATGAGGTTAATATTTCTGCATTCTCTATAATATAAAGAGATGGTAGTAAATGATGGAATATATTCAGGAAAATCAGTAATAATATGACTTTTTACTATACAATGTTTTATTAGGTACTAATATAAAATCATAATGGTTATGTATTTTAGCTTTCCTTAGCTAAATATTAGCATATATTAGGGAGTGAAACATTTAAGGCAAGAAGAGAAGGATGTTAAAGTTGTCTTTTGCTTAGTTCATTCACTTTATACTTGCTATAATTATAGGAAATGGGACTAGTGGTGCCTCCTGTTTGGGAAGTACTATTTCCTCCAGAAAGGTCACTTAGAACTAAGGTAAGGGATGAGCAAATGGAGAACAGGGGACCAACAGGAGGATATTCTTTTTCCAGATTCAGAGAGATGGAGAGAAAATAGTCAATCAGAATCCAAACAGGATTAAGGGAAAAGAGTTGCCCAGAGATGGTTGCTCAGTCTTGCCTGTAACTGAGATTTCAACTCCAAAGGGTGCCTGTATGATCTCTTGACAAAGAGGGCCTCACCTTTACCCTCAGCTTTATAAACTTTAGATGGGAGTTTTGCTGAATACAGGCCTCTGATCTCCCAGATTTTAAGAATATTTATTTTAGAACACTAGTTATAAATTCCTTCTTTGTCTTTTTGAGATGTAGATCTTCTACAACCCAGGAAGGTCCTTCTCAAGCACATGAAAGCCAACCTTTTGAAATATAATCATCAAAAAAGATAAGACCTTGGAAGAGGGGTGCACCTGGGTGGCTCAGTCCCCAAAGCTTCAGATCTCAGTTCAGGTCATGATCTGAGAGTTCCTTCCTGAGATATCTCTTCAAGCTGACAGCAAGGAGTCTGCTTGGGATTCTTTCTCTCCCTCTCTCTGCCCCTCCTTCTCTCTCTCACTCTCAAAATAAATAAACTTAAAAAAACAAAAAAACAAAGATAAGACCCCTATCTCCTTGACTCTGTGGGAGGGTAGAAGCCTATGTAGAGAAGCACAACATAGATAGCCTAATAACATTGATCTATTCCACTATCAATTGTCTGCTACTTTTCCACTAGCTTATTACCTCAGTACTCAAAATCTCTCCCATCTTTTGTTTCAAAATATTTGAGTTATATTCTCTCTCCCCTATTGCAATAATCTTAAATAAAGTTTTCCTTACCTGTTTAACCTATCTGGTGCAATTTTTCATTCATACCATGGTCCTACTCAATTATGAGAATAAGAGAAATATATGTGTATCCCTCAATAAATAAGCATGTTAAAGTGTCAAAAATGTGAATAGAAATTGTGGAATTAACATTTTGGTCTGACATGAGTAATAACAATCAATATACTATCACCCAGGGGTCCTACCATGTTTTAACTAGAAACAACATTAAGTAAATTAAATCATTTCAAATCTTCCTTTTTATTAGCACAAGGTATAGCTTTGGTGATCCAAGTCTTTCTTTTTCAATATTTAAGAGTTGTAATTTTTTTATTGACTTGTATTCAACATACATAAAGCTGTACATATTTAATGTATACATCTTGAAGAGTTTGAAGTATACACCCATGAAACCATCACCATATACAATGTATTGCATTGTATAAGGTGTAATGCATATATATATGAGCTACCTTCAACAAATATAGTAATGGTAATTATATGCACTATGCTGTACTGTAGGTTTCTAGGACTTATTCAGCTTGTATAAGTGAAACAATGTACACCTTAACCAATATCTCCCTGGTTTCCCCTCACCCAGGTCCTGGTAGTCACCATTCTACTCTCTGCTTCTATGAGTTTTATTATTTAAGATTCCTAATATAAATGAAATCAAGTAGCATTTGTTCTTCCATGTCTAGCTTATTTTGCTTATCATAATGTCTTCCAAGCTTATCCATGTTGTAGTAAATGCAGGATTTTTTTCTTTTTTAAGGCTGAATAATATTCCATTGTATAAATATACTACATTTTCTTTATTCATTCATCTATTGATGGACATATTGGTTGTTTCCATATCTTGACTATTGTGAATAATACTGCAATGAAGATGGGAGTTATCAGTTCCCTACATTAAACTCCATTAATTTTTCTTTTATAAGGTGATTTCTCTTTTCCAGGTAAAATTATTTCTGTTTTTCTTTTAACTGGTAAGGTTTTTTTTTTTAATCTCCTACTTGGCAAATAAAGGTCACAAAAATTCAACATTTAAGTAATTTGCCAAAGGTCGCACATAGTAATTAAGTGGCAGCAGAAGGACAATTTGTACTAGAATCTACACAATTGCTAAACTGCTCCTTCCACACTATACTGCCTGTTTTTTATCATTACCATGATACAATAATAGGTAATCTCATATTCTGATAATCCACGTATTTTAAGATATTGCAAAATACGTAATCACTCTCTTCTTGTTTTTAAAATAAACTGTACGTCCAACATGGAACTTGAACTTATGACCCTGAGATCAGAGTCACATGTTCTACTAACTGAGCCAGCCAGGCACCCTACACTCCTTCCTTTTTAACCAATTAATTAGTTATTTTTAAAAGTTGTGAGACAAATATTTTAAAATACCAAGAACCACAGAGCATGTAACAATCAATAAATGCTTTACAACATATCCTTTTATTTGTGCACAAGATAATATTAAGTAATGAGATTTTTTTACATTGTCTTTCTTTTTTTTTAAATTTTTTAAATGTTTATTTATTTTTGAGACAGACAAAGTGCAAGTGGGGGAGGAGCAGAGAGAGAGGTAGACACAGAATCTGAAGCAGGCTCCAGGGTCAGAGCTGTCAGCACAGAGCCTGCTGTGGGGCTCCAACTCACAAGCTATGAGATGACCTGAGCCAAAGTCGGAAGCTTAACCGATTGAGCCAGCCAAGCACCCCTTTACATTGTCTTTCTGATCTCTGGTGTTTAGTGTATCTTTTTCTTTTCAAACATTTAAACAAAGTGGGACTCTCTCCAGAATGAAGATCAGAAAAGGAGAGAGCTGTGCCCTCAGCCACGTTGCATGGGCACAAGCTAGTAATTGCTTCAAGGGAAAAAGGTGTCTGAATTTCACTTTCTTATCACCTGTCTTAAGAAAGAGATGATTAACCACTTGAAATAGTCAATAAATATTTTCCTGCACACATGATACCTGCCGGATACATTTCTAGGCACTTGGAATACAATCGGACACATTTCTAGGCACTTGGAATACAATCGGACACATTTCTAGGCACTTGGAATACAATAGCAAACAAGATAGACTCAGGTGCTTGTGTTCATGGAACTTACATTTTAGAGAGAGGAGATGGACAAACAATAAGCATAATTAAACAACTTATATAGCATGTTAGATGGTAATAAGTGTTATGGAAAAAGAAAAAATACATCAGCATAAGGAGAATGAAGAAAGTAGAGTGAGAATAAGTTGTAAGTTTAAATTAGGTAACCAGGATAGGCTTTACTAAAAAGGCAATATTTGAATAAAGGTTTAAATTATGAGTTAGCATAAGGACATCTGACCGAGGGGTTTGAAGACAGGTAAGAATCAAAGCAAAGAAAAGAATATATTTGGCATTGTGAGAAACATCAAGGGGACCATGTGACTAGAAGAGAATGAATGATGGAAATATTAATAACAGATGGGGTTTGAAGTGGTGGGGGGAAGAAAAATCATGTACCCCTTTGTGGGATATTGAAAAGACTCTGGCTTTTACCACCCAGGATTTGCAGCACAGGAAAAAACATGATCTGATTACATTTTTTTAAGTTTATTTATTTATTTGGAGAGAGACAGAGACAGCATGAGTGGGGGAGGTGCAGAGAAAGAAGAAGAAGAGAGAGAATATGAAGCAGGGCTTGAACCCACAAAGCCATGAGATGACCTGAACCAAAACCAAGAGTCGGACATTTAACCACCGAGTTACCCAAGTGCCCCAATTACTATTTTTAAAGGACAATTTTGGCAACAGTAGTTAAGAGTCAACTATAGGAGATGAAGAACAGAAGCCAAGATCAGTTAGGAGGCTATGACAACGAACCAGGAGAGAGATGATGGGGTCTCTGACCAGTTCTGTGTCCGTGGCATTAGAGGAAAGTGGCTGGATTCTAGATATATTGGGTTGTAAAGCTCATCTCAGCAGATTTTCCTATTGGATTAGATGTAAGACATGAGAGATAAAGAGTACTAAACAATTTATACGTGAATTTCCATCAAATTAAATGAAGTCTATAGAGCAGAATGAAGTGCAGTGGCACACAGTGGAGGCTCCTACTTCTGACTCTACTCTCCATAACCCATATAAGCAAATGACAAAATTTGGAGAATTCTATTATTACCCCAAATATTGGGATAAACAAACTGAAAGGATGTCTTCTTTTACTTCTTGCAAAGGACATTTATAAATGATCACTTAGAATAACAGTTAAAATAGACAAAATGAAACATGGAGGTGTGATTTCTTAAAGAATTGAAGGTTTCAGTAATAGTCACTAAAGTAAATCTGGGGTGGTAGGTTAGAGGGGGAACCCTGATACACTCCACAATGGGAATGAGAAATATCTCCCCAGCTAAATACACTTAACTGCAGTTAAAGGACGTTCAAAAAATCCCAGAATGTAAAACAGATTCCAAGTTAAAAAAGTATTCTAACAAAAACAAAGACTGAACATTCCCCCAGCTGAGCTTACTTACCACACTTCCACATGCTCCCAGATACAGAAAAAGTGTCTATAAATAAATAAAATAACCGGGTCTTAAACTTTAGCTCATTGAAAAGAACAATTGGCCTCAGGTACACTATAAAAAGACCAAAAAAAAAAAAATCATAGAGGCTCTATCAGAGCACAAATATACCACTTTATCTGATCTGCTCACACAAGGTCAAGAGGAAAAGAAACAATGTGGCACCTATACAGGTAGTATGGAGCTACAAATTCTCTTCCTCCAGAAAAGAAAAGGTGAAAATCAAAGAAATATGAATATTCAACCAGAAAAATAATGTAACACAAGGAACAGATAAAATGTAAAAAAAATTCTTAAAATGAAGAATTAATTATGAAACTGAAAGAATAGCAATGTGATAGTTCATTGTATGTGTCACCTTAACTAACTACAGGGTACCCAGATTAAATATTATTTCTGGGTATGTCTGTGTTTCTAGATGAAATTAACACCTGAATCTATGGACTCAGTTGATTGCCTTCTCCAGTGTGGGTGGGCATCATTCAATCTGTTCAAGGCCTGAATAAAACAAAAGGCAGAGGGATGAGGAATTCCCTCACCCTGCCTGAGCTGGGAGGCTAATCTTCTCCTGCCCTGGATGCTCCTGTTTCTCTGGCCATCAGACACAGACTGAATTATACCATTGGCTTTCTTGGTTCTCCAGCTTGTAGACACAGATCATAGGGCTTCCCAGCCTCCATAATTGCATAAGCCAATTCCTTATAGTAAATCTCTTTTTATAAATCATGTTAGTTTTATTTCTCTAGAGAATGCTAATGCATGCAGATTATAGAACCATCCTAGTTCTATTAAAGAAATTCAAATATAAATAATTATTCCAGAATATAGGCAAGAAGAACAAATTACCCACAAAAGAGAAAAATGAATGGGGTAATGTTAAATTTCTACAAAGAAACAATAAATGCCATCAGATAATGACACAATGTTAGTAAGTTCTAAAAAATAAAAGTGAGATCCAAGATTATTATACCAGCCAAGAGGTTATTCAAATATAAAAGCAACTGGAAAATATACTTGAGTATATTTCTTGGGTGACTACCATGTGATAAGCCTGTTCTAAATGTTTTCAAGTTAACATTTTACCTTCACAACATTATGAGGAGGGTCCTATTATTCACCCAACTTTGCACATGAGAAAACTAATGTATAATGAGATTATAAAATTTGCCCAAAGTTACACTTGATTCTAGAGACCTGTCTTGCTTCAGAGACCATACATTAACTATACTATCTCCCTTATGAAATAGAAAAATAAAGAACTGAAAAGAATATTTAATAACTACAACACCCATAAGCTTTTCCTGGTAAACAAAAATGAAAAAAAAATGATAAAGCTAACAAAATAATAGGTGCCACATTGCAAAGCAAGGTTGTAAAATTCACAGATAGAACATATTAAATAACTGTGCTGTGGTTCTCACACTGAGGGTAATGTCCATGTATAATCAGAAACAGAATGAAACAGATGGTTTCAACAGCATCACTGGAGTATCACCACCATAGGTAAGGGGAGAAGATATTCACTTTCACCTCAAGCCAACTGAAAACGACTTCAAAATATCTAAAGTTTTATATGAGTCCTCTGAAGTTTAAGGAATTAAGGAATTGGTCTCTGATATGTGCTTAAGAAACGTAAAAGCAAGAGGCGATGTTCTCAACCTAGGGCTAGTGCAAATACAAAGGAACCAAATTACTTTAGAGAGTAATCTGTGCTTTGTAATAAAGAACACGTGATTTTTTGGGTATAGCTACTCTCAAAAACTGTATGGAAGTTCCTCAAAAAGTTAAAAATAGAACTACTCTACTATCCCAAAGAAAACAAAAACATTCATTCAAAGGGATACACGCACCCCTATGTTTACAACAGTATTATTTACAATAGCCAAGATATGGAAGTAGACCAAGTGTCCATCAACTGATGAGTGGATAAAGAAGATGTGATGTATTGGGGCACCTAGAGTGGTTCATTTGTTTATTAAGTGTCTGACTTCAGTTCAGGTCGTGGTCTCATGGTTCGTGAGTTTGAGTCTCCATCAGACACTGCTGTCAGCACGGAGCCCGCTTCAGATCCGCTGTCTCCCTCTCTTTCTGTGCCTCCCCTGCTTGCTCGCTCTATCTCAAAAATAAATAAACATTAAAAAAAAGAAGAGGAAGATGTGGCATATATATATAAAGGAATATTATTCAGCCATCAAAAAGAATGAAATCTTGCCATTTGCAACAACATGGATGGAGCTAGAGAGTATTATGCTAAGTGAAATAAGTCATCAGAGAAAGACAAATACCATATGATCTCACTCATATGTGGAATTTAAGAAACAAAATAAATGAGTAAATGTGGTGGGGGGGCAGGGAAAGAGAGAGAATAAACCAAGAAACAGACTCTTAGCTATAGAGAACAAACTGATGGTTAGAAGGGAGATGGGTATGAGGATGGGTTAAGTAGGTGTAATGAGCACCAGGTGATGTATGGAAGTCTTGAATCACTATATTGTATACCTGAAACTAATATAACACTGTATGTTAAGTATATTGGAATTAAAATTAAAACTTAGGGGTGCCTGGGTGGCTCATTTGGTTAAGTGTCTGACTCTTGGTTTTGGCTCAGGTCATGATCTCATGGAGTGTGAGATTGAGCCCTATGTCTGTCAGTGCAGAGCCTGCTTGGGTTTTCTCTTTCTCTCTCTCTTTGCTCCTCCCTGGCTCATGCTCTCTCTCTCTCTCTCTCTCTCTCTCTCGCTCTCTCTCTCTCCCTCTCTTTCTAAATAAGTAAATATTTTTAAATATTTCATTTGTTTAAAAAACTTAAAAAATCAAAACTTAAAAAATACATGATTTTTTTTCATATAGTAAGAAAACCCTTAGGAGGGTATCAGCCAAGAGTCAAGAGCTCTGCCTCAGGTGGACGGGCAAGAAGCTTGACTAAAGTTTGGAAGCAACAACAGATAGTTAATAGAAACATTGCTCACACTATTGTAACTGCACATGGAAGTTCTCAGTAGGAAAATATCTGAGAAAACCACAAGAGCTCCAAAAGGAAATTATTACCATAGAGAAGTTGCCAAGCCAGAGGACAAATCCAGATAAGTAGAATCCTAGTCACCCAAGACTGCACTTCCCCCTCTTTCCCTGAACCCTGAGACTCATAGAACTTTAACTTTGGGATGAGAGAGAAAAGGCAGAAGAGGTAATCAATATTGGTGCCTGGCTGCCTCAGTCTGTGGAGCATGAGGTTCTTTATCTTGGGATCATGAGTCTGAGTCCCACATTGGATGTACAGATTACTTAAAAATAAAATCTTTAAAAAAAAAAGAGGAAGTCAATAAAAGCAAAAAGGAGCCTAAAATGTGCCACCCTCCTCACCCCTCAGTAACTCATCCAAAAGCAGACTTCAATTGGAAATGAAGTTCAAAGAGTTGATTATTTCAATGACAGGGACATTTTATTATTGAAAAAAAAGATAGCTCTTGCGATTAAAAATGACTGAGGCCTCCACAGATAGTGGGCATGAAGCCCTCCACAGATAGTGGGCATGAAGGCCAGGAATGGAATGAGAAAGTTGCTTTCTTTTTTATAGATTCATCAAATCATACTTCAATCAAAAACAGTTACACAGGGATAGATTGTAGGAAGCTTTGAAGATCCAGGAGAATGCAAGATTCATCTGCAACTAAAAATCTGCCTAGGTATAGGTGAAAGGGTATAAAAACTGGTCGGAAAAGTCCCACACTGGTTGATATGTTTCAGTATTGAGTCTGCTCTATAAATGTGCCCTTGTAATCCAGTCAGAGGGTTTCGAGTACAGTAAATACAAAATTAAGCATGGGACCAGTAACATACTGTTGATCCTCATCATTCATGGATTCTGTATTTTTTAATTCACCTACTCACTAAAATTTATCTGTAAACTCCAAAGCAATACTCATGGTAGATTCACAGTGATTCATAGACATGCACAAAGGCAAAAAACCTGAGTCTCCCAACATATATGACCCCAGCTGAAGTTGAACAAGGCAACATTCTGCTTTCTTCACTTTCATAATTATAAGAAAGTATCCTTCTCAGGGTTTACTTAGTGCTGTGTTTTCCACATTTTTGTGCTTTTATTTTGGTGATTTCACAGTGTAAAGTCACCCAGATATAGTGCTGTAGTGCTATCTGGTGTTCCTAAGCATAAGAGGGTTGGCATATGCCTTACAGAGAAAATATATGTGTTAGATAAGCTTCATTCAGGCATGGGTTATAGTGTTGATATGGCCATGAATTCGGTGTTAATGAATCAACAATATATATTTAATAAAATGTCTCTACAAGGATCTGGCTTAAAAAAAGGATATGTATTGATCAGTTGAGGAAAATGTTGTGACTACAGGCTCTCAAGTACAGGGGCCTAACCATGTATTCCCCTATGAGCAGTGGTCAGTATTGACAATGACTAACAGACCATAATTATTGCAGATAACAAGGATCGACTGTATCTACTCAGTATTTATGGAATATATTTGCCTTTGTGCTGTAACATGAATGTGTAGAAAAGGAATCATGAACGCACTCTGGGCTCACTCTCAGCACTTGAGGAAAAGGAATCTGCTTAATAAGGAGCATTAAATTCTATTAACTGCTTTTTCCTGAGCTGCTTTTAATTGCAAGAGCTACTTGTGGTAGAGAAGCCATATTGGAAAGCAATCACAACTTCCCCACAAAGAAATATTAGGACCTACTCAGAGAATAGCCACCCCTGGGTCTGAAGGGAAACTTCTGAGTCAGGAGGCTAAATAAGCTGGGAGATTAACTATAAACCCTCCTAGCTGTGACTCCTTGGGGGACCTTGAGGGTATTACAGTAAACGCTATATTAGAACACACCTGCTGTCTCCATTTGCTCACACAGCCCCATCGCACCAGGCTTGAGGAGAGGCAACCAGGAGTCAGTGACTCTCCTACCTCTACAGGCTTCATTTCATGTCAAGGTGGGAAATAGCATCAGAGCTAATATTTCTTTAACCACCCCTTCACAGAATAAGGAAGCCCTTTTCGTGACCAATGCCTTAATCCTGATCAAGGAAGACTAAAAGTTTGAAATAACCAACCAAAGTGTTGTAAATATTGACAAATTTGAGTGTAACCTAATCACATGTCCAAGGCAATGACATAAGATAACTTCCTCTTAATGTACAGTTCTAGAGGACTGAAGAATAAAATGAAATACCAACAATGCCCAAGAGGTTGGACTTGTATTATCTGGATTTTTCTGGTGTGTCTTAGGTGTTTCCTGAAAAAAAAATTATAATTTTTGGTTTAATGCAAATAGTCTCCTCTAAATATGTCACTTTAATACTCCAAAAGGAAAACAGAAAGATTGTGGTTCTTAATTATATTAAGAATTGTATTAAAGGTAGCAAGTATGAAAATTAGCTAGGATAAAAATTCAGCTGTGACTCTGTCTGTATTAATTGTGAAACATGGAGTCTCCCAAGAGAGACAATGCAAAAATGTCTAAGCTCTAACATCATTATGTTTTCGTTGTGTCAATTTTGTGACATGCAACTGTTCTGCTTAATATACACCCCAGTCCAATTTCATAACTAATTACTTAAAATAGATCACGTCTTTCTGCTTAAAGGTAGAAAATATATTTGATTTAAAACTTGAAGACAGAACTTTATATTTAGTCTACTTCTAAAATGTTTTAAGGTACAAACAATTCATGTATAACTATTAAAAAGCAATGTGAAATCCTATTGAAATCCTGTTGAAAGCATTCTTGTGGTTTATACACTGGTTTTTGCACTAGCTTGTGCTCAGGTGGAATTGGCCATGCTATTGATCTTTGTATCAATTAATCAATGTGTTATGCTTTTGAGCTTTCTTAGCACTAAAACAAGCACTTGGTAGGAAGCCATGATTTTTCTGCTCAAGAAGTCTAATCCTGGTGAAACATAAGAAACATGGAACAGAAGCACATATAAGACCTTGTGTAAATAGATACCCAAATTATGAGGTGCAGTCAAGAAAGGAGAGGCAGAGTGAGATAAAATTGGCTTAAGAAGTCTCTAAAAAAGCTTTCTGTACAAAAATATGGACTTGAATGGATACATGCAACCCAATGTTTATAGCAACATTATCAACAATGGCCCAATTCTGGACACAGCCCAAATGTCCAACAACTGATGTACAGATAAAGAAGTTGTGGGGGGTACCTGGGTGTCTCATCAGTTAAGCGTCTGACTTCAGTTCAGGTCATAATCTTGCAGTCCATGAATTTGAGTCTGGTGTCAAGGCTCTCTGCTGCTAGCAACTTGGAGCCTGGAGACTGCTTCGGATTCTGTGTCTCCCTCCCTTTCTGCCCCTCCCCTGCTCATGCTCTGTCTCTCTCTCTCTCTCTCTCCAACATAAAAAATAAACATTAAAAATTTTTAAAAAAGAAGTTGTTTTTCAGTCATAAAAGGACAGATACCATGATTTCACTCATATGTGAAATTTAAGAAACAAAACAGATAAACATAGTGAGAAGTGGAGGGGAAAGGCAAACCATAAAACAGACTCTTTAGAGAGCACACTGAGGGTTGATAGAGGGGAGGTCAGTGGGGGTATGGGTTAAATAGGTGATAGGGATGATTAAGATGGACACTTGTGATGAGCACTGGGTGTAATATGTAAGTGACAAATCACTAAATTCTAAACCTGAAAATAATATTACACTGTTAACTAACTGGAATTTTAATAAAAACTTGAAACTACAAAAAAAAAAAAAAAGAAAAAGATTCCTGAATAGAGCTAAAAGTTTTAATTAAAAAGTTAAAAAAAACAACAACAGAGATGATGCTTTAGATAATAGAAGCCAATTTACCAACTAGAAATCAGCAGGAATGATGGGGTTTCTCCTTGAAGGAATAAGGAAAAATAAATTAGACTGGGATTATGAGTGGAGATCATGGAGGACCTAAATAGCAACAGCAGTATAGAATAAATAGGAAGAAATAGGAAGAAAATTTAGCAAGAAATAGGAAGCCATCAGGGATTCTGACAAGAAAAATATTTCTACTTTTGTTCATCTCCAATTCATCTTTCACATGAATATCATCTAAACGTAAGCATGCTTATGAAATTAAGAATTCATATTTTAGCTACTACAAATAATGCTGTAATAAATGACACATTAAGATATAAAATATGTAGTATATATACACAATGGAATAATACTCAGTTATAAAATGAATGAAGTCTTGCCATTTGCAACAACAGGGATGAACCTAGAAGGTATACTGCCAACTGAAATAAGTCAAACACAGGAAGTCAAATACGATGATTTCATTCATATGTGAAACCAAAAAGCACAAAACCATTCTGAAAAACAAACAAACCAAAAAGTAGACACAGATTCATAAATACAGAGAACAAACTCGTGGTTTCCAGAGAGAATGTAGGGGTAGGAGAAGTGGGTAAAGAAGATTAAGAGGTATAAACTTTCAGTTATAAAATAAGTAAGTCATAGAAATGAAAAATACAGCATAAGGAATAGAGTTAATAATATTGTAAAAATTCATGGTGACAGATGGTGACTGCACTTATCATGAGGACCATTTAGTTTAAATAGAACTGCAAATCACTATGTGATACACCTGAAACTAAAATAATATTGTATGTCAACTATACTTTAATTTAAAAAAACTCACCTTAGTAAACTCCCAACACCTTAGCATGTTTTTCAGATCCACCACCCCACCAGTCTCATTTTCGTCATTCCACCGTATCTCTGCATCTCTCTCTCTCTCTCTCTCTCTCTCTCTCTCTCACACACACACACACACACACACACACCACCCAAACACACTGCTGTCGAAATATGCCCCATTTTGTGCCACTCCAATATGCCATTTTATGCATATTCCCTTTACATGTCTGTGGGGATTTTTGACCTGGCATAGTAACCAGCACTTTATGAAATTAAAAAAAAAAAAGTAGGCCTCATCTTTCAAAATTCCACTTAAACGCCCAACTCTGGTTTTTATTCTAAATGAAAATGCAAAAACTTTTTATGTCAGGGGTCAGAAAATTTTGGCCTATGGGGTTAATCTAGCCTACTGCCTGTTTGGGGGTGGAGGATGAGGGATTTGAACACAGCCTTGCTCATCTGTTTATTTACTATGGCTGTGTCTGCTCTATAATGTAGAGCTGAGTAGTTGTGACAGATTATGTGATTCAAAATGCCTAAAATATTTACTATCTGGACATTTAAAGTAAAAGAGTACCAACCCTGGTTTATGTCTGCCATGCTGTTTCATAAATATTTGTTTATGTATGTTTATCATATAAACACACACACACACACACACACACACACACACACACACGATAAGTCAGGACCTGTTTTGTACAATTGTCCATAAATCCTTGCTTGAGCTAAACCCTTTCTCAATATCCAAACTTACTGTGCCACTTGCATCCTCACTAATATCTACTGACCTTTCTTCAGTTACTTTAACGTTCTAAAAGTATTCTTAACTGGAGACTCTCACACAATTGTTCTGTCTAGAACAACCTTCATTTTGCCATTCACAAAGCAAGCTCTTTATCACCCTTCAGATTTCATCTTAAGGATTACAGCCTCTATAAGGATGCTTTCCTCACTACCATATGCAGCCCCTAAACTCCTTCCTTCACTTCTGTTATTATACACTATCAAAACACCCTATTTACTTAATTCATAGAATTTTACAAAAGCAGTACTATTTACATTTTTATTTGCTTATTGTTTAACTGCTTTGTGACACTGCAATATCCATGGAAGTAGACAATATATCTGCTTTCTCACCACTATATCCTCAAGTAACCTAGTAATTATATCTCGACCACTAGCACGCTTTCTGGTTCTGAAGTTGATAAACTTCTAGCTAGATCGAGCAGGGAAAAAAAGACACAAATTATCAATTCAGAAATGAAAGAGAGGATATCAATTTAGATCCCATAGACCTTAAAAGAATAATAAGTGAATATTACAATGTTATGTCTACAAATTTGATAACTTGGAGTTCAGGGACAGATTTATGGTAAATCAGAAATTAATAAACCTGACAAAGAAGAAATAGAAATTTTGAATAACCTTTTATCAATTACAGAAATTTAAACTGTAATTAAAAATCACCCTTAAAGAAAACTCCATGCACAGGTATCTTCAACAGTGAAATCTATCAAACATAAGAAATAAATACCAATCCTTTCAGAAAATAGTGAGTTTATGTGTATAAAAGTTCTGCAGGTCACTAATATTCAAGCACATATACTGCAGTAGTTGAGAACAGAGGCTTTGCTATCAGATTATCTGAAGTTAAGTCCTAGATCTAAGTCCCAGTACTAAGTCCAGATCCAAACAACAGTTTCCTCATCTTTTAAAATAGGGAGAAATAAAAAAACCCACCTACTTAGATTGTTGTGAATATTAAAAGCAACAACAAAGGTAAAGCTCAGCAAATGTCAACTGTTATTTGCTTATGTCTCAACATCTTTTCAAATCCCTTAATAACACTGCAGCAAATAATTTGCCCCATAAAACACAGTAAAGTGTAACCAAAAAATTTAAGCAATCCCTTTAGGCTCTTAATGATTCCATAATACATATGACAGAAGTCATTTACAAAGCTATTAAAATTAATTTTATCTTGAAAATAAACTCTACCATATACTAATTTTAACTTACTGTAGCATGTTAACTGTGTATCCGCCTAGTGAACATTTTTTAGAGACTTTATTTTTTTTAGAGCAGTTTTAGGTTCATAGCAAAATTAACAGGAAAGTACAGGTATTTTCCATACTACCCCTGCCCCTGTGCATTATCAACATCTCCCACCACAGTGGTACATTTATTAAAATTAATGAACCTATACTGACCCAGGATAATCACCCAAAGTCCACACTTTATATTAGAATTCACTCTTGGTATACATTCTATGTTTGAAAAAATGTATCATGACATGTATTCATCATTATAGTATCACACAGAGTATTTTCACTGCCCTAAAAATCCTCTGTGTTCCACCTGTTAACCCCTCCCCCCTGACCAACCCTTGGCAATGACTGATCTTTTTACTCTCTCCTTAGTTTTTTATTTTCCAGAATCCTGTATAGTTGGAATCATACAGTATGTAGCCTTTCAGATTGGCTTCTTTTCACTTAGTAATGAGTATTTAAGTTTTCTCCATGCCTTTTCATGGCTTGATAGCTCATTTCTTTTTAGCACTGAATAACATTCCGTTGTCTGGATGTACTATAATTTATTCATTCACAGAGTGAGAGACACCCTTGTTGCTTCCAAGTTTTGACAATGATCAATAAAGCTACTATAATCATCCCTCTAGGGGGTTTTGTGTGGACATAAGTTTTCAACTCCTTGGGTAAAGGCCACGGAGCACAACTGCTGGATGGTATAGTTAAAAGTTTGTTGAGTTTTATAAGAAACCATCAAACTGTCTTCCAAAGTGCTTTACCATTTTGCATTCCCCGTAACAATAAATGAGAGTTCCTATCATTCCACATCCTCATCAATATTTCCTGTTGTCACTGTTTTGGATTTTGGCCATTCTAATATGTGTGTAGTGATATTTCACTGTTGTTTTAATTTACATTTCTCTGACAACATAGGATGTGGAGCCATCTTTTCACACACTTATTTGCAATATGTATATCTTCTTTGGTGAGATGTCAAGGTCTTTGATCTTTTTTTAAATCTATTTGTTTATTTTCTTATTGTTGAATTTTAGAGTTTTTTGTATATTTTGGATTACAGTCCTTTATCAGATGTGTCTTTCGCAAATATTTTCTCCCAATCCGTAACTTGTCTTCTCATTCTCTTGATAATGTCTTTGTCAGAGAAGTCTCTTTTTTAATTGAAGCATAACTAACATACAATGTTATATTAGTTTCAGGCGTCAATATATTGATTCAACAATTTATTACCCAGTGCTTACAACAGTAAGTGTAGTCACCATCTGTTACCATGCAATGTTATTAAAATAATATTGACAATATTCCCAATGTTGTATTTTTCATCTCTGTAATTTACTTCATAACTGAAAGTTTGTACTCTAATCTCCTTCATCTATTTTATCCAAGCCCCCCACCTTCCTCTTCTAAAGCAACCACCAGTTTTTTCTCTATATCTAAGAGTCTGGTTTCTTTGTTTTTTTGTTTTGTTTTGCTTTTAAGATTCCACACATAAATGAAATCATATGATATTTGTCTTTCTCTGTCTAACTTATTTCACTTAGTATAATACCCTCTGGGTCTATCCATGTTGTTGCAAATGGCAAGATTTCATTAGTATTTATGGCTGAATAATATTCTATTGTGTGTATATATATATATATATATATATATATCACATCTTCTTTATCCATTCATCTGTTAATAAACACTTGGGTGACTATTGTAAATAATGCGGGAATAAACCTAGGAGTGCATATATCTTTTTAAATTAGTGGTTTTGTTTTCTTTGTATAAATACCCAGTAGTAAGATTACTGGATTGTGGGGAATAAGCTTAGGAATTTCCTGAGCTTGCACCGATGGGTTAACAAGGCATAAAGAATTAGAAAGTCACAGGATGAACACACCCAAGTTTGGGTAAACTAGGTTAGGTAAACAGGGCAAAGGCCCCCAGTATGGGACAAAGGTATAGGAATAGAAAAGCCTCAGTATGAAAGCATCAAATATGAGGTAAACAAGATTAGGTATTCAGGAAGGAAATGCCCCCTACCTTAGGACAATAGAAGAAAGCTGCTTTCACAGGAAGAAAGGACAAAAACAGGAAAACAGGACTTTAGACCACAGCAGGGCTAAGTTGCCCTGAGGGGAGCTAATTAGCAAAAGAAAGGTGCCTTGTCGACCCTAAGGTAGCATGCACTGTCTGTCTCCTTCCCTAGGCCAGTTTAGGTAAACAGAAGTGGCACCTCTTGCCTGCTGTAAACAACCCTCCACCCAGAGCCAGGATTTTGTTTTGTATTGACCCAAATCCCTAACACGGCATATCTTCAAAACACCCATTCCCTCATGCCCATGAGTTAATGTTCACGGTTTCATTGTCTCTTTGTGCACATCCATCATGCTTGTAAGCCTTCTGATCTTAATAAAAATGGAGCAAAGATCCTTCTTCGGGGCTCTTGTCTCCTCCAGGACTTGAGCCTCTCTCACATTTTAATCCTGCGTCTGCTCTCTTGCTGGACAAGAGAGAAATTCAGAACAAGAGTCTAAGACACTGGATCATATGGTATCTCTATTTTCAATTTTTTGAGGAACTTTCATACTGTTTTCCACAGTGGTTGCACCAATTTGCATTCCTACCAACAGTGCACAAGGATTCCTTATTCTCCACATCCTCCTCAACATTTGTTATTTCTTGTCTTTTTTATCCTAGACATTCTGACAAGCATAAGGTGATATCTCATTATGGTTTTGATTTGCATTTCCCCAATGATTAGTGATGCTGAGCATCTTTTCATGTGTCTATTGGCTAACTATATGTCTTCTTTGGAAAAATGTGTTTTCAAAGCCTTGGCCTATTTTTTAATCATACTGGTTTTTTTGGTGTTGACTTGTAAAAGTTCTTTATATATTTTACATACTAACAAACCCTTATCAAGTATATCATTTGCAAATATCTTCTCCCTTTCAGTACACTGTCTTTTCATTTTCCTGATTGTTTCCTTCACTGTGCAAAAGCTTTTTATTTTGATGTAGTCCTAATAGTTTATTTTTGCTTTTATTTCCCTTGCCTCAGAAGACAGATCTAGAAAAATTTGCCAAGATCAGTGTTTTTTTTCTAGGAGTTTTATGGTTTCAGGTCTCACATTTATGTCTTCAATCCATTTTGAGTTTATTTTTGTGTATGGTATAATAAAGTGGTCTAGTTTAATTCTTTTGCATGTAGCTGTCCAGTCCAGTTTTATTGCCTTTTCCAGGTAAGAATTTTCTTTCTTGGATCATGTCTTTGATGTTGTATCTAAATTAATGAACTTCTTTTTTGAGACAGAGAGAGAGAGAGAGAGAGAGAGAATCCCAAGCAGGCTTCCCACAGTCAGTGTAGAGCCTGATACGGGGCTCGATCTCATGAACCATGAGATCATGATCTGAGTTGAAATCAATATGGTTAACCAACTGCGCCACCCAGGCACCACAAAATTAATTAACCTTTTATACTTTTTCAAAATGTGTTTAAAATCTGAAAATAAATCCACCCTGAGATACAAATGTTGGACAGTGAGCTAGACATTCATTAAGGATGTAGAGAAATGTATAAAGTCAATATGACTTAAAATACCCCCCAACACTGCCCTAATCATTGCATACCAGAGAAAGGGCATAAGCTTGGGCTGGATAGTTCACTTGCTAAGAATTGGCAGCTGAGAGCCAGCAGCAAGCAACACTGCTCACAGCCAGGGGAATAATCACCTTGGGGGTCAGGGAACTGCTACTCAGCATATCACCCCCAAAGTAATTTTTCTTGATACATTGTTTGATTTGCCTCATTTTTTAAAGTGATAAATTTCTGTTATAAATTCTAGTCTCAAGCATGAAGAGAATACAAAAAAGGGAATCGTAGAAGAAAAGAAAGGCAAATACTTGAAAGTTGTTGATAAATCTACCTTTTAGAGCTTATAAGTACCAAAATCACTTAAAATAGCAAAAATTGAGTAATCTGTGTTTATAGAAGCACAATTGTTTATTATAAGTAAAGCAATTCAATCAAAAAGATTTTTCTGTCAAGCACCATAAGTAGTTACATTTTTCAACAACATTGGAAGAATCTAGCATGTCACCACATTCCTCTTATATTACCTTGGTGCTCTGTAAAAAATGGCAGTTAACCTGAGAAGCAGATTGTAGGTGGTCCAAACTGAGGCTCTGAGACCATACCTAGCCGTTAGCACAGACAATGACCTTAAAAGTACACACACCATGTGACCTCCTATATGGAGACAGGTTATTTCCAATAAAAAGTATGTTTTCTATACTGAAGAGCTAATTTATCTGAGATATCTATTTATTGAGAAATAATTCTAGGAGAGTAATCACTTAAAATTAGACACTCAGTGTTATTTATTATAGTTTCCATTCTGACAGTTTCTTATTTAAACTAAGGAAAAATATATTTCCCATATTACAAATACACAAGAAAACAAATATTCTTGGTCTTCAGTGATTAATAATAAAGACAATTGAGACTACAAAAGGAGAACATGACCTATTTTTAATCTGATTTTGTGAATTAATAACTTACTGATAGAGTCAAAATTTGAATTGATTTTAAGATATCTTAACATTTCTCTAAATAAAAAAAAAAAGATGAAAAGTTGCATTGTGTGATTCATTACTGGAATGTTCACTGTATATACTCAACTTCTAAATATACCTAGGCTGTGGTATAGATTGCACTTTTTCTACAAAAAAATATTATTTTCTACAGAGAGAGCTATAATCATTATAGGTTGCTAAAATAAAAAGCATGCCATTTACAAACATAAAAACGAGAATAGGTTAGAGGGATTATTGTGTCTATACTGAGAAATGTAAACAAAGAAACATGCTTACTTATTAGGCATAATAAATCCATATTTTATAAACCAAATTTTAAATATAAACCACTGGCCAATTTCCACTTTAAAGACATTGTTTCAAATATACCGTCTAGATTATCTCATGTCTCATTTATGTTTTAGAAAATAAATGACTTTCTTGTTATTAATATTATTGTTGTTTCCTCAAGAGAAAGCTCATCCACCCACACTGACACATAAAGGTCACTGACACATGAAAGTCAATATGGAGGTTGGCTTTCTGTAAATTAGATTAATGGTAATGACTGTCCATTCAGTCACTATAATATTGTGTTCTTTATGTGGTTATGCTACCATTTATATCCATTCTACTGTTACTGGACACTTAGAAGGTTTACAACATTTCTATCAAGAAAAATGCTATTGCAAATAATCTTATAAATGTCTCTTGGTACATATATGTACAATAACTGCACTCTCAAAATCAGTACATAAGAACACCACACCATTGCAAAACATTGTATTTTTCCACTTTTTAATTTTTTTTAATCTGGTGGGCATGTACTGGTATTTCATTATATAAATATAATTTATATTTACCTAACAACTGATGAGATTGAATATTGTTTCATATGTGTTTGGGTCACTATTATTTCCTCTTCTATAAAATAAAACAGTC
Organism: Cryptoprocta ferox; assembly: GCA_028646485.1. Taxonomy (NCBI): domain Eukaryota; kingdom Metazoa; phylum Chordata; class Mammalia; order Carnivora; family Eupleridae; genus Cryptoprocta; species Cryptoprocta ferox. Next base: position 45,530,375 of record CM053569.1, read on the forward strand.
CAATTACCTTTGAATGTTTAAAATTACAGTTACAAGACAAAATGTTTCCCTATCTCCTAATAATTATTTGGAGTATACTTTCCATTGTAAAAACAAAACAAACAACCAAACAAATAAAAACAGAATACTGAAACCTTATTTGTACAATAGTTAATATATATTTATTAATGCCCTACTGTGTTCTAGGTGGTCTCTGGAGAAAAAAAAAATCCAATGGTATCAGATAACTAACAGAAATTAGCAGATTATCACTTAAAAAAAAGAACTAAAGTTTCCTCAAACCTCCCACCATCTGCCTCAATTCTATCATGAAAAGAGTAAATCCCTGTTTATTTAAGCCACATGGAAGTTCACCTAGTATTATAAAACAAAATGTCAACTCAAAAAAGAAAAGCATGTCAGGGCAGTAAAAACACTTAATACCTATTTTCACTCCATTCCTAATTAACTGGAGAAATGTATAAAATGAGTGTGGCATAAAACATTCTCCACCCCCACCCCAGTCATTGCATGCCAAAGAGGCCAACAACTTGGGCTAGTCAGCTCACTCACTTAGTGAGAAAATATAATTTCTGAATCCTGTAGCTTACAACCTTTTCCACAACATTTCAAGTCTAACATAGACTATATGAATTAACTCCTAATAATAATAACTGGATTCATTTATTCTGTAAAAATTTCCTCAGTACCTATTGTATACTAGAAACTATATGCTAGACATGGAATGAACAATGATAAGGAGAAAAGTCCCCACCCTTTAGGTAGATTATAGTTTAATAATGAAAGTATAACATTTGGCCATGCAAATTAACCTATTCTGGTACTAAGACAATATTTATATAGATATCTACTCATAGAGGCTCAAATAGATACTTGTAGACTTTTACTTGGTTTATCAGAAAAGCCTTCACAGAGAAAGGTGGAAAGTGAATGGGGAGAGACAGGTACAAAGAAGAGGGAAGAACATTAGCACAAACACATGAAACAGCAGCCCAGTAGGAGAACTACAGATGATTTGGCATAGGTGGGGTTTGCAGCACAATATAGAGTAGAGGGGGGCCAAATAGTAAGGATGTGGTATAGCACTCTGGGGAATTTGGACATGTTATATGTATTTACATAGAATAACATATACATTGCATCAAACGAAAAGGAGACTATACACTCAGAAGAAATCATTAAGAGGATTTTAATGACAGGATTATTTACAGACATATATAGACAGGGTTGAGGGAAGTCTACAGTGGAGAGATGGATCAGTAGCTAGAACTGGAGACTGGTATAGCAGGAAGTTGTTACCACCATAGGCCTGATGGCCCTAGAGAAAGGAGGAATCCTTGATATCCTGAAAGGGCTATAGATGTAGAAGGGCAGTATTACTGCATTCAGTACAAGGAAACAGCCAACCTAGTCTATCTGGAAAGAAAAGATCCAAAGAAATAACTGATCTCAGTCTGTTTCCATCCATTGTTACCTTCTAGTGTCTTCCATTGTACTAAATACAACCAGAAAAGATTAAGAAAGAGTGGCTGACACAGTTTATAATGATCATTCTGTTGGTACATAGAGCAGAGTGGAAAAGAATGAAGACATGTGTGCGTGTGTGTGTGTGTGTGTGTGTGCATGTGTATGTGTGTGTGTCTCACCTATTATGTGCAATACATTATACATTTATGCACTTCATATGCACTAGCTCTTTAAGCTTCATAAAAATCATGGTAACTAAGGATGTCTGGGTGGCTCAGATGGTTAAGCATCAGACTTCTGCTCAGGTCATGATCTCACAGTTCATTAGTTCGAGCCCCGCGTCAGGCTCTGGGCTGACAGCTAGGAACCTGAAGCCTGCTTCGGATTCTGTGTCTCCCTCTCTCTCTGCCCCTCCCATGTTCATGCTCTGTCTCTCAAAAAAATAAATAAATGTTAAAAAAAATCATGGTAACTAGATATATTTACCACCTTCTTAAAAATAAAGAAAGGTAGGTTAGATAAATTATTTATGATCACATATCTAGCAAGTTGCAAGCTGGTTTTCAGCTCAATACTTTTTGACAAGAATGATTCTACTCTAAAATATGCTCTTCCCTTTCAACCAAGAGCCAAAATCACACAGTATTATAATAAATCACTTGAGGTATACCATTAAAACAAAATACATTAAAAAGGTAATAACTCTTTCCACAGTAATTTATTTAATACTATTGTAATGCTATTTTTAATACATTAAGATAAATAAAAACAACATATATCTCTTTAAAAGAAGATAAATGATCATTATTCCTGGATAGTATCATAACACAAATAATTAAAAGAAAGTCAATTTGAAATATATTGGAATTAATAAGAGTTCAGTAAGGCAGCCACTCATAAACATATATAAACCTAAATAGCTTTCACATATACTTATAATACCTGGTTAGAAAATACAATGATATGAAAGTTACTAAGACAGAAGATCCTAAAACTTTCTGAAACAAAGAAAAAGTCATTTTTTAATCTATTTGAGATAATGGATGTTAGGTAAATTTATTATGGTAATCCTTATACAACAAATGTAAGTCAAGTCATTATGCTACACATCTTAAATTTATATGGAAACCATTCTTTAACATTTTAGCCATTCTAATAGGTGTGTAGTGATATATAATGATTTTAATTTGCACTTCTCTAATGAATAATGATGTTGGTACTTTCATGTACTTACTTGTGGTTAATACATATTCTTTGGTGAAATATTTGTGCAAATATTTTGCACACTTTAAAAGAAAATGGGAAAACAATTGCACAAATATTGAGGTTTCTTTATATTTTGTGTAAAGTCCTTTATTAGATATATCCTTTGGAAATACATTCCCAGTCTCTGGCTTATATTTTTATTCTCTTAACAGAGTGCCCCAAAAGCAGAAATACTTAATTTTGGTGAAATTTAACTTATTTTCTTTTATGAATCATGCTTTTGATGTTGTACCTAGGAAAGGTTTGGCAAGAATATAGAGGAACTAGAACTCTCATAAGCCAATGATGAGAATGTCTAGTGGTGCAAGAAATTTGGAAAACAGTTTGGCAATTTCTTAAGAAGTTCAACATGCACGGTTAGTTAATAATAATATGGTTAATATTATCAAGATGTTCTACTTCCAGGTGTTTCCTTAAGAGAAGTGAAGGCAAACACCTACACTAAGATTTGGACATGAATGTTTGTAACAGCTTTGTGTAATAGCATAAAACCAGAAACAACCCAAATGTTCATAAATTGATGGATAGACAAACTGTGGTGTATTCATATAGTGCATTACTATACATGGGAAAACAAGAATGAATTATTAATACATAAAACAACATGGATAAAACTCCAAAAAACTGTGCTAAGGGAAAAAGCCAGACTGAAAAATAGTATATACTGTATGATTCCATTTATATACAATTCTAGAAAATATAAACTAATCAATAGTGACAAAAAGCAGTTTAAGTGTTTGCTTGGGAACAAGGGGTGGGATATAAGGTTGGGGAAGAAGAAAGGAATATGAAAGTACACAAGGAAATTTTTGGGAATGATGGATGTGTTCATTATCTTGATTGTGGTGATGGTTTCTTAGATATATACATGTGTCAAGACATATCAAGGAGCATGCTTTAAAATATGCATTTTATTATATGTAAATTATACCTCAGTAAAGCTGTTAATAAAATATGCTGTATATGGTATGTATACATATTTATATATATTTATATAAAAATATACACATATTTTTTCCTTCTTCATTTGATACTTGTCAAAATCTAGCATGACCTGCAAATACATATTGGGAAAGTATATATGGTGGGCAAAATCCTCTTGTGAAGATTTATTCTCCATTCCATAAATGGTACTATCTCCATATTATAATACATATAAAGCTCTTTAGATCAACAATACATAATTAAAGCACAATAGAAAAGATGGATAAAGGGTATGATCAGATAGCTCACATCAACAGAAATAAATACAAATAGTCAATAAATGAATGAAGAAAAATTCAGCTCAAGAAGGAAGCAAAGAAATGCAAATTAAAATAATTATAATTGTGATATCTTTTGTTGTTTTTCTATGAAATTGAATTTTTTAAAGCTAATGTTCACTGCTAGGGACAATATCAATTAGTTTACCTTTCCAAAAATAAATGTGGCTAAAAATATCAAGTGTATTTATAATGTCTGTCCTCTTTTACCTACTAGTTATCCCATTTCAAGGAAATTATCCTAAATAACCAGAAATTAAATTATTTCTCTTAGCTGAAAAATCAGTCTCTATTGCTTTCAAATAAGAATTATAAATGCAAAAAAATTAGAACTAGCTGTCAAATTATTAAATTTGTAATATAAAATACCAAACAGTCAAAAAGTAATATTTGAAAATTTTAGCCATAATAATTATCATTAAACACATAGAGAATAAATCCTTCAAAGAAGAATTCTAGCCAATATAATTTTCAGGTCTGGCTTGATGACAAGGATCTAGTGCAGAAGAAAGAGCACTGAGCCATATGCTGATGGAATAACGTGCTGTACAGCAAGCCCAATGTAGTGGCTCATTTTGAAACTAAGCTCCACGGAGATCATGAGATAGGAAGTAGAGTCACAAACCCACTGAGAACCATAAAAGAATGTTACAAACACATTATACATTACTTGTCACATTCTCTTTAGCCAAATCAAGGCATGCACAAGCCACAAACATATAATGTGCTTGAATATTTAGAAACCAATTAAACCACTTTCTGCAAGAATAAATGTTTAATGGATGAAACAGAAAGAGAAACAAATAAGGAATTATGTTCTAAGCTTTTAAAGATCACCGAATAGTTTACTATCTCTCTGCAATTAGACCTAGGATTTGACAGTTAAACAACAGTGACCATGAAGACTTACACTCTACTAGAAACAGCCAAATCTTTCCAAGAGTTTCTAGATATCACACTACTTGGGTCTGGACTTGATTTCCTAAGTCTCTCCAAAATAGTTTTTCATGCCATTAAATAACAACTTCCAGAGTACAAAAGCATCCTGCCCATATATAATGCACAATTTTATACATAAGAAATTAAGATATCTTGCTTGATAAAGTTAGAAGTACCTTTCAGGATGACTTTACGAGAATAATTACATTAGGAAGGCAAATAATGTCCCTTGTAAGGGCATACACAAAAATTTTAACAAAAACTTGCATTTTTGTGGTAATTTCACTAAACAATTGTTATAAAAATTATTTTTAATATTCTGTTGTCTTGTTATATCTATAATACAACACATGATAAAAGAAAAACCCATTAGAGTCATTCCATTCTGATCTCTCAATGCACAAAGTCTGCTTTCTATTGCACTTATAAATCTAATAATAAAGTACTTATAACAAATACTTAATAAAATACTTCCATGAAAAAAAATATTTTAACTTGAAATGCAAAAATCAAATAGTCATCCAAGACAAGTAGCCTCAGCTTTAACATTTACATCTATGTTGAAATAATATACATCTTATTATGGACTTAATGTTTGTGTCCTCCCCAAATTTGCATGCTAATATCCTAAGACTCGATATTATAGTGTAAGGATGTGGGGCCTTTGGGAAATGATTAGGTGATGAGAGTGGAGTCTTCGTTAATAGGATTAGTGTCTGTGATATATATTGTGATTTATAAGAAATATGTATTTGGTCATTCATTTGATCATTCAAATAACCAAATATATATTTCTCACATATATCCAGCCTTTGTCCACAGTTCCTACCTCACAGCTCCCAAAACCCTCAGAATTTCCTTAGTGTTAAGATTGACAAAGGTGACTCTTGTTTCTCTGACTTTTGCACCCCACCTGAGGATGTGGGCTGGTTACCAAAAGAACCATCCGTGTGATTAAAGGGTTGGAACTTTCAATCCCTCCTCACTCCCAACCCTTCCCACCTCCTGGGAGGGGAGAGGGCATGAAGATAGAATCAGTCACCACTGGCCAATGATTTAATCAATCATGCCTTGGTAATGAAGCCTCCATAAAAACCAAGAAGGACAGGGTTTAGAGAGCTTCTGAGTTGGTAAACAAGAGGAGATTTGGGGAGAATGGTGGCACACCTTGAGAGAGCATGGAAGCTTCATGCCCCTTCCCACATACCTTGTCCTATGCATGTCTTTTATCTAACTCTTCCTGAGTTATATCCTCTTGTTTGTTTTGTTTCAAGTTTTAATTTAAATTCTAGTTAGTTAACATATAGTGTAATACTGGTTTTAGGAGTAGAATTTGTTGATTCATCCCTTACATATAAACATCATACTTATCACAAGTGCCCATTTAATTCCCATCACTCATTTAGCCCATCCCCCGCCCATAATACACAAGTGATCAAATAAGTAAAATGTTTCTCTGAGTTCTGTGAGCCACTTGACCAAATTAATCAAACCCCAAAAGGAGGCAATAGAAACCTGTGATTTATAGCCTGGGCTTGTCACAAGCCTGGGGCAAGAGGTAGGAGGGGAGGAGTTGTCTTGTGGAGTGAACCCTTAATCTGTGGAATCTGATTCTATCTCCAGGTAGTGTTAGAAGTGAGTTAAATTCTCGAACACCCTGCAGGCTGGTATGCCGAACCCCCACCACTCCACATATGGAAATTGAGTCTCAGAATACTGAATCTAGTGCCCTTATAAAGAGACCCCAAAGAGCTCTCTCTCTTCCCTTCCTTCATGTGAGGACACTGCAAGACAGCCATTTGTGAACCATGAAGGCCCTCACCAGATACAATCTGCCTTGACTTAGACTTCCCAGCCTCCAGAATTGTGAGGAATAAATTTCTGTTGTTTAAAGCCACCCAGTCTGTGATACTTTTGTTATAGTAACTCAAATGAACTAAGACATCTGCACAGTAAAAGAAATAATTTTCACAAGAAGCATTGTAATAGAAGTACAATTTGATATATTGTAAAATATAGTTTGTTTATTTCCAAACAAAGGAACAGTATAAAAATAAAATTTTTAAAAATCCTAGTTAATTTGTGACCAAATAGTCATTTCTAAAACTTCAGTATGAAAACATTACTGGCAATTTTGTAAACTAATGTAATATATGATAAATAATTAATAGGCATTATTTATTCATAAACTGTAAGAGAAACTTGCATATTCTTTCTTGAAGAAATAAAAAAATGGGACATACTTATTCTGAGATACTAGGAATCCTTCTTTTATACTTCAAACGTAGCAAGCACGTAGCAAAATCTTTTGTACAAAAACCTATCAAGATATGCAAGATTCTTTGGCAAAGGGAAGATGGACTTGAACAAAGTACTGTGTATGACAGACTAAGTAATATACATGGAGTTTTACATTTTTAACTTCATTCATGTTTGACAACAATGACCCTATGAGGTTAATAATTGTGCTTTATTTTTTAATTCGATTTAATTTTAAACCCAGTGTAGTTTTTTTATAGTTTTATTTATTTTTGAAACAGAGAGAGAGCACGAGCGGGGGAGGGCCAGAGAGCGAGAGGGAGAAACAGAATCTGAAGCAGGCTCCAGGCTCTGAGCTGTCAGCACAGAACCCGATGTGGGGCTTGAATCCACAAACTGTGAGATCATGACCTGAGTCGAAGTCGGATGCTTAACCGACTGAGCCACCCAGGCGCCCCAATCCCAGTATAGTTAACATACAGTGTTATATTTGTTTCAGGTGTACAATATAGTGATTCAACAATTCCAGACATCACCCAGTGCTCATCCCAACAAGTGCACTCCTTCATCTAATTGTGCCCATTTTATAGATTAGTAAATTGTGTATCAAGAGGTAGAAGTTTGCCCAGGATTATGCAACCAGTAATTGAAGGAGTCCAGTTTAGAACCCAGGTCTTTGAGACTCCAAAGCTTAGGCATTTCATAGTATCTGCATCCCAAATGTCACTTTGACTCTTACCATATATGACCAAGATTCAGTGCCTTACTCTTCTATAATATCAGTCTACTGCCAAGAAGTCTTTAATTTCTATCTTTTGCTAACTCATCTCCTAAATACAAATAACTCTCTTTATTTAGTTCCTGTCTTATACATGATCACTGTTTTCTGTCAAAAATTTAAATTACTTGTAATATTCACACCATTCTTTATTTTTTTCTTTTTTAAATCTTTTTTAAGTTTATTTATTTATTCTGAGAGAGACAGAGAGAGAGAGAGAGAGAGAGAGAGAGAGAGAGAGAGGCAGAGAGAGAGGAAGAGAGAGAATCCAAGCAGGCTCCTCACCATCATCACAGAGTTGGATGCGGGGCTCAAACCCACCAACTGTGAGATCATGACCTAAGCCAAAATCAGGAGTCAGATGCTTAACCAACTGAGCTACCCAGGTGCCCCACACCATTCCTTATTAACCTATGTTCCCTTTTAGCTTGAAATAAAGCCTTTCTTTCCTAGATGCAAGTCCCCCTCCCCAGTCAGTTTTCATCAAAAGTCTGTATTTTTAACAGAATTAAACCCACAAATTATTTTTCTCTCATGAGCATACAGCTTTAAAATAAAGTTTGAGATTATAATTCCTCATCTTATATGCCATTTCATTGGAAAACAACAGTGTAAAAACCATATTGCATTTAGTTTTTAAGCAGCCTGAATCTAAAAAGCAAAAATCCTCATGTCCCTTCCAGGGAGCAATTGCTCTGAGTCATTCCTGAGAAGGGCTTTGCATCACTGCTCCACTGAAACATAATGATCTTCAGACGCCTCATTCTCTCAAAGGAAACATCTTTAATTGGAGAAAGTAGGAGAAAAAACAATTGGGCCAAGTACTCTCAGAGGATCTTAAACTGCTTTTCACAGCTCATTTGTAAGTTTGTCTCTTCTCTTACCCTTTCCACGACCCCCACAAATATACAAGTATGTCACTTTTCTTTTCAGAAATTAGTCATTTATAAAGAAACCAATTATTCTTACCAAAGTAATCCATAATTGCATTTTAAAAGCTGGTGGTGTTACAGGCAGTGCAATCAAATACAAACATGTGAGAGTGTTAGATCATTTGTCCAGGATACTGGCTGTTAGTGGTCAAGTTGAGCAAAGAATCTGATGTGCCTCCAGGACTATCAATTGAAAACTGCTTATGTCTTAAAAAATAAAAAAAATAAAACCAAGTTCTGTATGTCAAACTGAACTTCCTAATACAGAATTCAGGCTACTGTCATCTCTCACTGTGAACAATTCCACATAGCCTCCCGAGGTACCCCAAATCTTCTGCACCCACAATCAGCTTTCCACACATGACCTATTACTATTTAATTCACACTGCATCACTCCATTTTTGTCAGTCACACCATAATTAAAATCTACCATGGACTACAAGATTCTAAGTGATGATCCAGTTCCTGGCCACATCCAAAGCCTCATTTCCACCTTTTCCCTTCACTCATGCATTTTCACAGGATTGGCCTCATTGCTACTTTATCTTTTTTCAATTTATAAAACATGTTGCGATCTGGGCTCTTGCAATGTCTGCAATGCACTTCTCCAAGATATTTGATTGGTTCGCTCCCTCATTTCATGAAATTATCTGATCAATGTTCCCTTTCAGAGAAGAGTTTTCTGATCATTTTCATCATGCCCTATCCCCCTATTCTGCATTAGCTTTTCTTCCTAGCATTTATCACTAACTGATAGAATATAAACTCCCATAAGGGCAAAGATACTGTGTATTCACCACTACAGTCCCAATACCAAGAATATTGCCAGAAACATATATAGAAGTTCAAAAGTATATGTTGAATTCATTTTAATGGGTGCAAAATATTAAATCCATCAAATTTATTTATAAATTAAAATTCCAAGTCATGTTGTAGTTCATAACTTTTGATGTTATTTATTCATGATGCATTTCCTGCTCCTTCTGAAATACTTTCTCTTTTGAAATGCTATCCCGTTCCAACTGAATGTGAACTCAGTAAAAATATGAATAAAAGTGTACTGCCCCCTCAGCAGCTATCTAAGGGATGGGTACAAAAACAAACTACAAAAATCTGGCTCCTTATCCCTGAAACTAAAGGGTGAGCCTAAAAACTCTCAAAAATGCTTGAAGCTGATTGAGTCCAGTGTTGTATCTTGAGAAGACACCCAGGTTATCCAGTTCATATCATCTCCAGCATCTAGTAGTTCTTCTATTTTGGGAGCTACCCAATATTCTTCCATAGGTTTCCCCTGCCCCCACCACCCTGTTTTGTTTGTTTGTTTTAATTAACCAGAATCAGTTTCCATTGCTTACAATCCAAAATCCTAACTAACACCCATGGCAAGCTTACATTCAATCCAATATGCCTTAAAATTAAAAAAAAATTAACAGAAAGTCTCCCAACTCTTTTTTTCATCTCTCATCTTTCCCTCTCAGTCTGTTCTACACACACACTTCCCAATTACACAGCATCCTTTAGTTACTCAAACCCCACCTCTCTCGAGACATCTTTCAGACATGCCCTTTCCAATGATTTTAATGTTTCAAATCATTTATCCTTCCTCCCATCTAGCATTGTTTACTCAAAGTTGATGAATTAAAGTAGAAGTTAAATAATAAATATGATTATGACAAATCTCACCAAGTTATCAATAATCAATAGCTTCTTAATCTTACCATGCATATTTGCATTTCTTTAAAAAGAGGCTACTGTTATCAAAATTTGTTTGTTAAAATTTCAGGCAGGATGACAAAGTAAAGAATTTTAGAAAGCATAAGGTAGGTACTTTTAAAAATGTGTTAAATCACATCACTAAAGCAGCCCATCAATCTGATCATAGTTCAATTAGAGATAAAGAAAGACATGACAACATATCCATCAATAAACAGATTTTAGTTGAACTACTTTTGTGAGTACATAAAGCATATAGCCCCATTGCAAATGCTGACTGAGTCACAGAGACTTATTATGTGACTAAATATGGGTAACACCCTAAGCACCCCTTTCCCCCTACACCTGAGTTTTAGGAGATGGGGACAAAACCAGTGATTCATTTCTAACCAATATAATATGACAAAGGTAATAGGAGATACAGGCCAATGATTAGATTATACAACGCTTCATCTTAGCAAAATAGGAGGAAGAGAGACTTTCTCTTGCTGGCTTTGAATATTTAAGTTTCCATGTTGTGGGAAGATCTGAGAGAGGGTGATTCAGCAGGGATTTATGGGCCTATAGGAGCTGAAATGGACCCTCAACTAAAAGTCAGGAAGAAAGTAGAGACCTCAGCCCTACAACCACAAGGAACTGAATTCTGCCAACAACACTCATAAACCTGGAAGAGGACCTCATGCTCCAGAAAGGAAAGCAGCCCCACAAACACCTTGATTGAAGCCTGTGAGACATAAGCAGAGGACCCAGCTAAGCCTTGCCCAGAAATATAATAAATGGATGTTGTTTTAAGCCATTACATTTATGATAATTTGTTACACAGTAATGGAAAATGAATACACTAGTGTACCAATGAAACAAGAAGATAAAAAGCATGTCTGGAGAAGAATAAATATAGATTGTGGATTTAGCACATCCAATGCTCTTTTATTGACTAGCTGGTCATGTCAACTTCAAAGGATTGATACAAGGATGAATCAGAATTTTATGCATAGAACTTAAGGCTTTGTATAAATATTAAACATAAAAGTTAGTTCTCCTCTCATTTACTTTGCCATTATGACTCAGTGAGTAACACAGCCCCACTCATTATCAGCAGTCAAGACCTGCTACCTTCATTTTGAAGAGTCATACCTTGGCCAATTCGAAGCCACTGAAAGTGGGAGCTTGGAGTATTTCAGGATCTCCCCTACCTACCCACCCATTCTCTCACATGTGAGTGAGGGAGTGGGTTCTGGAAATTTCCACCATACCAACATCTATCATCTAGATTGGTTGTTAAATGGACTCCATGGAGGTCCACATAAGAATGCAGCAGTAGGTTCTTTGTCTAGTCTACCTTGTGTTTGGATACCCTTCTACCATGATACCTGCTTTAGTCTATTGCTAACATAGTACAGGGTTTTTATCCATTTGTAGTTTCCATCCTGACTTCAACCTAGATTTACCTTAGTATTTTAACACCTTGCCAGGGAATCAGAGCCACTCAAGCTCCTCTTGCATCTTATATAAGAATCTTTGTTATCTTGAAAGTGCTATCTTGTTATTTTCAGAAAGACAGAGATTACCCCTCTGAAAATCCTCCAACCAAGTACAATTCGAAATCATCAGTGAGTGAATCACAGGTTTCTAGACACTTAAAAAATTTAATCCAATATAATTTTTGTCAGCATTATGGTTTAATGGACTGAAAGTGGCTATAACTCCAGTAACTTTGAGTGCTTTAGCGATTTTCTACCAAAGCATATTTTTAACATGTTCACTGAACACATTCTCATTAAATTTTCTATTTTTACAGCTTACCAGTTTAATTATACCCCTGTATGGCAGGTGGTTATGATTTCCTTCTCCAAAATTCCCTCACACCTACTTTCTTATAACGAGACTAGAAATTGCTGTGTTTATTTCATTGTTGAGGCTGTAAGTAAAAGCATCAGGAATTTGACTATTCTCATATTTCCTGGAAGTTCTGACTGACCATATTTTCTCAAATTTGCAATGACAATTTTGAAGAAAAGTGCTTATAGCATAGAATTCTTAGTGTATTCCTCCAAATATAAATGCCAGATTTTTATTTTCTCATTCCATGTTACTGTTTTTTTCTTTCAGGCACAATTCTAGTCTTGACATTTTTCTTTTCATTTTGTTTGTGCTGTCAATCAGTATTCCATTATCACAGTTTCCCACGGTCTCATTTCAACTTTAATTTCATTCACAAATCCAATACCATATCTGGTAACCAAACTCCACCCAGATTTAATCCCTCCTCTCCTTTAGGCACTCTTGCCACAATCATAGCTCAAAGTGTTCCAAGAAGTTAAAAAGAATATAAGGTAAATTTATTTAAAGTTTGTGCAATGGGGAAGACAGTTAAAATTCTGTGAAGAGCTGACAAATAAACCATAAACTAATGAAATCTTAAACATAATTTTGATTTAACACAATCAGTAAATAACACCTATTTTGCTTGCAACTTAAAATTAAAATGATGTGCCACAAATGGATATATTGCCAATATATCCATGATATGCCATGAAGGTTGAATTGATTAAGACTGTATTCATCTAGAAACAGTCTTCAGCATTTCTACCTCTTTTGAATCAACCACTAGTAGTAGATTACAACTAAAGCACACTTAGCTGCAAATAACTTAAAAAAAAAGTGGAGCTATTCAAAACTATTATTCAACAACAAGAAGTAATATATTAAGAATACTTACAATTTCTTTAAAATATTCAGTAATTCCACTAACTCCTCTTCAAAATTTTTTGGTTCATATAAAGTAAGGCCACCATGCGCTTTTTTAACATAGATAGCTATATTGTGAGAATCATCAGGTTTTTGGGGTTGAAGTTCTTCTGTGTCTTTAGTAGGTTCTCTAAACAAAGGAACATAACTTTGTTTATGTTTATGTTATGTTGTTCTCTAAACAAAGGAACAAAGATTATGGTGTTGCATATTATACAAAAATGACTTACATGGGGCACCTGGGTGGCTCAGTCAGTTAAGGGTCCAACTCTTGATTTCAGCTCTGGTCATGATCTCACAGTTTGTGAGCTCAAGCCCTGCATTGGGCTCTGTGACAACAGTACAGAGCCTACAGAGCCTACTTGGGATTCTCTCTCTTTGCTCCTCCACACTCTCTCTCTCTCCTGCATGCACTCTCTCTGTCTCTGTCTCTCTCTCTCAATAAATAAACTTTTTAAAAAAAGGATGCTATGACATCCCTTCCTCTAAAAACAATGAGTGCCATGAATTCTTACTTTACTGTTAAAAATAGAAATGCATTGTTGTGAGATAATTTGGCATTTAATAATGTTTGACTTTTCAATGCCTTAGTTCTGTTTTTTTTCCCCCAATCATCAGTAGTGCTATTACATACGTCCACCTAAAAGCAGACATACATAAAATACTTTCTACGTTCAGAGGCTGATTACATGCATTATAACTGTCTGAAGTGATTGAACCATCTTTTGAAATTAGATGTACATAACTTAGTAAATATTTAAAGTCAACAGTCAATATCCTTCTCTTTAGAGCCATACACTTGTTTTTTGGTGTTTCCTTCACACCAATGAAATAACTATTTTATTTATTTTTTATTTTTTAATTTTTTTAATGTTTATTTATTATTGAGATAGAAACAGCATGAGTGGGGGAGGGGCAGAGAGAGAGGGAGACACAGCATCTGAAGCAGGCTCCAGGCTCTGAGCTGTTAGCACAGAGCCCGATGTGGGGCTTGAACCCACAGACTGTGAGATCATGACCTGAGCTGAAATTGGACGCTCAACCAACTGAGCCACCCAGGCGCCCCTGATAAAACTATTTTAAAAACTTTTGTTTCCAACTAGTAAATTGTGAACATCTTGAAAGCAGCCATTGTTCTTTATTCTTGTTCTACAGTATGTTATACACTGAAGTTCCCAGGAGATGTATGGCTGAATGACCATTCCCATTCATTTTTCTACTTCCAAGCATTTCTATTAAGAAGTCACTAAAAACCTAAAAGCAAAAGCTAATAAATGCTGTCATCCTTAAGAAAAAAATATGTGGAGAAGATGATAAAAGCCCAAATGATCATAGATTACTGACCTGTAATTATATACATGAGAATATTAAAATCATATTTAAATATAATCTTATATTATGTGGGATAATAATAATAGTAAATAATCACATTAATATCTAACATACATTTGAGGTTTTGTGCTGGTTGTTCTGCTGAACATTATATGCACATATCTCATTAACATTAACCATGTGAAATAAACAATATTATCCCCCATTGTTAAGGAAATTGCAGGTCAAAGAGTTTATATAATTTGTCTTACCACTCATGGCTAGTATAGCTGGAGTTTCTTTAATCTACTTAAAATTTGCAGATGTTAAAGCTTAGTAGTAAAGCTTACTTGATATATAAAGAAGATAGCCTAGATTAATTTACAAAGATAAAATTAAAAGCCAAAATCCATTTCCCCTTCTATCACTTTTATAGAACCTCAAACATTCCTTCCAGACCTAGAATCCCACTTAAAACTCTATCCTTACTTACTCCCATAAATAATAAGCACAGTAAAACTCAGCAATGATGAAAATTTAGGTATAAAGCAATTTGTATTTCTCCACCCAGCCTGGATGCTAAAATGCAAGTGAAATGAAGTTCTTATATTCTAGAAAGGACAGGTCCATGGACTGGAGGGAAAGGTGGGTGTAGATATAGCAGGCTTTGTGGCAGGGATATAGAAAGTGAGTCCCCATGGACTTAGTATTCTTCTGGCCCAATTTCATCATTATTTGCCCAAGGTGGGCAACTCCTAAATTTTCGACGTTATGTTGAAAATCTCAAACTAGCCAAAGGGTTCAGAATAGTCTCCAATGACATTTAAGCTTCTTGAAATTAACCAGGAGATTAAACCACCAAAAGCAACAGAAACAAATAGGTGGTCAGACACATTAATTGATTAGTTGATTAAATTCTGCCCTATACTCTTCAGGAAATGGTAGAAAATTATCCTCATCATTATATAGTAAAACTAGCAATAATGCAATATATTAAATATATATATTATATAAAGATGATATTATGGATAATTTCATGCCAATAAATTTGAAAGCTTAGATGAGCTAAATCACTGTAAAAGTACAAAGTACCATACTAATAACAAGAAAGAAAATTTGAATTGTTCTAAATATTTTAAAGAATATAACTAAGAAATGAGTCTTTCCACAAAGAAACTGCTGGCCAAAATGGCCTTAATGATGAATTCTAACAAACTCCTAATTGATAAATAAACCCAAATACTTTCAGAAAATACAAAAGACAGCTATACTTTCCAGCCAGTATTATGAAGCCAACCTAATGTTAATATCAACATCTGGCAAGGATATTACAAGAAAATTACAAGCCAGTATCACTGAATATAGATGCAAATATCCTAAACAAAATATTAATAAACTGAATTCAGTAATAATTTTATAAGACAGTAAAGCATAGCCTAGTTGAGACTATACCAGGAATACTATTTCATGAATGTTGTTCAACACATTAATGGAATAAAATAAATCATGGTTATGATAAAATAACCATGTGTAATATAAACTCCTACAAAACTAGAAATAGAAATTTTTTTTCTTTTTTTTTTTAGAGAAAGAAAGCATGCAAGTAGGGGAGCGGAGCAGAGGGAGAGAGAGAAGAATCCTAAGCAGGCTCCATACTCTGTGTGAAACCCACACAGAGCTTGATCCCACAAATCTGGGTTGATGACCTGAGCCAAAATCAAGAGTCAGATGCTCAGACTGACCCAGGTGCCCCAATGTGAACTTTCTTAATACAGCAAAAGACAAACATCAGTTGTATTTCTGCTTCCTTACTATCTTTTTTTTTTCTTAATGCCACTTATTCAGTTTTATTGCAATACACCTAAAATATACATAATTCAGCAAGGAATATGTGATGCCATCAGCCATCAGTCATTGGTAAGAATGGCTTCAAATGTTTCCCCCATTTCTTCATAAGACACATACTTGGGTTATAAAGATGATGACCCACCTACTTAAGATGAGATCCTACCATGTCATGTAAAGCCCTAACATAACCAGGACTTCACCCATGCAACTTCTGATGCAACCACATAACACTGGCCATCACTGGACAGGGCTAGCCAGTTATCTCCTGGGCAACAAGGTCTCAGGACAGTTTGCTTATCCAATATGTTCCTTACTATATAATGGAGGAAGGCACTAGGGGATTAATCAGTCTCTAAATGTGTTATTGAAAATTGATAAAAGTGGTATGAAGAATTTATACATGTTGTGAAAAACAACTATAGGATACTTATAAGAGTGTAAAAATAGGTGACCTATTTTTTTTTTTTTTTGCCAGGAAAAGACAATGTCTCTCAGAGTGAGATTTAAATTGGCATATAAGATAAAAAAAAGAGTTAAAAGAAAAAAAAGAATATTCCAGGAAGAAGGTACAAGGAATTTTCCTGCAGAAGAAATTTCTAAAGATGTTAAATTCTTCTCAAAAATATTATGACCCTAGGGCACCTGGGTGGCTCAGTCTGTTGTGTCTGACTCTTAATTTCGGCTCAGGTCATGATCTCACGGTTTCTTGAGTTCGAGCCCCACATTGGGCTCTGTGCTGGCAGCTCGGAGCCTGCTTGGGAATCTCTCTCCTTCTCTCTCTACCCCTTCTTCCATTTGCACTATCTCTGTCTCTCTCAAAATAAATAAATAACCCTAAAAAAAATTTTTTTGACCCTATCAAATAGACATAGCCACTGTACAATGGATTAATATTCTGTTAATCTTCTCATACTTTTTTGATGTCACTACATCTAATTATTTCTGAATTAATTTTTACTCAAGGAAAATGATAGGGATACATGAAATTATCTACAGAATTGGATGGTTATCATAACTAGACAGTAATTAGAGAATTCTAGTTATTTCTCTGCCATGACTTTTTAAGTTTTTTTTGGCATTGTTCCTATTGATTATTAAATTAAAAATACATAATATATTGTAAGTTTAAAAGTAACAATAAAATGAATGTTAATGTACCTACCCAGATTTTGAAAGTACCTATGGCACTGTAAAATTATTCTTCCATGGACAGATACATAGCACTCACACCAGAGATAACCACTACCCTTAATTTTGTTCCTATTATTCCCTTGGTTTTCATTATACAGATTAATCAAAAATATATGCATCCCTTAAAAAATCTAATTTTAATTTTGCATATTTAGTTTTGCACTTGATGGAAATGAAGTGATTCTTATGGATTCCATAACTTGTTTTTTTTGTTGTTCAACATTGTGCTTATGAGATTTAATGACTATAGTTCATTCATTTTAATGCTCTGTAAGATTTCATTATATTTATGTACCACAAAGGGTATCTTTTTAGTCTGTGGGCAATTGGGATTTTTGTTTCCAGGTTTGTTTTGTTTTTTTATGTTTGATTGCTATATACAAACTTGGTGACTATGACTGTCTTGGATATGCACAACTTCTCCAAGAATTAAAATTAGTATATGCACAAGACCCATCTTTAATTATATTAGTAATGCCAAATTGTTTTCTAAAATGGCTATAACAATAGCCAAGGTGTAAGTTTCAGTTGCTCTACATTCTCAGTTCTACCATATTATTAAATTTTTTATTTTGTGAATCTAATTGTAAAATATTGATCACTTTTCATGTGTTTATGGAGTTATATTGACTAGAGGAAATCACTAAGTTATTCAATTCCTCAGCAACTATAAAGAGAAAACATTTTAAAAGATCACAATACCATTAAGATGTTATTTGCCTCTTTCTTGCTGTGTTGAAATTTAATCATGAAAAATAATGATGGGTAAAACTATTTGCAACTAAGAATGATTCAAAATAATGGGACATAACTATACCAGCAGTCACTGAATTCCTCACTGCCACATGCCTGCAATTTTTAAAAAGTCAAAAACATTAATTTTATTCTCAACCCTCCGACCTTGAGTACACTGCTTTGTAATATTCTGTGTGACAAAAGGAAAAGTATAGATAAAGCATTTTTGCAACATCTCAAAGAGATTTTTATTTCAAGTAAAAGTGAGTTGTTATCTGAGTTATAAGCATAACTATCCACTTATTTCACTGCACTCCATATTTACTTGAAAGAATAGCCAAAAGACAAATATAAAAAATGACTTGGATATTTGGATATAACTTGGATGTTTGGAATATATTTCCCAAAAATGAGTGAAGTGCAGCTGTCACTTCAAATATACAGTATCTGCTGCTTAAAACAAAAGTTAAGGTATCAAGTAAAAATTTGATTTTTGGAAAATTTGTATCTGCTTCTGTAAACTTGACAACTTCCTAACATGTAAGGCTTTTCTGATGATCAGTGATGATATAAAAATTGTGTTCTTGGAGCACCTGAGTGGCTCAGTCAGTTGAGCATCTGACTCTTGATTTCAGCTCAGGTCATGATCCTAGGGTCATGGAATTGAGCCCCATGCTGAGCTCCACACTGAGCATGGAGCTTGCTTGGGATTCTCTCTCTCTCTCTCTCTCTCTCTCTCTCTGTCCCTCTCCCCTCACTTGTGCTCTCTCTCTCTCTAAAATAAAAAAATATATATAAATTTTAAAAAATTGTGATCTTTATATATTACATAAGAAAATGTCAACATTTGCAAGATTGGCATAACCTGGTGAACCAATGTTTTCCAAATGTCCAATGTATATTACACAATCACGCATTAGTAAAAGAGCTATTCATAGTGCAAAATAATAGGTTTTATAGACATCAATGTGTTTAAATTGGCCATATTAAAGAGTTTTTTTAAAAAGCCCCAGTGAATTTAGGCAATAGGGATTACCACCACTAACAAGCAAAACAAAATAAAATTTAGTATACATTATCTCATTCAATCCTCCAACATCACTGTAGAGTATGTAAAATTGTCTCTATTTTAGATGAAAGACTAAGATTCAAAATTTTAGATAATCTTCTTAGGGTAACACAATTGCCAAATTGCAGAACTGAAATTCAAACCCAGATTTGATTAGTCCAGAGATCATCATGACACTTTCCCTCCTATGTATTCTTGTATTCTAGTTCTTTCAAACTTTTTAAACTTAGTCCCCCAAATCTTTCTGTAACCCACTCCCCCACTTTTTTGTATATCCATTTAATTTTACTAGGTAGTAGTAAGTGCCAGAGTAATATATGGAATCTTTCTTAAGATGTTTGCTTTAGGATTATTCAATCCTTTTTTTTTTTTTTTAGGAACTGAAGTCAGCCTGACTCATAAAAATACAAATAAATACAATCACTTTAAGTGTACTACGTTAACTCCATTTGTTAAGCTTAGCTTAATTATCACTAGTGCCAAAACAGGAAAATAATTATAGGTAAATTCCATCCCCAGGATGTAAGTTTGTAAATTGCAAGCTTTGTCTTATGCTGAGCAAGAGTGCTGACTTTGTCCTACACATTGCCAACATACCCAAAGTTAGAACTGAGGATTCAAAGGCAAGTTCCTTTATATACTCTTGACAGCAAACACAGGAATCCTGTCATCTCTTATAATACAAGAAGAATATTTGAAGGTTAAAGAGAGGTAAGCAATATTTCCCTATTTTCTACTAGATAGATGTGTATGCCAAACTCAGAATCTCCTCTTTTCATTTCAAAAAAGCAATACAAAATCCACAGTTAAATGCGAACAGTTGGACTTCACATGCATTCTATGGAATAAAGCAGCAATACATTTTTAATTAATATATGACATGCTATATGAAAATGCAAGAAAGTCAAATTATTTCAAAAGGATTATTTATCTACTAAATATTAATTGAAACTAAAGAAGCTCAAATTTAAAAGTTGGGATATCTAAAGACAACCTTGAATATAACAATATATTAATATATATTTATAAAATAATAATCAAATATCATGCTCAGTCTTATAACCTAAATCCCACCTATTCACAATCCAATTCAATAGACATTTACTAAACTCCAAACCCAAACAAAGAAGTATTTATTGTGTTTACTCTCTCAGCTCCCAGGTATGAATCATTTTAATTTTTCCATTTTAATCACCCTACTTTTTCCATCAAAGAACATTGTTGAACTGGTCACACACCTGAGTGATTACAAATCTATATTATCTAATTTTTACTGATTGTTAATTTTTCTCAGAATCTATTCTTCTTAAAAATTTTTTTAATTTTTATTTATTTTTGAGAAAGAGAGACAGAGCATGAGCAGGGGAAGGGGCAGAAAGAGAGGGAGACACAGAATCTGAAGCAGGCTCCAGGCCCTGAAGCTGTTAGCACAGAGCCCCACGTGGGGTTCAAACCCACAAACAGTGAGATCATTGCCTGAGCTGAAGTCAGGAGCTTAACTGACTGAGCTACCTGCCGGAGTCCAGCTCCAGCAGGTCCAGGGTTCCCGAAGGATGGACAGTGTCAGTGAGAGAGAGTGAGAGAGCCTTGAGTTTCTTTCTGATCACCAGGCAAGCATGTCTGCACTGACCTGAGTGTCAGCTTTATTTATGGAAAAAAATGTATGGGGTACAAAACAGAAGTGGCAATCACCTTAGACAATGATTTCTGATGACAAATTCTTTGGTATGTAAAAATTTCCCAGAACATAGATTGGTAGAAGACTCATGCATAATCTTTATCAATAGTGATTGATGTAGGTGACTTAGATGCTTATCATATGGTGAAGGAAGGTATCTTTAGCATTCAAATACAAGGCAATGCTTTTTGCATAGCAAAGGCAAAAGTTAGTTCTTTGTGAGCAGGGGTTAATAGCCTGTTTTCTTGAGGGGAAGAAAAACATGTTTCTCAGGAAATGTAATATTTGCTCCCATAAACACAAAAGAATAAATTCATATAATAAGTTCCTTCACAAGTTGCAATCAGCATATTTTTAGGAGAAGGGGGCAAGTCACTCCTGATAACAGTCAACAAGGCGCCCTGGGGGTCAGTGCTCAAGCAAAAATAATTGAGTGGGGGTGGATATCTGTCACCATCTGATGGTGGGAGGCCTTGCAAACCCGCCTTACCTCACAAGGAGTTATTCTCAACTTAGTGAGTTCAGAAAATGGCTTCCAACAGCTACCCAGGTGCCCCCTCAGCATTCTCAAATTAACTTTGTTAAACTCTTACACACTTACCACAATGGCTTTTATCTAGTTTCTTTTCCATCCCCATTTCCATATCCTATAGACAACCTTGCTTCAGGACCAATACTCTCTACCTGACCTTTGTATAGGAATTGATGATTACTGACTGTTGAGAAACAATAAGAAAACATCATTCGAACCATTTAGCTATACTGTCACTCAAGCTGGACTTAACTTATTAAAGAAAAGAATTAAATTCAGAGAACACGTGGCCTGTAAATTTTAGATATTCTCTTCCTGATTTCATAGTAATTATCCTTGAAGAGATCTCCACCTCATTAGGCTAATTTAAGTAATGAATGAAGCACCTAGTTTTGGAGAATGGAAGGGTCAGTTTGGAGATAGGGAAGCAAATTTATTGCCACCAATAGTACACATTTGATAAATGGAATCTATAAGAAAATACATCAGCATTTATAATACTCCTCCAGCCAAACTCATAATTGCACCACGTTCACTACTTATCTCTTAACTGATGGTATCACATTTTTCCATTGTCAGGATGTTGGCCAGGAATTCTATGCAATACAAATTATGCCAGCTAGGATCTACTGGCCTTTTAAAATCTAGATAAGGTTCCATGGATTTTCATAGCTCTCTTTAAGATTTCAACATTTTCAATTTCAATACGAAGCTCTTCTTAAGATTTCAACATTTTCTCAGATAACATTCTTATTTTACTTCTGCCATTGTGTTTCTTCCTTAAATACTCTTTATTCCATGTCTTGTTTATCCAGAAATAAAACCAACTTTGCCTATATTTCCTCAACCAAACTAAACTAAACCAAATATTTAGAGCATTTGTGCAATAAGTGTAATAAGTACAATGAGTGCAATAAGCATAAGTGCAATAGAGTTCATCAGACACTGGGGTTATCCTAAAGAGATCCTGTATCACATATAACACAACATACCTGAAATCCATTAATAAGAGTTTTCTGTTCCTAAATGTCCTCAACCCCATGCCTAGGACAAATAGTTTCTCCTTACTCAGTGCACATTTCTCCAATTATTTCCCTGGCCCTCTTGCTTCTTGTCTGCCTCTTGTTTTCTCTGCCTTTTCTCACTCCTAGATAGCTCCACAACTCCAAGTTAGAATATCTCTATCCAAGTCAGAACAGTTCAACACTTATTCCTGGACAATTCCAACCAAACCATAAGGAATAAAGTGTCACAAAAGGATCTTCCTTTTAGAATAATCTACCATTCCTCAGTGGCAGTTGTAAACATGGAATGGCATTTTTTTCCAACTCAAGACTTGAAATTTTTTTGTAACAATTCACTCTAACACAGGGAAATCCTATGCACTTAGGCAATTTCTACAAATTGCCACCACTTTGCTATAGTAATGCCCCAGGCCAGCCAGGGTTTCATTTTTATGGCACAGCAAATGATTTAATTCTGGCCACAAAAGACATCAGACAATGGCTGAGGCAAGTAGTTAGATTTCTATAAATTTTCCTCCCCTTCCCTTCATAAAATTCTCCAAAAGTTCCAAATATTGCTTTCACAACCTAGCATGATGATCCTTCATTTCACCTTTGCCTTTCTCCCTTTTTCTCATTCCTTTCTTCTTCCTTTCTTCCTCCCTCCCTCCCTCCCTTCCTTCTTCATTCTTTCCTTTTTTCTTTTTCTTTCATTCTTTTCTTTCTCCTTCATTCCTTCCTTCCTTTTCCTTCCTTCCTTTTCCTTTTCTTTCTTTCCTTTCTTTCTTTTTCTTTTCTTTCTCTCTTTCTTTCTTTCTTTTTCTTTCTTTGTTTCTCTCTTTCTTTCGTTCTTTCCTTTCTTTCTTTCTTTCTTTCTTCTCCTGTACTGCAAGCCATCACCACTCCCATGTTGATATATATGGAAGAAATTATCTAAATATTTTGAAAAAATTTTTTTCCCACAATTTTCTAGTTTCAACTACTAAACTGGGCAATTACTATATCAGCCAAAATAGCTTTGCCAGAACTTGGATAATAAACAGTGTGAAGACCATCACATGCAGCTGTGGTTTTTTTGGTTTTGTTTTTTTGTTTTGTTTTGTTTTGTTGTGTTGTGTTTTTGTCTCAGAGACTCTTTTCCTTCTTCTCACAGCCAGCTCTTACTTTTCCTTGAACTTCAACATCCCTTCCTCAGGGATGCTTGCCTTGATCTTCTAGTACATTGTCTGCCATTAACACACTCAGTGCAACATGCCCCACCCCCGCTTAAAACCACTGACACTTATTATACTTCATTTATTACCTCTTAGTGCCTGTCAGTGCCACCAAGCCATACACCTTCTGAGTATGAGACCATGTGACTTACACTTAACCCACAGTCAATACTCAGTACATATTGTTTAAATGAATAAACAAATGATAAAGCATTATTATAAGGTTTCTTCCTAGATGATGTAAATTTTTGCATTCATTTTTAGGGAAAAATAGCAAAAACAGAATTTTTAAAGTTCTGACTTAAAAATACACAAGGAGCATCTCATTCAATATACCTCAGAACTTCAGGCAAAATAAGGTTTTATAATCATAAAAAGGATAGTTTCCTTTGTTCTAATGTTAAATACATAGTTTTCAAATACCCTGTGGTTAATTACCCTGAGGCCAGATTCAAGCTAGCATGAAATAAGCACTACTTAGCTATAGCTGTAGCACATGGGTAATTTTCACAATGCTAGGGAATGAAATTGAGTCTAAATCTCAAAAGAACACCACAAGCTAAGAAAGCAATTTTGCAGAGATTTTTTTTTAAGTCAGTCTATCAGAACCCATTTGCTCTAGGTTTTCAGTTGCTTCATCTCCAAATATTCATCTTTATTTTCCAGCATTTTCTGCACTTACACTTTTAGAGAGAATTTATAATCCATCAAGGTAGCATGTGTACTACACCAAATAATTATTTTAAAATGTGTTTGTGAAAAATATATATATTACAGAGAAGTTCCACATCATTTTAACCCAGATCAAAGGTACATGTTACTGCTGCTTTTAGATGTAGAAGTAAAGTTTTGAGCTTCAATTCAAGCAGCTGAAATGTCCTAGTCTCTTTAGAATCTAAAGTCCAAACTGAAGCATCAGTCTTTTGCACAAAACATTCTTTGACAGCTTTTGGAGAAATAGGTAATTTGGCCAACTGAGCATACCTACTTCTGGGCCCATGAGAAATATCCCAGCAGACCTTTCTGGTCAGGATGCCGTTAGCACATTGAAGGATACTCTTAGTAAGATCCCAGGGTTGGTGGACAGGAAGCACAGTAGCACACTACCAAAATCCTTTTACTTTTCCCAGGTTAAATTATTCAGTTTTAAGTTATATAACACAAGCTAAATTAAAATGGTTTTATTAAACATTACCATTAGCTGGTTATAAACCTGTTATAACCTGTTATAAGTTATAAACCTAGAAACCCCTTCTAAACAGAGCAAGTTACTCCTTCTTCTTTGTCCTTTTTTTGATCCTATGCCTAATTAGAATAAAATCTTTTAGAATAATAGTTATTGGACTTCATTAAAATGTCCTGAGTAAAAATACATCAAAAAAGTCTAAATGCCACACTCTGCATACTAAGAGCAACAAGTGATTGCTGCTAAATTTAATGAGACAAGTACATTATAGTCAAAGCTCATACACAGCTTTGCAGTTTAACAGTAAGCCCACAAATAAATAAATTGTTAAAAATATGGGCTAAAATTTCCCAATAGAAAAGCTGTGGTTTAGACATTTTTATTCATTCTCTAAAAGAAAAATTATCAAATTGTCTCTAAGCTTACTATCCAAAAATGTAAGTCAAATGATTTATAAAAGTCAAACGAGAATACAATCTTCATAATACTTGAATTCCTATTCTCCCCCCAAAAAGTTGCTTATTCAATAAATATATCTTCAACATAGATTTCCACAATTCTGTGGATGCTAATTGTTTTCTCAATTACTATCATTTCCTTAACCTTCTTTCCCTACAGAAATGAACTGATATAAAGGCATACTGATTAAAAGTCTCTTTTCCAAGAAATAACAAGTGTTGGGGAGGATGTAGAGAAAAAAGAATCTTCATGCACTGTTGATGGGGACATAAATTGGTACCCCTGCTGTGAAACACAGTATGGAGTTTCCTCGAAAAACTGAAAATAAAATACCATACAATTCAGTAATTCCACTACTGGGTATTTGCCCAAAGAAATGAAAATATTAATTCGAAACATATACACACCCCTAAGTTTATTGCAGCATTATTTATAACAACCAAGATGTAGAAGCAACCCAAAGTGTCCATCTATCGAATGCATAAATAAGATGTGGTATACATAAAATGGAATATTGCCAATATATATATAATATGATCTTGCCATATTGTTCCAAATGGCAAGATCATAAAAAAGAATGAGATCTTTTTGGAACATGAACAACCCCAGAAGGCATTTTGTTAAGTGAAATAAATCAGAGAAAGACAAATACCATATGATTTCTCTTATATTGATATATGAAATCTGAGAAAACAAAACAAATGAATAAACAAACAAAACAGACCCATAAACACAGAGAGAAAACTGGTGGTTTCCAGAGGAGATATGGGTGGGGGATGGGCAAAATGGGTGAAGGAGAATGGGACATACAAGTTTCCAATTATGGAATGAATAAGGAATGGGGATGAAACGTAGAGCATAGGGAATGTAGTCAATGGTATTGTTATAGCATTGTATGGTGACAGATGGTAGCTACACTTGTGGTGAGCAGAGCAAAATATACACAGTTACTGAATCTTTATGTTGTACACCTAAAACTAATGTAACATTGTGCATCAACTATAATTTAAAAAGAAAAGTCTGTCATTTCTTGTTTAAAAAGAGTTAATATTAAATTTGTTGAAGCAAAGATGCAGCAATGTGTTACTGTTACTATTATATGTATTAATTTGTTATTGTTGCCGTTGTTGGTTAACCTATTTGAAAAGAGGCAGAATTCTTGACAGATGTTAAAAATCTATACAAAATATCCTCAGTGCCTATAACCATAGACCATGATAATAATAAAAGCTAAAACAATTAAAAAGTTCTTTCCATGCATAACTCTGAAGTGGGATATTAATATGGGATATTAATATTATCTCCTTTACCCGAGTAAAAACAGAGCAATGTTCAGAGGCTATTCCAAAATCATACTGTTACATTTGGGCAAAAGAGAAACTCAGATCCAAGTCATCTGAGTCAAAATTTGGTGTTTTTTTTTAAAGAAATGTGGCAGATTTGATATCTTATATCTGTGACTATATCAAAAAATAATCTTCTGTCTAGTTGATTAATAAATAAAATAAATTTTAGACAACTATCATAGTTCTGAGTCATCCTTGATCTATGTCCCAGCCAGGTCTTCCATTTATTTTCATTTATGTGGCACTGCTCCAAGTGGAGTTAATGGTTCTATGACGCATTTCTTCTACTCTCCTTGCACTCTGATATTTAGTAAATGCCCTGGTATAATGAATTCTCACCAGATATCCATAACAAGGCTCTTGTCATTCTTCAAAGTCTTGTCATTGTATCTGTCACATGACATTTATGTTACGTGAATGACAGAGTGTTGAATATGGCAATGATCATAGGTAAATGTTGTTGATGAATAATTGTTATTAACGAATATTTTAATAGTGTTGGTATTTAATGTTTGCTAAGATTCATGTTTTCTCATCAATTATATTCTGCCAAAAATCTCTCTGAATTACCTGAGCTCTAGTCCCACCATCCAAGCCTATATGGATTCATCATATTACCCAAGAGCCAGTGTAAGCTAAGCTTAGAGATTCATAATTTAATATATTTCATGAAATGTAATTTTAATTCAGTTTAAGGTACTTTTATTGCTACTCTAGAGGAGTTTCTTTCTGGCTTAAAACATAAATGTTTTGTATTTTTTAAGAGTCACCTACTGCACACGTTACAAGTAAAAGAATGATTTTACTTTTACTACGAGACATATATACTGAATTACATCAATTACCTTTTCAACATCTATACATAGTTCATATAGTTTCTTCTTGAACTAGTAATACTATAAAATTATAATAATGATTTTCTAATGATGAACCTTCTTTAAGTTCATGAGATGAAGCCCACATAACCATGATGTACAAATCTAATACATTATTGCATTATTTCATTTGCTAATATTTTATCATGTATGTTTCCCTATATGATAATAATTAAAATTAGTATTTCTTATTTATGTTACTCTTGTTAAATTTTTTTATATGTTTATTTTGAGAGAGAGAGAGAAAGTGCATGCATGCCAGCTGGGGAGGGGCGGGGGGGGGGGGAGAGAATCCCAATCAGGCACTGCCAGCACTGTCAGTGGAGAGAACCTCTGCACTGTGAGCACACACCCCCATTTGGGGCTCGACCCCATGAAGTGCCTAAATCAAGAGTGGGGCACTCAATCAACTGAGCCACCCAAGGGCCCCTATTCTTGCTAAATTTTGATAGCAAAGTTTTGGATACAAGGCAAAATCACAAACTTTTTTTTTTATTTTTTTACACTATGGAAAAATTAAATTGCATAAAAAATTATCTTTTCCTGAACATTTGAAAGGACCTTCTAGTGATATCACTTGGGCTATGGGTTTTTAATTTTTGCTTTTGTTCTTTTTTGCTTCAAAATATACTTTTGAAGAGTACTTTTTACAACTTCTATTTATACTATATTTTTAATTTCTATCTTCTTGAATAAATTTAGTAGCCCTTTTTTTAGAAAATTAATCACATCTAGATTATCAAATTAGCCTCATGTTATATAACTATCATAATTTGTAATTTTCTTAGTTTTCTTTATATCATTTATTGTATTATCTCTCACATTCCTAATAGTATTTTCTTTTATTATGTTTATTATATAAGGCTAGTTGCTTATTCTTTTCAATGATAAAACTAAAGGAGTAACATACATTTATTAGTCCCAATTACTGTACCATCTAATTAAAATTCCTCCAAATCATTGTGTACATTTACTCTTCCCTACCAAACTTCATTTTCTTGGCTGCTCCCTAGCATGGAGTGCTGGGAAAAGATCAAATACTTTCATTATTTGAGCTCCATTTGTTCTTTAAAGCATACACACATCAACCTTGTTTCCAAAAGAAGACATCATTACCTTTTTTCCTCCTGTTTGAAGAGGTTAGGTAGTCTGTTTTTTTTCTTCAGGAATATTTTCGGATATTGCTTTATAAACATATTGTGAGCTGACAGGATATTGTAAGAACTTTGGCTTTAAAAATAAGAGAGACAAATTAAATTTTAAGTATCATAAGATAATAGTTTCCAAGGAAAGATTTTTGACTCAATATATACAACTTAATTCTATACTATTTAGTCTAAAAAACAAATGACAAAAATATGAAACATAAACATTCTGTGCCTTTTGAAGATCCACTATAAAAATTGTTCATAGTGTACCTCAGTAAGAAATATTTTATGAATATCAGATTTATGGGAATGTCAAATTTAATTTTTAAGTTGAGCCTTCTTAAAAATTTTATTTCTGTAATTGATTAAAGCCCTTACATAAAATATGCCACATAATTAAAATTCTTCCAAAATAATTCACATTGAGTTCACATATATATCACCAAAAAGTATATTTTTCTGATTCTTTGTAATGATTTATGAAAATCTCATGCACTGTGTTTTTAGAACTGGAATAAAGATGTGTTAGAGCAAAAGATCAGCATTTCCCAATCCAGAAGATTAGTGGAATCATCTGGGATGCTTTTTAGAAGTACAGTTTTCTGATTCTTTTCCTGAAGAAGCAAGATCTCCAAGGCTAGAGGTCTGCATGGGCCTCTCTAATTTAAATATCCTTCTCCAGAGGATTCCTATTTGTAGCTAGGTTTCAACCCACTGCAAATATAAAAATGCCAATGATCCACAGGATATAGTAAATTATAATTCAGTGTCAGGTAATGACATTTGTTTCTGGAAAATCTGCTTCATTCAATTTTCAATTGACAACCACCATGAAAAATTGGTCAATTTTTTACAATGCAAAGCATTCATCTTGATAGTTAATTTCAGTAATTATCAAAAATGGTCATACTTAAAAATGAACACCAACAAACATCTTAGTCAATATTTGCCTCATGGCAATGAATATAAAAATACTTGAGAAAGCTTTTCTAATTTCATTTTCAGTGTAAATAATAGCAACATATTATAAAATATTTATAACAGCTTTTTTTCCTCCTGGCCAAAGTTTCCTAAAATGCCATATTAATTCTTTACACAAAACAAATACTACATACTTTAAGAATGTTATGTAAGTTAATTTAACTTAATTAATTCAAATAATGCAAAGTGAATTTGATTTAATATGACATTAAACATTTTCATGCCTAATCTTACACTATAGATACATGAAGCAAGAATATAATCTTTTTTTTAAATCCAGTCACTGATATCATTAGAAACTTTTCCAAGATCTTTTTTTTCCCCCAATTTGGAATTCACATTCTATATTCATCTGCATGCCAAACATTGAGCTAAGATCTTTACACTGTTTTTGTCTCTTTATGTATTTACATAACCTGAAAAGGTTGCTATTCTTTATTGCCCATTCTGCACATAAAGAAACTGAAAATTTAATTCATATAACTAGGAAGTAGAGGACACGGTATAAATGAAAACTAAATTGACTTTAAAACCCATTGTCTTAACTTTTTGGATATACTGCCCTCTAACAATTAAAACGTGTTAGTTCTAACTAAGTGACAGTCACTATTCTAGGCAGTTTAGATGTATAGTATAATTTATCCTTCCACAACTATATCAGCTGATATTCCTATCATCTTCATTTTGTAGATAAAGAAATTGAGGCCCAAGAAGTACAAAAGTGTGGCCTCTTTCCTTTGTCTACAGGGAACCCATGCTACAAGACCTGGAACCTTACTCCAATCTGTGATCTGGATAAAACATCTTTGGAGTGACTAAGAAGTTTACATCAAAATGCTAAGACCTTCACTCTTGTCATTTTGTAGGTCTATGACTGAGCTGCTTCATCTAATCCTTGAGAATTTTCAAGATGTGATAGCTGATGTACATGGACCAGTGTTTATGATCTGTCTCCAAACTAGTATCTTCAAGAAGTGAAAATGTAGAAGGTTGAAATGGAAAAGACAAATGCTAGAATTAGGCATGATATAATTTTAAAAATGAGGACCTAAGTGCCCTATGATGCTGTGATTTATATTCTACATCACAAATGCAATCTAGCAGTATATGCCTATCCTGAGTCTCTTTTGAAATAAAAACATATAGTTCTGTGTGTTCAGTAGGTATGCATTATTGCCTAAAACTATGTGAAGTATGCAAATAAATGTATCTAAATATGGATAAGAGAAGTAAATTAGGAGAAATGGTATATAATTAGAAAGCCATGGATATAGAAAGATAAGAATTATGGCAGAGTCAGAAAGTAGACCATGGATCCAAATAACTATTTGACACTTTAAAACTTTCCACACATAATTTCTCAAGCTGAGTTAGCGCTCTATGGACAAAGTTCTCTACTTTATTGAAGCTCATCTGCAAGGAAACTCATCTATATGGAAACTCCAATTTCCTCAAACAGATGAAGGGAAAATACATACAAAACCTATAGATTTACACACCAGAACTCTAGAGCACTTTCAGGATGCTTACAATAACCAACCAGATATTAAAAGGTGGGATGTGGGCCGAACAGGGAAAAATGCCCAAAAAGAGAAATGCCCATAAAGAGAAAGCCACAACCTCTCTCTCTCTCTCTCTCTGTCATGCCTTAAGAGAAGTCCAAAGTGGTCAGATCCTGCAGGTTTTCATTTTTTTTAATTTTTCATAGAAGCCATATATCTTAACTATCATGTGAAATTTTTATTTTTAAATATTAGTAACTGCTGTAGATTAAATTGTGTTCCTCCCTCCCAAATTCATATGTTGAAGCCCTATGCCCCAGTGTGACTGTAATTGGAGATAAAGCTATTAGGAGGTAATTAAAGTTACCTGAGATCATGAGGGCAGGGACCTAATCTGTTAGGACTGGTGGTCTTCTAAGAAGAGGAAGAGAGAAAAATCTCTTTCTCTCTCCACATGCACACACCAGCTAAAGGCCGTGAGAAAACACAACAAGAAGGCAGCTATCTGCAAGCCAGGAAGAGAGCTCTCAATAGAAATGAATCAATTGGCACCTTGATCTTGTACTTCCCACCTTCCAGACTGTGAGAAATAAATTTCTGTTGTTTAAAAAAACCTACAGTACTATGTTAGCCTGAGCAGTTTAAAAAGTTTTAAATTACTGTGTGAATCAATCAAAATAATCTTTGGGCTGTACACCAATTATACTATCCCAAGCCAGGGGATGGGGGCACCAGTTAATGGCCTTGGCAGGGTTCCCTAACTGCATGACAAGTAGTTACTTCTTGCCTCCTCTACTAGACTGTGCCAATGATAAAATATAAAAGAACTCTAGTATTGGGATCAAAATGACCTGAATTTGTATACTAATTTTTCTAGTTTATATGGACTTAAAGTATTAAAGTATTAAAAGTATTAAAGTCATTTAAGCTTTATATACTTTACTTGCTTATGTACCAAATGATAGATACATGTCTAAATAATAATAATTCAATGTTTAACATTCAATGATTTTATATATATCTCAAAAACTTCTCTATGCCATGACAAACCATGTCCTTTTCTTCCTCGGTACAGAGCTAAACTATATTTCCCAACCTCTCTTGCACTTAGATATAGCCACATGGCTGAGTTCTAGCCAAAGGAACATGGAAGAGAGGGTGGAAGTGATGTGTACCATTTCCAGATCAGCCTCATCAAAATCTGCCCCCCACCTCACCAAAAAACCCTTCTACAAAAGATTCTCCATGTCTTTTTCCCTTTCAACTTTAAGAAAATTAGCAGGGTAAACTTGAAAAACACACACAAAGATGAAAGAACAAACATTTGAAAGAGGCCTGAGTTCCTAAAGCAGAACAGCCTACCAATCAAAAATAACTCTATAGGGCTTGATGTGAGAAAGAAAGAAATTTCTATTGCGTTATATCACTGAGATTTAGGATTTGTCTATGACAGCTAGATTTCCCTAACTAGTTATATCTTCTGTATCCCAGTCAGTTTTGCCTACAAGTTTGGGAACATACTACACTTTTAATAATATACTTATTGATTAATTATATTTATGTGGCTTCCCAAAGGCAATTTACATTTTTTGTTTTAAACTAGTTAAAACAAGTGATAAAAGTTGAATCTGTTCAACCTCTTATAGATTTTTTCCTCCTGAATTTGTCTTATAAATGTAGCATCTACTCATTTATGTGTTGAAAATTGAAAAAATGTGAATGTTATTCTTGTATACTAGAAGAAAGTGGAGGTACAATTTGATAATAATTAAGTTTATTTTATATATATATACATAAAATATATACAGATATAATATGCTATTATATATTATCTATGATGGATTTACATATTTTTTAATGTTTCTTTTTTTTTTATTTTTGAGAGAGAGAGAGAGAGAGAGAGAGAGACAGCGTGAGCAGGGGAGGGTCAGAGAGAGAGGGAGACGCAGAATCTGAAGACAGGCTCCAGGCTCTGAGCTATCTGTCAGCACAGAGCCCGACGCAGGGCTCGAACCCACTAACTGTGAGATCATGACCTGAACCGAAGTCAGACGCTTAACCGACTGAGCCACCCAGGCACCCCTGGATTTACATAGTTATTTTATTATATATTATATTATATATAATGGCTTTTATTATTTTATAA
This sequence comes from Cryptoprocta ferox, assembly GCA_028646485.1. Classification (NCBI taxonomy): domain Eukaryota; kingdom Metazoa; phylum Chordata; class Mammalia; order Carnivora; family Eupleridae; genus Cryptoprocta; species Cryptoprocta ferox. Next base: position 45,563,964 of record CM053569.1, read on the forward strand.
TGATATTAAAGAAAGAAGAAAAAATGCTATGTGATAGGCCAATGTATTTAACATGACCTAGCTACTAAATGAAAAGATCAATCAATCAGCAGTCTTTAGATAATGCCACTATAAAGTGTCATTCAGTTCAGTTTTCTCCCTACTTATTTTTAAATTTTTTAGAAATATTAGTCTCTAGATATGAATCCATTTGATCATCTTTCTATCTATGGATAACACTCATTACCAGTGACTTCATGGCTTCAAAATTCTTTGATTAGTTTTTCAAAGGAGTTCCACATGCCACTATAATTAATTAGCAGATATATTCATTATAAAGATTAATCCCTAACTTTTTATTTTCATAATGTTCCTAGAGAAAAATTAAAAGATCATTTTTGACAAAGCTAACTGTAAAGATATGATTTAAAGACTGAATTTAAACCTTTTACAGGGATATTGATCTGTCATAAAATTTTACTTACCATATTTTTAGAACAAATACCTGATTTGCATATAAACTGAAGTTGTGATTTATTTTTTACAAACTATTTCATCTTCTCGTTTATTTCTAGAAAAGGACTACCTATCTTTAGGATTGTTGTAGTAGTTAGAAGAAATAAATGCAAAACTCTGGCCCATTTTTTATAATGCATTAGCCATGTAAAAATAATAAATATTAATATAAATCCAGGTACAGAATATATAGAATAGAGTAACACATTTTTTATTTTATTAAAAATATAGATATATAAACCCCATTTTCAATGAAAAAAAGGACAAGAATTTGAGCCAACATTAAATCCTTTGAACGAATACATATGAAGCTCTCATGTTAAATGTTAAGACTAGAATAGTCTAGCCATGAGAGAGACTTCTTTATTGAAAAGGATCTAGTCAATGAGTCTGAGTCGTTTTCATCATTGGAACAGAACTATTAAAGAGAAAATATCTGGTATTCATCTTATAGTGTAGAACATCACATCTTAAAAAAATCTTCATAGTTACTACATCATGGCAGTCTTGATTCTCTGAAGAACTCTGTTGTTGCACATATCATGCACAAGAATTTTCTGTTGCATTGTTGGTCTCACAATAAGTAAATAATTGAGATCTCCAAAAACCACCACATTTCAAATTTAAAAAAAAGGAAATTAAAGTGAGTTGAGTAGGTACCTGAGATGTGAGCACAGAGCAGACAGAAGGGGTAGGGTTGTGAGGAGGCACTGATAAGAGCATTGCTGGGAGGAAAATGTACCTGACCCAGGAAAAAAGAAGGGACCTCAGCCTGAGAAACTTGCTTTGGAGAAAGATTCTTGAAGGAGAATGAAGTAACCCCAGCTTCTTGGTATACTCTGGTTCTAAGAAGAGACAGTCATAAATTCTCCTTGGGGGAGATCATCCACAATTTAGGTCTCATGTTATTACATGTAGAATAAACAAATTTTTCACAGAAAGATTATCTGCAAAGACAAGTTACCATGAATGGAATATTAGATTCATACTCTTAAAGACTTAATTTTGGTATGTTAGATATAGAATATAGAATAATATAAAATATTTGTAGAAATAAAAGGTAGAATAGCAATGACAATCAATATCAAAAGACTATCAGGAATAACCAGGCAAATTTGAAAAAAGAACTTGGTAGAACTTCTCAAAATGAAACTTATAGTTATTAAAATGAAGAACTCAAAGAATAGGTTAAAGATCAAATTAGAGAAAGTTGAATAAGAAATTAAATTTGAAGATACATCTGTAGAAATTCCCAAACACTTCAGAGAAATAATATTGGCAAAAAGAGTAGACAAAAATATCAGTGAAATAGAATAGCAAGTCCAGAAATAGACCCACATGTATACAAACAAATGCTCTTTGACAAAGGAGCAAAGGCAGTTCAATATATAAAAGGTAATTTTTCCTCTTTTTTAAGTTTATTTATTTTAGGAGAGAGAGAAAGAGAGAGAGATGCATGCAAGCAGGGGATGGGTAGAGAGAGAGAGAGAATCTTAAGGAGGCTCCACACTCAGCACAGAGCCCAGTATGGAGCTTGATCTCATTAACTGCGAGATCATGACCTGACCCAAAACCAAGAGTTGGATGCTTAACTGACTGAGCCACCCAGGTGCCCCAAGGATATTTTTTTCAAAAAATTATGCTATAACTGGACATCTATCTGGAAAAAAAAAAGTGCATGGGGACATAGACTCTTCACAAAATTAACCTAAAGTGGATCAGACCTAAATGTGAAATGTGTAAGTATAAAATTTGTAGAAAATAACAGAAAAGTAATCTAGTTGACCTTGGGTTTGGCAATAACTTCTTAGATTAAACATCAAAAATATCATTAATGAGAAGAAAAATTAATAAGTTAAACTTTATTAGCATTTAAAACTTCTGCTTGCGAAAGACACTATCATGTAAATGAAAAGACAATACACACACTGGGAGAAAATATTTGCAAAACACCTATTTGATAAAGGATTGGTATCCAAAATATAAAAATAACCCTTAAAAATCAACAATGAGAAAACAAAGAACCCTATTAAAAATGGGTAAAAAATATGAACTGACACCTCACAAAGAAAAAAATTAGCATACAAAAAGATTCTTCATATCATATGTCATCAGGGACATGCAAATTAAAATAACAAAATATCACGACACACTTACTAGAATGGTTAAAATTCAGAACACTGACAACACAAATATCTGCCAAGGATATGGAGCAATAGGAACTCTCATTCATTGCTATGGAAATACAGTGGTATAGACACTTTGGAAGACAGTTTGGTCGTTTCTTACAAAACTAAACATACTCTTATCATACAATACAGCAACCACATTCTTTGATATTTACACAGGTGAGTTGAAAACTTAACATTCACACAAAAAACCTAAATGAATATTTATAACACTTTATTCAGAATTGTTAAGACTTGGAAGTAACCAAAATATTCTTCAGTTGAATAGATAAACAAACTGCAGCACATCCATACAATGAATATTATTCAATGCCAAAAGGGAATGAACTACCATGTCATGAAAAAACAAGGAACCTTAAATGCATCACTGTTAAGAGAAATAAATCAATTTGAAAAGGCTACAAACTGTATTTTTCCAAGTATATGACATTCTGAAAAGGGTAAAACTATGGAAATAGTAAAAAGATCAGTGGTTACCATGGATTAGGGAAGGAGGAAAGGATTGGTGAACACAAGGGATGTTTAGAGCAAAAAATGCTCTGTATGATACTGTAATGATGATTAAATGACCTTATAATTTGTCAAAGACCCCAGCATGTACAAACCAGTGAACCTTATTATAATTATGGACTTTAGTCCATAATGTACCAATATTGAATAATTAATTGTAAGAAATATACCAAACTTAAGCAAGATGTTAATAATATGGGAAACTAGGAGAGAGAAGTAAAAGGCATTTAGAAATTCTACTTTCTGTTCAATTTTTCTGTAAATATAAAACTCAAAAAATAAGATCTATTAAAATATATGAAAAAAATAAGATTTACTTTCTTGTAATACGCAATGAGGAATTAAGATAAGACTTGAGAATGGAACTCCAGTGCTCACTTCAGCAGCACATATACTAAAAATGAGAATGGAACTCCAATTATAAATGTGGAGACCTGGAGACAGGTAATAAGGGCAAGAGTTGAGTAATACATAAAAGGTAAATAACAAGTATTAGTAATACAAAGGAACAGTAGAATCTAAGTATAACATATGAAGAAATAAAGAAACAAGTGAATAAAACATACCTGCACGATTTGCATGCTTTGATTACTGGGTAAATGACAGGCATTCAGCAAATATGTTTTGAATGCCAACTGTGTGCCATGAACCAAAATAGGCAATGAAAATACAGTGGTGAACCACACTCATAAGGTTGTTTCACTCTGGTAGTTTAGAGTCTAATTGTGATAATATTGATAAGGAATGGAGTGAGAAGCAGGTTTTCATAAGAATATAAATTTGTTTCTTAAATCAAGATAGGGGGGCATTTCAGTGGTTCAGTCTGGTAAGCTTCTGACTTCAGCTCAGGACATGATCTCATGGTTTGTGAGTTCGAGCCCCACATCCGGCCCTGCTCTGGCATCTGGGAGCCTGGAGTCTGCTTTGGATTCTGTGTATCCCTCTCTCTCTGCCCCTCCCCCACTTACGCTCTGTCTCTCTGTCTCTCAAAAATAAATAAATGTTAAAAGAAAATTTAAAAAATCAAGATATAGGGAAATTTGAGGGTTAATGATATCGTAGAGATTATAGCAACTTCTCTAACTTGAGAAAGTTTATCCAAGAAAACATTCTCTACACCAGATTTCTTTGAGTGGGTGAGAAATGGAAGACTAAGGGGATTATGGTTCCTGGACCCAATTCCAATGTATGTGTGAGTTTCTGGACCCAATTCTAATGTGTGTAGGGGGTGGAGTGTGGTTTCCTGCACAATACCAAGCAACTCTGGGGACACCAGCAGAGTGTCTAAGAATTCAACCCCATTCTAACAGTACCTGGAGATCTCAGATCCCACAGGGTAAGGGTTCAGTCCCACAAGACTGATCCCATCTCACTTCAGATGCCAATCACGTGTAGTAGATCCCCAGGTTACCCAAACTCTGCCCAATTTGGCTAAAATGGGAGGTTTCCATGACTCTCTCTAAGTTCGGGTTTGGCTAATTTGCTATAGAAGCTTACAACAGATTTAGGGTCACTAACCCCACCCCCCACCATCCAAATCCCCCCACGCAGTTGAAAATCCAAATAGACCTTTGACTCCCCCAAAACTTAACTACTAATAGCCTACCATTTACCAGAAGCCTTGCTGATAACAAAACTGTCAATCAATACATATTTGGTATGTTATATGTGTTATAAACTGTATTTTTACAATAAAATAAGCTATAGAAGAGAAAGTATTAACAAAATAATAAGGAAAACACATTTACAGTACTGTACTATATCAGAAAAAAATGCACATAGGTAGAAGGAGCTAAGATGGCAGCATAGTAGGAGGACCCTAGGCTTGCCTCCTCCCTTGAACACAGCTACATAACTATCAAATCATTCTGAATACCCAAGAAATTGACCTGAGGACTGACAGAACAAACTGCACAACTAGAGGGAGAGAAGAGGCCACATTGATGAAGGTAGGAAGTGCCAAGACATGGTTTGGGGAAGAAATGGATCATGACACTGAGGAGAGGAGGGAGCCCTGGTCATGGAAAAAGATGAGAGATAGTAGAGCGCACAGGGATATGCACAAGGAGAACACCTCCCCAAAACCATTGGCTGGGAAAATGAGAGGGGCTGATTTTCATGAGTTTTTCTAACCAGCAAGGCTAAAAGAATGGAGTTTTAGAGATCGGTGGGCTTGGCTGGGATAGAGACCTGAGGACACTGGCCTATTGCTGGAGAAAAGGCACCTAAAATAAGTCCCTAACTTACAAGGGACGACCCGTAAGGCTAGCTGCATATCTCTTCACAGAAACTTGGTAAGAAGGGAGAGGCATGATATATTCATCGTCCTGAATGGAAAAAAATAGATAGCAAAGAATATTCTATCCACCAAGGCTATCACTCAGAATAGAAGGAGAGATAAAGAGTTTCCCAAACAAACAAAAGCTAAAGGAGATCATGATCATTAAACCAGCCCTATAAGGAATATTAAAGGAGACTCTGAGTGGAAAGGAAAGACCAAAAGTGACAAAGATTAGAAAGGAACAGAGAAAATCTCCAGATACAATGACAAAACAAGTAATAAAACATCACTAAATACATCTCTATCCAATAATTACACAATGTAAATGGACTAAATGCTCCAGTCGAAAGACACAGGGTGTTAGAATGGATAAAAACAAAACAGCAAATGAACAACCAAAAAGACCCATGCATATGCTATAAGAGACTAATTTTAGACCTAAAGACACCTGTAGATTCAAAGGTAAAGAAAGATTTATCATGCAAGTAGGCATCAAAACAAAGTCAGAATAATACTTTTAACAGACTAAATTTTAAACCAAAGACTGTAACAAAAGATGAAGAAGGGCAGTACATCATAATAAAGAGTACTATCCAACAAGATCTAACAATTGTAAATATCTTTGCCCCCAACACTGAAGTACCCAAATATATAAAACAGTTTATGACCAGCATAAAGGAATTAGTTGATGATAATAATACAATAGTCGTTGGGAACTTTAACACTCCACTTATAGCAATGGACAGATCATCTAAGCAATCAACAAGGAAACACTGGCCCAGATGGACTTAACAGATATATTCAGAACATTTCACCCTAAAGCAGCACAGGGGACATTCTCCAAATAGATCCCATACTATAGGGATCTATCAGCCCTCAACAAGTACAAAAAGATTGATATCACACCATGCATCTTTTCAGACCACAACACTATGAAACTTGAAGTCAACCACAAGAAAAAAATTTGAAAAGATCACAAATACATGGACGTTAAACAATACACTACTAAAGAATGAATGGGTCACCCAGGCAATTAAAGAAGAAATTTAAAAATACATGGAAACAAATGAAAATGAAAGCACAAGAGTCCAAAACTTCTGTGATGCAATAAAAGTGGTCATAAGAGGGAAGTATATAACAATACAGGTTCACCTCAAGAAGCAAGAAAAATCTCAAATAAACAACTTAACCCTACACCTAATGGGCCTAGAAAAAGAAGAAGAAATGAAACCTAAAGTCAGCAGAAAGGAAATGATAAAGATTAGAGCAGAAATCAATGTTATAGGAACTAAATAAAAACAAAAACAAAAACAGAACAGATCAATGAAATCAGATGGTAGTTCTTTGAAAAATTTAATAAAATTGATAAACTACTGCCTAGAAAGGACCCAAATAAGTAAAATCACAAATAAGAGAGGATAAATAACAACCAATGCCACAGAAATACACACAGTTATAAGAAAATATCATGAAAAATTTCATAGGAGAAGAACACAGGTAGAACAAGTTGGACAATCTGGAAGAAATGGATAAATTCCTAGAAACATATAAACTACCAAAACTAACACAAAAAGAAATAGAAAATTTGAGCAGTCAATAACCAGCAAATAAATTGAATCACAATAAAAAATCTCCCAACAAATAAAAGTCCAGGGCCAGATGGCTTCCCAGGGGAATTCTATCAAACATTTAATGAGTTAATACCTATTCTCAAACTGTTCCAAAAAACAGAAATGCAAGGAAAACTTCCAAACTTATTCTATGAGGCAGGCATTGCCCTGATTCCAAAACCAAACAAAGACTCCAGTAAAAAAAAGAACTACAGATCAATACCCCTGATGAACATGGATGCAAAATTCTCAATAAAATACTAGCAAATTGAATCCAACTGTCCACTAAAGAATCATTCATCACAATCAAGTGCGACTTATTCCTGGGCTATAAGGGTGGTTCAATATTCACAAAACAATCAGCATGATACATCACATTAATAAAAGAAAGGTAAAAACCATATGATCCTCTCAATAGATGCAGAAAAAGCATTTGACAAAGTACAACATTCATTCATGATAAAAACCCTCCACAAAGGAGGGACTGAGAGCACATATCTCAATATCATAAAAGCCATATAAAAAAACCCACAGCTAATATCATCGTCAATGGGAAAAAAAACTGAGAACTTTTCCTCTATGTTCAGGAAAAAGACAAGGATGTCCACTTTCACCATTGTTATTTAACATAGTACTGGAAATCCTAGCCTCAGCAATCAGACAACAAAAAATTAAATGGCATCCATCGAAATCAGCAAGAAAGAACCCAAATTTTCACTATTTGCAAATGACATGATACTCTATGTAGAAAACCCAAAAGACTCCATCAAAAAATTGCTAGAACAGATACATGAATTCAGAAAATCACAGGATATAAAATCAACATACAGAAATCTATTGCATTTCTATACACCAATAATGAAGAAGCAGAAAGATAAATAAAGGAATCAATTCCTTTTACAACTTCATCAAAACCCAAAAAATACCTAGGAATAAACCTCACCAAAGAGTTAAATTATCTCTACTCTAAAAACTATACAATACTGATGAAAGGAATTGAAGATAACACAAAAAAATGGAATAATATTCCATGTTCATGGAGTGGAACAACAAATATTGCTAAAATGTCTATACTATTGGTGGCAATATACACATTTAATGCAAGCTGTATCAAAATACCAACAGCATTTCTCACAGAGCTAGAACTAACAATCCTAAAATTTTTGTGGAAACATGAAAGACCCTAAATAGCCAAAGTAATCTTGAAAAAGGAAACCAAAGCTGGAGGCATCACAATTCCCAGACTTCAGGTTATATTAGGAAGCTGTATTCATCAAGACAGTATGGTACTGGCATAAAAACAGACAAATAAATCAATGGAACAGAACTGAAAACCCAGAAATGGACCCACTAGTATACTGTCAACTAATCTTTGAGAAGCAGGAAGAATATCCAATGGGAAAAAGAGTGTCTCTTGAACAAATGGAATTGGGGAAACTGGACATTAACATACAAAAAATAATAGACTATTTTCTTATAACATACATGAAAACAAATTCAAATCAGATGAAAGACCTAAATGTGAGATAGGAAACCATAAAAATCCTAGAGGAGAACACAGGTAATAACCACTTTGACATGGCCATATTCCTGAGGCAAGGGAAACAAACGCAAAAATAAACTATTGGGACTTTATCAAGATAAAAGCCTTCTGCACAGAAAGGAAACAATCAAATAAAGCTAAAAGGCAGCTTTCAGAATGGGAGAATATATTTGCAAATGCCATCTGATAAAGGGTTAGTATCCAAAACATATAAAGAACTTATAAAACTCAATACCCAAAATATTAATAATCCAGTTAAAAATGGGCAGAAGACATGAATAGACATTTTTTCAAAGAAGACATACAGATGGCTGACACATGAAAAGATGCTCAACATTACTCATAATCAAATGCAAATCAAAACTACAATGAATTATCACCTCACACCTGTCACAATGGCTAAAATGAACAACATAGGAAATAAGAGGTGTTGGCAAGGATGCAAAGAAAGGGGAACCCTCTTACACTGTTGATGGAAATGCAAACTAGTGCAGCCACTCTAAAAAAACAGTATGGAGATTCTCAAAGAATTAAAAATAGAACCACCCTCCAATCCAGTAATTACACTAGTAGGTATTTGCCCAAAGGATACAAACAAAATGATTTGAAGGGACACAGGCACCCTGATGTTTATAGCATCATTATCAACAATAGGCAATTTACGGAAAGAGTCCAAGTGTCCATCAACTGATGAACGAATGAAGAGGATGTGGTAAAAAAAAATTACAATGGAATACATATTCATCAAAAAGAATGAAATTTTCCCATTTTCAACAACATAGATGGAGCTAAAGTATTAATGCTAAGTGAAATAAATCAGAGAAAGACAAAAGCTGTATGATTTCACTCAGATGAGTTTAAGAAACAAAACAGATGAACAAAAAGTGAAAAAATAGAGAGAGCCAAACCAAGAAACAGACTCTTAATTATAGAGAACAAACTGAGGGTTACTGGAGGGGAGGTGGTTGAGGCATGGGTAAATAGTGATGGGTATTCAGGAGGGTACTTGTGATGAGTATGGGATGTTGTATGTAAGTGATGAATCACTAAATTCTACATCTGAAACTCATATTACACTACATAAGAACTAACTAAAATTTAAATAAAACTTGAAGAAAAAACCACATGAGTTGTCCCATGCAGCTAAAACCTGTATTGTTCAAGGGTTAACTGTACTTATGTTTATTGGGTTATTATAAAAGTGTATGATAAAGAATTCAGATGAACATCCAGATGGAACAAATGCATTGAGCAAGGTATATGGTAAGGGGTACAGAGCTTCCGTATCCTCTCCAGGCACACCACTCAATCAGCACCTCCACATGTTAACCAACCCAGAAGCTCCCAAACCCATGCTTCTGGGTTTTTATGAAAGCTTCATTACATAGTCATGACTGATTAAATCATTGGCCATTAGCCATTGATTCAACCTCGAGCCCCTCCCAGGAGGTCATGGAGTGGGGCTGAAAGTTTGAACCTTCTAAACACGTGTTTGGTCTTCCTTCAAAACCAATCCCTTGGTGGCCTCAACTGCCACCTCATTTACATAACAACAGACACCTTTATCACCCTATCATTTAGGAAATTTCAAGAGTTTTAGGAGCTCCCTACCAGAAACCAGACCAAATACATATTTCTTATTATAAAACACAGTATCACAGAGGGATATTGGCATTTTGGAAGGAACAATGTGCTGGATTTTACTGCACACTGTACTATTTACCATGGCTAGCCCCTATCCATTTATTATCAATGTCATCTCCTAGTCTTTGTGACACCTATAAATGTGTCCACATTTACATGCCCCCTTGGAGACGTACAGCCTCAGGTAGAGAATCTTGCTCTAGACAATTGAATATAAGCACATGCACTTTAAGTAAAATAACATTAATAAGTACACCCTGAATTACAAGCCTCCAAGGTGTTCACAGCCTATAAAATAAATGCAAGATTCAGTCTGTCTCTGCCCACCTTTTCAGCACTGGATTGACAGTGCAAATGGTGAACACCAGTAGAGACTGTTCAAAAGAGAAATCGATTTCACTCCATAAAAATGTTTGTGGAATCACAGCTTGGTTAATTTCCTTTATCTATCATAAACCATATTTTCAAAGTTCTCTGTGTGTTCCACACTTTATTTCCTTAAAAATAAAAATCGCCTATCTCTTCATATCTTCATTTTTATGTCAAAAAATATGGTTATGTCTAATATGCCAACAATATTAGTAAAACAACCTCACTAAGAAAAAGAAAGATAATATAATTTGAAATGAATATAGTTATAATGAAGAACTAACCATTATCAATAGACTCTAAAAGCCTTAATGTTATCCAGGAACCACCATAAAATAATTTATATTGTCTCTATTAATTTCTAATACTCTACTAATTTAATGTACTTTACCTTAATCTGAAGCAATGAGAAAGAACCAATTATTGAACGTCATATTTTTGTATTTTTATTGACCACTATAATTTTAATCACATAATATTCCTCTTTTTTATTATAAAATCATAAAGTTAAATGATACAGTATGGGAACATTAGGCAAAATTAATCATCTGTAGGTTGAGGAGTTTCCACTAGATGATTTCTTTTTTTCAATAGTTTATTGTCAAGTTGGTTTCCATTTAACATTCAGAGCTCACACCAACAAGTGCCCTCCTGCATGCCCATCACCCCTTTTCCCCTCTCCCCCACCCCCATCAACCCTCAGTTTGTTCCCACTATTTAAGAGTCTCTTATGGTTTGCTTCCTTCCCTCTCCTTAACTATTTTTACCCCTTCCTTTCCCCCATGGTCCTCTCTTAAGTTTCTCCTGTTCCACATATGAGTGAAAATATATGGTATCTATCCTTCTCTCCCTGACTTATTTCACTTAGCAAAACACCCTCGAGCTCCTTCCACGTTGCAACAAATGGCCAGATTTCATTCTTTCCCATTAACATGTAGTATTCCATTGTATAGATAAACCACACCTTTTTGATCCATTCGTCAGTTGATGGACATTTAGGCTCTTTCCATGATTTGGCTATCATTGAAAGTGCTGCTATGAACATTGGGGTACATGTGCCCCTATGCATCAGCACTCCTGTATCCCTTGGGTAAATTCCTAGCAGTGCTATTGCTGGGTCATAGGGGGGTTCTATTGTTAATTTTTTGAGGAAACTCCACACTGTTTTACAGAGCAGCTGCACCAGTTTACATTCCCACCAAAAGGGTAAGAGGGTGCCCGTTTCTCCACATCCTCGCCAGCATCTATAGTCTCCTGATTTGTTTATTTTAGCCACTCTGACCGGCATGAGGGGGTCTCTCAGTGTGGTTTTTATTTGTATTTCCCTGATGATGAGTGACATTGAGCATCATTTCATGTGTCTATTGGCCATCTGGATGTCCTCTATGGAGAAGTGTCTTTACATGTCTTCTGCCCATTTCTTCACTGGATTATTTGTTTTTCCGGTGTGGAGTTTGGTGAGTTCCTCATAGATTTGGGATAGCCCTTTATCCGATATGTCATTTGCAACTATCTTTTCCCATTCCATCGGTTGCCTATTAGTTTAATTGACTGTTTCTTTTGCCGTGCGGAAGCTTTTTATATTGATGAGGTCCCAATAGTTCATTTTTGCTCTTGATTCCCTTGCCTTTGGAGATGTGTCCAGTAAGAAATTGCTGCAGCTGATGTCAAGGAGATTGTTTCCTGCTTTCTCCTCTTGGGTTTTGATAGTTTCCTTTCTCACATTCAGGTCATTCATCCATTTTTAGTTTATTTTTGTGTATGGTGTAAGAAAGTGGTCTAGTTTCATTCTTCTGCATGTTGCTGTCCAGTTCTTCCAGCACCATCTGTTAATGAGGCTGTCTTTTTTCCA
>CM053569.1:45586100-45642175 GCA_028646485.1 Cryptoprocta ferox
AAAAAAAAAAAAAAAGTAAAACAAAGAAAGAATATAATGGTTTTCATTGATGCCAAATCTCATCTGACATTGTTTGTTTATTTTTCTGGAGTTTATAGGTGTCGTATAATGTTTCTCCTCTAGAAGTAAGCCTTTCAGAATCCTCATCTTATATCTTTAAAATGTGAACTGACAATGACATGACAATTCAAAGAAGATTTTTCCTGAGGTGCCTGTCTGTCACTATCCCTGTCTCTGTCCCTGTGTCTCTCTCTCTCTCTCTGGAATACTCCTAGTTTTTATTCAGTCCTCTGCAGGCCCCTTTATTTGGCTGGCCCCCCTTCAGAGCACCTTCCAAATTCTGGATTCAGTTTGGAAATTCTTCCGAAGTTAATATGTAAGCAAATCACACAATATCCCTTAAGAGCAGAAAGATAGTAGTCATAGACAAGAAGCAAACTAGTTGTAATTCACCTTCAGTGCCAGAAATAACTGACATCCTTCAAAGGAGATGAAAAGGAAGATAGAGTATTGAGTGCAATGAACATCATTACAATGATGGGCACTCACATCCTAGGTCCTCTCCTTTCCCCAGGAGAATGCATGCTGTTAGAAAGCAGTAATAAATACCAACATGCACATTATGTCTCCTTTAGTGCAAAGGTATTGAGAAAGTCAACAGCTTAATGCATTTATGAACTTTTTGAAATGTAATTATTAACCACATTCTAATAAGAAATAAATAGAACTTGACATGTCCAAATTTATCAATTTTAATTTCAAATTACTGAATCACAAAATTTGACATTTTGTTTAAGACTTTTGTGATCATCAATAACATATAGCAGTTTCTAAATATGTAATTGAAATTAAAGAAATTTAAACAGAAAACTACTTGCTATCCATATAAATCATTACCATTTAGTAAATTTGAAAATACTAATTACATGATTTAGGTATTTTCTTACCTATATTACTCAGTTAAGTCTTAAGAATCAAAAAAATTACTTAATTGCACTTTAGCAACATATGGAATAATTATTTTAAATGAGCCAAGTTATAGCTAGCTTTTATCAAAAATACTTTTAAGCATACTCATATTTCTGATATAGAATATTATATAAAATCTTAATTTTAGTCACTTTTAGATTGATAGATTAAGAAATGATTTCTATGGGGGCGCCTGGCTGGCTCAGTTGGTTAAGCGTCTGACTCCTGATTTCAGCTAGGGTCATGATCTGATGGTCATGAGATCAAGCCCCACATCGGCTCTGTGCTGGGCATGGAGCCTACTTAAGATTCTCTCTCCCTCTGCCCACTCCCTGCTCCTGCCCTGCTCTCTCTCTCTCCCTCAAGGAAAAAAAGAGAGAGAAAGAGAAAGACAGAGAGACAGATTTCTATGAAGTATCAGTTTAGTCCCATTTCCCAACCCAGTTTAAAAATAGGATCGGAAAAGGTCATGGTGACTGGTATGGACAGGAAAAGGGGGTAGTTGCCGTAGATATTTTTAAATAAAGGTCAAGGTTTGAGAAATTCTGGCTTAAAAGGGGGATTTTTAAAAGTAAATATTTCATCCTTCAGCTTAAGTAGCTTACAAAAAATATCACAGGATGGATATTATAAAACTAAGAATTGCTAGCAAAGAATAGAAAAACAGAGAAATCATCTGGCCTGAGAAAAGCTACAGCATTTGAGGCTAAGGCTTTGCACTAAGCTTGGCACAGCAAGTAAACTCAAACTACAACAGCCTATATAGTAAGTACTCACAGCCTAGAAGGACACTTTACAATTCATCAAAAAATTTCTTCTTCACTGATTCTTATTTCCAGAGTTATTTGTCACAAGGGACTTTACATAAAGGGTTTTTAACAACATAATGGATCTTATATTTGAAGCAGTTTTGTTAAAAAGCCAATAGATTTCAACATGAAATTGTAACTTTGTAAAGACCAGAAGTTGAGCTTTTTTGGTGATCAAATTTAACATCAGGATAAAGCCTAAGGAGTTCAGAAGGTACTAGGTTTACATTTGTTTTCCAGTCTTGTTTTCCCTCATCAGTATGTCTTAGCTGGGCTTCTGACAGAAGTAGACTGGGCTTCACCCTATAATGGGGGTAAAATCATGGATTTTGACCACATTTTGTTTTAAAGATTAGAAGCTGATATAAAAGGTGATTGCAAAGTAAATCCTAAGCTAGAAACAAAGAACAAGAAATCCATGACACAATTAAAAAATCAATTTTCTTTACTGATATAATGCTCACTATATATTATTGAAATACAAAAACTAAAATTCAGTGTTTTATCTGAGTGATACATTGGTGATCATTTGTTTATATGTGTTACTGTCCTCAAGGGGTAGATATGTATTTCCTTATTTGTGCAGTACAGTGAATTATGTAGGCTTGTTGGGATAGGGGGTTATAAAGATTTGTTAAAAATGGTGAGTGTTAAAAAAAATTAAACCATTTTCCCCAATAAACCTTCCCTTAAAAGGTAGATACCCCTTACAAAAAACTAAGTGGAAGCAATAAAATAAGTGAAGCCTTAGAAATATGTAAATACAAAACCAGTATTTACTAGGAGACTAGGTTTATCGGAGAGGCTACTGGCAACTAAAAGAGATGGAGGAGCAGAGCCAAAGAGAAAATGTGACAATGACCAAATGGAAATGCGAGAGTATGGTTAGCTAGAAAACAGAAAGCTAAGACTTCTTCAAAAGCACTTGCAGGATATACTCTAATCCAATGATAAGTAGAACTTTGCTTAATGCAATATTCAGAGCACAAAGAAGCAGGTCAGCAGCAATAGCAACAGAAACATTATCAACAAATTTTGTATGGTAAGCATAAATAAAGGATCCATCAGCTACTATAAGCATGATTAATTCTTTCTATATACTTGGATAAATGATCCAGTTCTACATTTTTAAGTAAGTCTAAATTCGTGTAATAATAGGGAATTAAACATAACTATATTGATGGTTAATAATGTATTTATTTGTTTCCCTTCAACTAATTTTTTATATATAAACCCATGATATATACAGAATGTAGGGCTAGACAAGGATTCCACATGTATTTAAGAATCAGGTTGTTGTGGTGATAGGGTGACAAATGTTAGGTGGCAAGCAACACAAAGGCAGCTTGTCTCAGTCACTGAAGATAAATAAACAGAGCCAAATCAACTGCATAAGGAATATAGTCAATGATACTGTAATAGAGAGGTAAAGGGACAGATGGTAGCTACACTTGTGGTGAACACAGCTTAATGTATAAACTTGTCAAATCACTAAGTTGTACACCTAAAACTAATGTAACATTATGTATCAACTATACTCAAATTAAAAATAAATGCCAAATCATTACCAAGAAACCTTTGGAATATGAATTATGACAACACTATTTAGAGATACATCATTTAGGGAAGAGTACAGAACAGAGTTGATAAGAAAGTATTCAAAGTTAATACACAAGAAAATTCAATCTGTCTGCTTTACCAGCTTACTCCCTACCACTATTCTTTTCAAGCAAGCAATCTTCAAAAAATAACCACCATTCAATAATCTTGGTACTTAGGCCAAACATACCCTAAGGGAAAGTGTGAAAAACAATGGAAAACAATTAAGTTACCAAATAAAAATCAAATAATAAACATCAGAAGTAGTGGAAATGGGGAGCCAGTCCTCACAATCACACACACACACACACACACACACACACACACCCTTGATGAAAGAAAAACAAAGAGCTACATGACATTAAATATAAGACAATAAAAAGAAATTATAAATAGGCTATATTCAAGAAGAATATAAAGATAAAATTATGACAAAATTTCCATTAGAAATAGTAAAAATGACAATATTTAAGAAAATATAATCACAGAACATAAAGGCTAACATTAGAATGGAGAAAAGAAAAAGAGAAAATGATAAGTGAATATAGAAAGCAGATACTATATGTGAAATTTTTTCCTGAATAAGAAAACAGAAATAATGGTGTGAAATGTTCCCACATATAACATAAGAACACTTTTCTCATATTTAAGACCCGAATATGAAGAATTAAATACCATGACCCAGAAAGGGAAAGAAAAAACATACCACATGGAGATCAGATATTCTAGATGCTACTGGTTGAATAACTAAATGTAACTATGTTTTGAAGATAAGCTATTAGTTTAGCACCCAGTCAAAACTCAGTTTGGCTTTAATCTTCTCCACGGCAAAGTCCTGGCAAACAGTAAGACAAATTGGTGGGGAAGAGGGGAGCAGGAAATATTATATATACATAATGATTTTTATTCTCTAATAAATATGAAGGTAACAAATAAACATAAGACCTCAATATAAAATATTATAATCCCTGTTTGAAAAATACAATGTGTGGGGCACCTGGGTGGCTCAGTTGGTTAAGCCTCCGACTTTGGCTCAGGTCATGATCTCACAGCTAGTGGGTTCGAGTCCCCGAGTCTGGGCTTTGTGCTGACATCTCAGAGTTTGGATCCTGCTTCCAATTCTGTGTCTCCCTCTCTGCCCCTCCCCTGCTCATACTCATACTCTCTCAAAAATAAACGTTAAAAAAAATAAAAAAAGAAAGAGAAAGAGAAATACAATGTGATAAATATGTACCTGAAACTTAAATAGTATGGACACTATACTAATAAAAGGTAGGTAAGTTCTGGAAACCTTAACACAACTAATAGCTTCTGCATAAATTTTAATGAAGAGGGTATAAATAGTAATTAGTAACAATTTAGAAGTTTTAGCACACAAGCGAAAGCATGAAATATATTTGTGCAGATCTCCTTACATAGCAGATAATTAATATTTACAATTTAAAGAATATTTTAAAATGATGTGGCCTTAATAATAATATTTGAAGGTGGGGCACCTGGATGGCTCAATTAAGCATCCAACTCTTCGATCTCACAGTTTATGTGTTCAAGCCTGGCATCAGGCTCTATGTTGACAGTGTGGATTCTCTGTCTCCCTCTATATCTGCCCTTCCCCTACTCACACTCTCTCTCTCAAAATAAATTAAAAAATAAACATAAAAAATAATATTTGAAGGTATGAATGCAACTAGTCAAAGACTTAGATATTAATATTCTTACTAATCAAATCATGATGTGAAGAGGGAATTTTTTTCTCACTTTATACTAGGTTTTGAATATTGTCTAAAGTTGATAAATCAAGAAGTAGAGATTTAGGTATAGAATCTATTAAATATTTTTGTGTTTAAAATTATATGGCATTAAAATTCATAAAGCAAAAATTTCAGGAAATAAATGGAGATAAAATAATCTCAACAGTAACTTTCTGTCCGTCTTACCTACAAATCAAGTAAAAACTGAATCACTGAGGGTATAAATATAAATCACATAATTTAATCATATATCAAATTTATTAAATCAAAGAACGTATCAAAACTGAAACTATAAAATATCAAGAAAGCAAAAATAGTGAATGTTTTCATGAACCTATGGAATATAATTGAAGTCCTTCTCTGGAGAAAATACATTCCCCAAAATATTTATATTACAAGAACAGAGAAAAAAATAAAATCAAAAGAATTAAGCATTTGACTCAAGCTAGTAAAAGAAATTAAATAAGAAATGCAAGGAAGAAAATAGAAAAGCAGAAATTAATGGATTTATAAAGTGGGAAACACTGTAGAAAAGTAAATTCAAGAGAGCTGGGTCTTTGAAGGGAAAAAAATAAATGATTGGCTTATCTTAACAAGGAAAATATGTGATAAGTACTCAATGTTATAAATGAAATTGAGAATAACTATAAACATTATAAAGAAAACCAAGAGTATTTTTACAGCTATCTTACAAAATAATGAAAACTTAAAAAAATTAATGATTATAATGTAGCGAACTCAATGCAGAAACTGAGGCCAGACATGGAAGTAAGAAAAGCGTTTATTGGGAGCGCTTTCCGGTGAGGTTCCCTGGTCTGTACAGAAAGGGGCCAGGGAAGTCGCGCCTGGGAAGGGCGTAGCGTTTTTTATGGCGTTGGCTGGAGCTGGGTATGAAGTGTTAGGGTGAGACTGTGTCTTTTGTTTAGGGCGGAAAAGTTAGGTGAATAGTTCCCTCCAAAGTCCCCGGGTGGGGGAGGGTTGAGATAGTAGCTCTTGTTGTCTGGGGGCCTGAAGGTCACACCCGCCTCCGCGGCCAAACAATGATTTTTTTAGGAAAATGCATCTTACCTAAATTGACTCTAGAAGAGAGAGAAATCAGTTGCCTTGAAAGAAATGGAGAATAATCTCATAGCATTTTTTCTCTGCCATCCCCCTACATGCTCACAAATAAAATATAATCATAGGTGATTTCTATCAAATCTTTATGTAAGAAACAATTCTAGTACTAGTTAAATGTTTCAGAACACAGAGAAGAAAAGCTTCCAAATTTCTTTGATGAAACAAGCAAAACACTGAGACTCAAATGTGACAACTACAACATGAAAAAGAAAACCAGAGAATGATTGCTTTTAGAAATAAAAATAATTATTATAGGGGCAGCTGGGTGGCTCAGTTGGTTAATCCTCAGACTCTTCTTGACTTTGGTTCAGGTCATGATCTGAGCATGACCATGATTTGGCTTAGGTAATGATCTCACAATCTGTGATCTCTCTCTCTCTGTTGCTCCCTGATCATACATGCACATAATCTTTCTCTCTCTCAAAATAAACAAATAAACATTTTAAAAAATGAATATCTTAAATATATGGTGCCCAGAAACATACTAACAGAGTATTATCACACAACAAGGTAAGATTTATCCAAGTAATTCAAAGAAATGTCAAAGACAAAATATAACCATATAATTTACCACAATAAGTCAACATTTAAAAAATCATAATCTCCACGGATATAGAATAAATATTCAATAAAACTCAGTATTGTTCTTAAATAATTTAATTTTTAAAAATCTTCTTTTCTTAGCTTGATGAATATATCAAACCAAAAGAAAGAATCATGTTTAATGTTGAAACTAGAAGCAATTGCATAAATTCAAGAACAAGATAAAAATATCCATCAGTGCTGCAAATTTCTGGAAGTACAAACAACACAATTTGATAAAAGAAATACACAAATGATGAAAATTAGGGGAAAAAAGAGAGACAAAAATCACTGTTTGCAAAATGTTATAATTATAAAGGTAGAAAACAGAATCACATAGACTGGAAAACCATTAGCATAGTCACTGAAGCAGTTAAGACAGTAAACATTCAAAGAAAATACAGTAAATATTCAATAACTTCCTCTTTTCTCTATATAATTGTGTCTTAAAACAACTGGGATAGGATAAGAAGGTAGGCAGCAATGCCAGCTGTAAGTGGGAGGTGAAAGGTAGAACGTCACAACAGCCAAAAACAAGATGTGGAGGGCATCCATGTGTGGGGGTGGGCCTGTGCTGGGTATTGGAGGCCAAGGGGAGTGAGGAGAGCAATAATATGAGGTGGAAGAGGGAAGGGATCTGCTAGTGCTGAGTGTTAGACCCTTAGTGGGGATAAAGTGGCAGTGAATATGGAAGATAAGCTACATAAAGGAAACTGATCAAAGGTATAGTTAATAGGAGCAAAGTTTCTTGCTTTAGAGAAGGGAGTTACAAGTATAGAAAGTGAGAAGATTAGAATGAAGCCTATAGTGTTGCATTGCAATTGAAATAAATTAGTGTAAACTCATGGTTTTCAATATATATATGAACTGACATGCAAATAAACATAAATATAAATTTTTATTCCTAGGATCTGTCCACTGAGAGGGCTTAGGAGCAATAACACCCTAACATCAATGAAGATACATAGCACCCAGATCTTGACTTCTAAATATAATTCTTCATTAAAATGAACCAGGCCTCCTTGGGAAAATGGCTGATTCTAGGGCTCAGATAGGGAAAGTACAACTGAGCCTCAAAAATCTTATTATGTCATAAAGCAATAAAGTGGTTAGACCAACTTGAAGGCATTTCCAGTGGACTGTGAACAAGCTGGACACCAGACTATATGATGATAATAACTCATTAAGAGACTTTGAACAAACTAGGAAATTATAATTTTACGTTTATTTCATATTTTATGGAAATTGGATATTTTGATACTTTCAAAATACCTCTTCACAAAGTACTTCTTAATTACAAAAGGGAAAAGTAAATTTACTGCAGAGAGGCTCTCCACACATAACCACCTTAATCAACTGATTTAAGTGAAATCATGTACCACCCGATAAGATGGAAAAAGAACACAGTATCACTTCTATGACATTTTTGCCAAAGATATCCTACTTGAATCTAATCATGAGGGAAGATCAGAGAAACCAAACTGAAGCATATTCTACTAAATAACTGATTTTTACTCTCCCAGCAATGAAAAGCAAGGAAAGTAGAGAATGTTCCAGACTAAACAAAGACAAGACAATGAAATGCAACACGAGATTTTGACCTGGATCCTTTTACTATAAAAATCATTATCAGAACAATTGGCTAAATTCAAATGGGAGGGGGCTAAGAATTAGATTATAGTAATTTATCTCTGTTAATGTTTTTACTTTGATGGATGTATTGTGATTACATAGTAAGAGTATTTCCCTAGTCTTAAAGAAATACATACTAAAATATTTAAGGCAAATTGAATGTCAAATAGCTCGGAAAAAAATAAGTTTCTTTATATTAAACGTACAAAATTTCTATAAGATTGCACTTTCAATTTTTTTAATTTTATTTTTAAAAATTTAATAGATTTCTCATATGATGACTTTTATACTTAGAAAATATGAGGAAAAGATATCATTCATAATAGCAAAGAAAAAAAAGATAAAATGCCCAGAAGTAAATTTTATTGAGTGGCATAAAAGGACACTTGCAAAAATTGGAAGTAGGGATGAATTGAATGTTATAAAGATACAAGTTCTTTTTTTTTATATGTTTATTTATTTGAGAGAGAGGGAATGAGAGCAGGCGGAAGGGCAGAAAGAGAGCAGAGAGAGATTCCGAAGATGGCTCTACGCTGTTAGCATGGAGCCTGATGCAGGGCTCAATCTCAAGAACCATGAGATCATGACCCGTCAAGAGCCTGATGCTTTACCGACTAGGCCACTCAGGTACACCTAGATAGTAATTCTTAAGTAGGAATATTCAATGTCATAAAGACATCAATGCTCCATAAATGAATCTTTAACACTTTTCTGAATTAAATACCCCCATGTTTATTTGCTGAAAAAGCCCAAATATTTCCAAAGGTCATATCGAGAAATAAACATAGAAGAAAAGGCTACGAGTCTTTTAAAAAAGAGTAATCAGTAAAGGTTAATTTTACCAGATACTGAAGTATATTATAATGCTTCAAAATCATAACAATGTAACACAAATGCATAAATACACAAGAAATAAGTAGAAAAAGTAAATAATAGTTTCCATAAATACATCCAGAATGCATATGAAAATTCAGCATATAATAAAAACTGACATTTCAAATTAGTAGGAAAAGATAGATTACTCAACAAATAGTGTTAGAATTGATTGGTTTTTTGGAAAAACATTAAGTTGTAGCCATACATCACTATTCTAAAGTAAATTTATTGAAAATAAATTCCAGATGCACCAAATATTTAACAAGCTTAATATTAAAAATAAAACTACATGAGTAATAAAAGAAAGCATGGAAGAATTATTTTTAAATTTTGGCAAGGAGAATAGCATTCTAAGAAAAAATCAATAACACAGGACAAAAACTACTCAAGCAATCTAAAATATTTGTATAACACAAAAATCATAAACATGAAAAAATACAAGCTGAGAAAAACACCTGTAAATTACATGCCAACAGGCTGATTTATACACAAGGATTTCTTTCAAATAAAAGGAAAAATAAACCTCAATGAATGGGCAAGGGACATATAAGTAGACTATTCACATAAATACAAATGACCACAAATATATGAAAAGATTTTAAATCTCACTCATAAAGAAATGCACACTTACAGAGTAATTAAAACCATTCCCAACTAATTTATTGGCAGAATATTTGTTTTATAATGCATGATATTAGTATAAATGCTGTGAAATAGGAACTTGCATATGCTGATGGTAGGAGTAGAAATTAGTACAAACTCTTTGAAGACAACTTGTTAATAGTTATCAGAATTTAAAATGCACATATCCTTTGGTCTTGCAGTGCTATTAATACACTTGCTTACCACTCAAGAAGGTAGTACAGGATGTTTATTTGATTTTAACAGCTAAAGTAACTAGAAACAAATTACCACTGTATTAGTAAGAATCCAGCTGTCAAGCGACTGAAACCACACCAGTAATTTCAATAGAAAAAAATGATACAAAGAACTGTTAGTCAAATATTAAAGAATTGAAGAGACAAAAAGGGAGCCGCAAATATCATGCAGAGAGCATCTACCACCACTTTTTTTTGCTGATGAAGCAAAGGGAAGAGGTTGAATTACTAAAACTTGGAGGCTGGAAGCAGTGGCCTCTTAAGAAGCAGTGCTTCTTAGGACCTCTGAGTGCACCAGCAGCTGATGCTGGATTATTGAGGGGGTGTGATGAAGTTATTTCTGGGAACACTGGGAAAATTGCAGATGGAATTATCTGCTATTGGTGGAACAAACAGCCACTGCTTGAGTGAAAAAGACACATTGCTGAAGAGACACTCACAAGGAGTAGCAAACCAGAAATAGAAAACAAAAGGAGGGGCCCCGGCATAGCTCAGTCAGTGAAGCTTCTGAGTGTTGGCTTCAGCTCAGGTCATGATCTCATGGTTCACAAGTTCCAACCTCACATTGGGCTTTGCTCTGAGAGTGCAAAGTCTGCTTGGGATTTTCTCTCTCCCTTTCCCTCTTTGTGCCTCCCCTGCTCACTCTCTGTATCTCTCTCAAAATAAACAAACTTAAAAAAAGAAAACAAAAGGATAAACTTGAATATGCATGGAAAATTACAAGGAAAATGTTTTTCATGATAGTTACTTCTGAGGATAAGATTAGGAGTATGGGTTAGGGAAGACTCATTCAACTTTTCAATAATCTCTTGTGCCTGATGCATATGTTATTACATAATAACTTTTAAAAGACACCTACTCACCAAAATTCCCACAAAGTATGTAAGATTTGTTCACCTTTCTTCCTTTATCACCTGCATGCTAGGCATTGGAGATACAAAGACAGGTGAAGGATAACCACTTATCTCCAGATATTTATCTAATAAGAACCATAACCTTAAGGCACATTTCTATGAGGTATCTAATGTGAAGTTAAAAGATAATAATAATAGAAGGGGTGTAGCAAAAGTACCAAAGGAGTTAGAGATCAGAGACATGGAAGACATTACTTCATACTGAAGAGGCCAGGAGAGTCTTAGTTGTTGACACTGGAATGATAAGAACAAATAGCAAAAGATAGATGGGAACTCCCAAGAGGAAACATGAGCTAAGGCATAAGAGTATGGTGAGGAGTACGATGGTGTAACTCAAAGAATAATTTTCCCCCAGCATAGGAACTCTCCAGCTCTGTTCTGTAGAGACCATATAGATTACTAGGTCACATTGTTTATGATAATATTGATCGCTGACTGGGGAATCGCATATGGACCAAGAGAAACTATAGATGATCTACAAATACCTAATGGAGAGCCACTGAAAAGGACTTTCCTGACTATAGTGACTTTTTTTATCATTATTAATATTTTACTGACATATAGTTGACACAGTTTGGAGATTCCTCAAAAAATTACAATAGAAATAGCATAGATCCAGTAATTCCACTATGGCATTTATTCAAAGAAAACAAAAACATGAATTTGACAAGATATAGGAACCGCTATGTTTATTGCAGCATTATTTGCAATAGCCAAGATATGGAAACTACAGTGACTCTTGGAACTGAGAAGTTCTTGCAAGAAACTTAGAAACAGTGTCTATGGAATTCTTTTATAAAGAGATTTTGGTTTCTGCAGGGTATGAGACTTTTAAGCAAGGACAATTCGACACCTGCCCTATGTGATTCTCATTACCATGAACCTGAACTACTATGCTGGGGGCTAAAGAGGATCGTGCTGCTGCTTAGGCACCTGTGAGAACCACTGGCACAGAAGAGGAACACCTTCTGGAAGATTACGATTCTATTCTACCCTTTGGAGCACATGTGCCAAATATGGTCATCTGAATGCTTCATTGAACCTATGAACTCCTCCTGTCCCCCTGAGCAGTATTGGAGATGAGTTTAAAGAATGTCAATCAAAGAATTTTAGCTGTAGTGGAAAGTTATATCAATGCAAGTGTAAAGTCTAGAACGTGAGAGGGCCGCCTGGGTGGCTCAGTCGGTTAGGCGGCTGACTTCGGCTCAGGTCATGATCTCCCAGTTCATGAGTTCAAGCCCCATGTCAGGCTCTGTGCTGACAGCTCAGAGCCTGGAGCCTGCTTTGGATTCTGTGTCTCCATCTCTTTCTGCCTCTCCCCAGCTTGCACTCTCTCTCTCAAAAGTAAGCATTAAAAAAAAATTTTTTTTAAGTCTAGAACATGAAAGGCAGATTTTAGCAAAAGCATGAAATTTTTAAATGCCAGATTGAAGATTGTAATCTAAGTTTTGGAAGAAAGTACAACCCTGACAGCTTTTGTGTAGAAAGCTAACATGATCAAATTCCTTTTCAAAACATCGTATTTTAAAAAAGGAATCTGGTCCATACTGTATGTCAGAAGGGACTTCAGAGATCAGTTCAGTGAAAGGTGATAGAGACCGATCTAGGTGGCAGAGGGAAACAGAGGACTAATGCAGGAGGTATTTCTGAGATAGACTGCCTAGAACAAAGCAGTAGCCTAAGATGTGAGGGTGACCTAGTGTGGCAGCTAGTGGAGAGATCTGATTTGCAATGCATTGCAGTTTACTTCAGGGTTTCCTGCCTGAACACCCAGTCATGATTTGAGCTCAGTTTAAGTTGCCATTACTTAATTTCTAAAGGTCACTCAAGATTTTCTGACAAAAAGTACAAGTACATTGAGATTGTTATAACAGTGGTAAGAAAAATAATAATAAATGCTTGTTTTTTCAAAAAAAATACATCTTTTCTTCTTTGGGATTAATAAAAAGTGACTTCTATACTGAAAAATAGAGTGGAGAAAATAATTTTCTGATACTTCTTTTCCTAAGTTACCAAGTAGCATTTTCCACAGGGACTATTATTGATTATACAAACACTAAAACATATAAAAACATTCAACCATCTTTCCCATCTTTTATTCCTTCTCGGAATATCCATTTTCATCATTTAGCTCTGTTTTTCAACCTTGTCTTCTTGTATACATTACATTACACAGTCTGCTTCTCTATCTTCTCCACTGACTGGCCACCCTTTTTCTTACTGCACTCCTTGGGTTTGAATGTTTTAAAACTTTAAAATGGAGCAATAGTCAGTTTTCCAGATAAATATATGTTTTGAAACTCCTTTCATCTTTAGCCACTAAAAAACTAAAACTCTCTCAAATTACAGGAAATGCCCTTGAAGTGTTAGGAATGATGACACAGTTTTTTCAGGTTTCCTGTAAATGTACATCATAAAATGAAAAAAAAAAGAGCAAGGAAAATTATCATTTAGGAGTACTGTCTTGTTTCTAAATTCCTTGAAGTGTCTCTAGTCTCCTCTTGAATGGCATTTTTTTCCTTCTACATCCTCCTATGTTGAAACAAGCAAGATGTACTTACAAATATCTTGTGAACCTGAAACACTTTTTCTTACTGGAACGAAAACAATTTAAAAAAAAACTTTGTTAAAGCACAGAAAATCTTTCTCCCAGATAAACTAGTAGTTAAAATGAAAAAAGCACCTTTGAACTTGTCCTTTCTCAGAAGAATAAGCCTAATAAGCATAAAGAAAATAGAAGTGTAGCTATTAACCCAAATAAAGATAGGTAACTAAACCATCTCCTAATAAGTGTAAAAGGGGCTTCCTCCAGACAAAAACTAAAAGACAGCTCCGACTTCTTTTAAAAACAAATTTAAGACATATTTATTCCCTTTGTTTCTTCAGTATATATAACTTATAATAACTTATAATAACAACAGGGTATGGATTTTCTACCTGGGTATGAAATAGACCCAGATGCTATTTCACCCAGGTAGAAAAACTACTATAGATTTTGTTAACTCTAAATTTTTACAAGGTCAGCAGATTAGCAGCCTTAATTCCAACCTTAATTCCTCTTGCCATGCAGCACAGTTAATTCACAGGTTCCAGGGATTAGGATATACACCTCATTGGGGCCATTATTCTGCTTACTACAGACCTCATAAGGGTCTTGTGAGAAATAAATGAAATAACATAACATGCAAAATGCTTACACACTGCCTATAAAAAGTCTTCAAACGTTATCCACATATAAAATTTACAGATAAGGTAAACATGACTCACTAAAGGTAACCTAACTAAACTCATCCAAAGTAAGACTATATATATAAAGGCTGGATTTTTTTCTAGTTTTACTAAGAAATAATTAACATATATCACTGTATAAGTTTAAGGTATATAGCATAATTGTTTGATTTACATATACTGTGAAATGATTATAATAGGTTTAGTTAACATCCATCATCACATATAGATATAAAAAGAAAATGGAAAAAATTATCCTTGTAATAAGAACACTTATGATCTACTCTCTTAACAACTTCCTTATATAGTATACAGCAGTGTTAACTATAGCCTTCATGTTGTACATTACATCCCTAGTGTTTATTTATCTTTTAACTGGAAGTTTGTACCTTTTGACCACCTTCCTTCAATTTCTCCTTCCCTCCTCCCACCCCTGGTAACCATAAATCTGATCTCTATGCGGTTTTTGTTTGTTTTTTTTTAAAGATTCTACATGTAATTAGATCATACAATATTTGTCTTTGTGACTCATTTCACTTAGCATAATGCCTTCAGGGTCCATCCATATTGTTGCAAAGGGTGAGATTCCTTTGTTTTTTATGGCTGAATAATATTCACTTGTGTATATACACCACAACTTCTTTATCTACTCAGGCATCAATGAACACTTAATTTGTTTCCATGTGTTGTCTATTGTAAATAATGTTTCTATGAACATAGGGGTACAGACAACTCCTTGAGTTAACATTTTCATTACCTTTGTATATATTCCCAGAAGTGGAATTGCTAGATCCCATGGTAGTTCTATACTCTACTGTTTTCCATAGTAGCTGTACCAATTTACAATCTCATCAACAGTGCACAGAGGTTCCCTTTTGTCCACATTCACACCAGCATTTGTTATCTCTTGTCTTTTTGATAATGACCATTCTAAAAGGCATCAGGTGGTATTGACGTTTTAATTTGCATTTCCCTGTTGACTAGTGATTTTGAGCATCTTTTCATGTTCCTGTTGGTGTTCTGTATACTTTCCTTGGAGAAATATCTATCCAGGTCCTTTGCCCATTTTTTAATTGAATTATTATTATTATTATTTTTGCTATTGAGCTATATGAATTATTTATATATTTTATTTTTTTAATTTTTTAATGTTTATTATTGAGACAGAGAGAAACAGCATGAGTGCTGGAGGGGCAGAGAGAGAGGGAGACACAGAATCCGAAGCAGGCTCCAGGCTCTGAGCTGTCAGCACAGAGACCGACACAGGGCTCGAACCCACAAACTGTGAGATCATGACCTGAGCCGAAGTACACCCAACCAACTGAGCCACCCAGGCACCCCTATTTACATATTTTAAATATTAACCCCTTATCAGATATATAATTTGCAAATTTTTTTTACTATTGTGTAGGTTGTCTTTTCACTTTGATGGTGGTTTCTCCTGTAGTGAAGAACGTTTTCAGTTTGATATAGTCTCATTTTTTTTAATTGCTTATGCTTTAGGTGTCATATCTAAAAAAGCATTACCAAGACCTATGTCAAACAGTTTTTCTATGTTTTTTTTTTCTAGGAATTTTATGGTTTCAGTGTTACATTTCAGTTTTTAATCCATTTTGGGTTAATTTTTGTGAATGTTGTAAAATTGGGGTCAAGTTTCATTCCTTTATTTTTGAATATCCAGTTTTCTCAGCATGATTTATTGAAGAGACGGTCTTTTCTAAATTAAGTATTCTTGTCTCCCTTGTTAAATACTAGTTGACTGTATTAGGTTTACTTCTGGACTCTCAATTCTGTTCCATTGTTTTCATACCAGTACTAACCTGCCTGAATGACTACAGCATTGTAGTATCCTGCTTTGTTCTTCTTTCTCAAAGTATTTTTGGCTATTTAGAGTCTTTTGTGGTTCCATTTTTAGGTGTGTTTTTTCTATTTCTGTAAGAAATGTCACTGGAATTGTGGTACGGGTTGCATCAAATCCATACAAATTTTGGTAATATTGACATTTTAATAATATTAATTCTTCTAATCCATGAACACAAGATAACTTTCCATTTATTTATGTCTTATTTGATTTATTTCACTAATATCCCAAAACTTTCAGAGTAGAAATCTTTCACTCACCTTGGTTAAATTCATTCCTAAGTATTTTATTGTTTTTGATGCTATTTTAGGTGGGATTTATTTTTTTTTTCAGAAAATTCATTGTTAATGTATAGAAACACTGATTTTTGTATGTTAATTTTGCATCCTGCAACTTTACTGAATTCCTTGATTAATTCTAACAGTTTTTTGGTTGAGTCTTTAGGGTTTTCTATATATAAAATCATGTCATCTGCAAATGGAGACAATTTTAGCTGGATTTTTTTAAGGTCCTTAACTGAACTTTCCTATTTATGCCCATTGCAGTTTGAATCATTCCCATTTATATCTTCCTTATAAGTCAAATTTAGTCAAATTATCGATTGAAAGCATCCTCACATGAGCTTTCATGAGATCATGGTTTCAGCAAAGACAGAGTTTGCTAAGGGAAGTTGTCTATTTGCTAGAGTTGGCACAAAGACCCAGTTACTAAGCAAGCAGGACACATTTCCAAAGAGAAGTCATAGACATAGAACATCAAGTAGGAACCTCTGAAGGGAAAACCGGGAGCTCCACTGCTTTCCATTATGTTCTATTCAGTTCTGAGATCAAATTGCTGCTGATTTTTCATCTTTTTATCACTTCACACAAGTGTCCTTGAGAGACACTACAGAGGGTAGCACATATCTCATCCCATTGATTCTAAATTAATTTGATCACTTAGCTCTCAGCTACTGTGCTTCCTAGGCTGCTAAAGAAATTGTCTTAGGGTGATTTTTTTTTTCTTTTGTACAAATAAAACTTGTCCAGTAGAAGCTGTGGATTTTCACAAAATTATATTCAATATTTAGTTGAATTCACATAGAAATTCAAAACTTTGACTACATTCAAGAATTTTTTCACAATAATAATAACATACAAAAGTATCATATGTAGGAATTAGTTTAACATGAGGACTTTGTCTAACACTATTTAAGACATAAATATACCCCTTCAAAAGGGTTTCAACTGCTGCCGCCTTTTCCCCTAAAGACTATAATTATTAATTTTAAAAAAACTGATGTGAAAATGTTAACTATCACAGGAGGATAAAAACATAGACAGGTTGACTTCTTCAAATCACACAACAAACTTACCCAATGAATATTAAAAAACAAAATAAATGCTTTATTGAAGTTGAAAAATATCAAGATTATTATCTTTGTTATCTCGAAGATATTTTTAAAATCTCAACTATCACTAGGACTGTTCCATAGTATTAGTCAGTATACTGATGATCAAATGATAGATCTATATATTTTATAGCTATGACAAGAAGTCTTGAGAAAATGCTCTGGGTGTACACTGACTATATAAAATAAGAAAATGCTGTCAATCATATAAACTTCAAAATATTTAACTCTGATTTGTAATTCCAATGATATTATAAATCAAAGACTACAAAATAAAAACAAAATTAAATAGGAATAAATTTCAGAGGAGAATAATGGAAATTATCTCTTTTGTTTACTTGAAAATTTTAATGACCATTCTCCTAGTAAAAATTAAGTATTAATTAGCTCACAAAGGGCAAGGCAGTAAGACTGACTCTGGGTAAGCAGAAAAAGACCTGCCAGAAACAAGGGGTTTAATCACTGGTGAGCCACATGAAAGTTCATAAAAATCCTCACTTTACAAAGTAAAATATTTGAAATCTAGAGGATTGAAATGACTTCAGGGAGAAAAAGCAGGATTTCTACATCTATTTTTTTTCCATATTACTCCTCTGTCAAAAAATTCTTCATGTCTCTACCAACCCACAAGGGCCTCGTTTCTTTCTTTTTTAAGTTTATTTTTTTTATTTAGGGAGAGACCGAAAGAGAATCCCTAACAGGCTTTACACTGTCAACAAAGGGCCCAATGCAGGGCTCAAACTCATGAACCGTGAGATCATGACCTGAGCAGAAATCAAGAGTTGGATGCTTAACCAACTGTGCCACCCAGGCACCCCAGAAGTTCCTCATTTCTTATATCTGGGGTTAAGTACCAGTGAAAACAATGACCAACTCTTGATGTATTCCTTACTCACTTGGTAAACTGCGAAGTGGAGGAGGAGGCACGTTGTTTATAGCTATCATATGAGACAAAATAGCTGCTGAAAGAGAAGACAGAGGCATCTTGATGGCTCAAAGGCAGATGATTAGAGGCTACTGGAGAGGCAAATGATCCTTCTTTGCCTTGAAGCATCATAAAGCAGAACCCTCAAGGTATTCCTTGATAGGCTGAGTACTACGGAATGTTCATGTTCACAGTTCTTATACAGTATACAGCATTTCCAAGAGTTAAATATAGACCAGAAAGAACTATACCCTAATCCTAGTCCAGTGAAATATATGAAGTGGGTTTTGTGACCTATCAAGAGTAGTAACAATGAAAAAGGAAATTCCACAAAGTAGACACAGGAGAATCAATAGTACATGAGTCCAGATTAAATGAAAGAATTCATTTTATTAGTCACCCATAGTCCAGAACCCTTTTTTCTACCTCCTAAATGTTTACATTTGGTATTAGACACCTTATTTGCAGCAGCAGCAACATTATTTATACTGATCTCCATGTCTACACACAGAAGGCAAAATATCTCATATCTCTTCCAATTATACACCAATAAACTTACCCCTGCTTATATGTAACCATATTCTACTGCAGTGTGATATGTTTTGGTTATTTTCTGCTGCTTCACAATAATTAGGGCTCATTACAATGTCTAGGGTTTAGAGTCTTAATTAATGTATCTTTTTATTCTGTTATCTCCCAAGCCTTTAAAAATATTTTCCTGGTGTCATAACTGCAATAAGTAATACTCAAAGGACTATGACTGATACCTGAGCCTGACCACTAGAATGGTGACCATTTACTGATCAACTTCATCTAAAAAACATTAATAACCAGAATTGAAAACTTTAGTTGTACTACAAAAGTAACACATTTATCTTGCAACAGTTCCTATTAAATTGTATCTGCACTAAATCAATCAATCAATAGTATCTGTGTAATAAACTTCACCATAACTTTTCAACTGAATATATTTTCCTGTCCCTAGTTTTATTAACTCTGGATTCACTGTAGACTCAAATTTGTCGAGTCTTACCATTGCTTTTCATTTTTATTTCTTTTATACTAGTCAGCTACCTTCACCTGCATAGCTCCTATCACAGAATGGTACCTTGACATCCCTACCATACTCCCCTGGTAATCCCCAAAGCCTTCATTTGACAGACCATCCCAGATCTATTCTCTTCTCATCCTCACATTTAAAACTCAAATAACCAAGGACCTCTTTAAAGAAGTTAAATACAAAGTACTTTTGCATTTTTCATGTATTTTTGAACAGATGGGACTCTATTAGATGATTTTTTTCCCTTTGACAAATAGTTTTGATCAAACAAATCAAAGAAGGAAGTTTTCGAAGGCCCAAAGTTCAAAATGATCAATTTCCTCTCTGATTCCCATTTCATCAGTTATTATTTTATTTATTTTCTAGGTTTTTTACCTTTCTTTTCTAAATTTTCACCTTTTCTTTTTTCTTTTCTGTATTTCCTAAATAGAAAACACATACAACGAAACCTACATATCATAGTAATTTCACGTCGAACTCAACCTTGCTTGAAAACTCTTTTTTTAGTACAGTTTATTGTCAAGTTGGTTTTCATAGAACACCCAGTGCTCATCCCAACAAGAGCCCTCCTCCATGCCCATCACCCATTTTCCTCTCTCCCCCACCCCCCATCAACCCTCAGTTTGTTCTCAGTATTTACAAGTTTCCCATAGTTTGCCTCCCTCCCTCTCCTTAACTATTTTTTTCCCTTTCCCCTCCCCTATAGTCCTCTATTAAGTTTCTCCTGTTCCACATATGAGTGAAAACATACGCCTGACTTATTTCACTTAGAATGAAATCTGGCCATTTGAAAACTCTTTTAAAAATATGACAAATTGACAATATAAGTAAGTAAGAACATCAAGGAGAAAACAGCAAAACAAACAATTTTAAAAGCTCACTTAATTTTATCTAAGTTTATATAATCTTCATGATTTGTGTATTTACTAGTATCTGCTGGTATACATTCTGGAAAGAATCCCTCAAATCACAAATGCATCTCCTCAAAATGTTTCCTTTTTTTTTGCAGTTTATTTATTTATTTTAAGAGAGACAGAGCATAAGCAGGGGTGGAGCAGAGAGAGAGGGAAAGCGAGAATTTCAAGCAGGCTCCATGCTGCTAGCACAGAACCCTACATAGGGCTGGACTCACAAAACTGTGAGATCATGACCTGAGCCGAAACCTAGAGTTAGACTGAGCCACCCAGGCACCCTTCCTTCAAATGTTTTCATTTAGTCTTTCCAATGTATTCTGAGTCCTCTTATGATTCTTTCTAAGAACAATAACATAATCATATAATCACATGATTTGTGTTTGATAGGAAGATACATTAAGTTGTCAATGCCTGCATATTCTCCATAAATCTAATCACTTCTCAAACACTTATTTATAAAATTATCCTAAGCAAGTCAGTTAATCTTAGTTTCAATATCCCAATCTATACATATAATGCAATCATATATATATTGATACTTATATCAATACAAATATTACAGTATATACATACATACAGACTAAATATGTAATCACAATGCATCATACTAACATGAAGATTAAATTAAAAATGAATCTAAATATCCTAGCACAGTTTCTAAATATATAATCATTGAATTATAATTTTATTAGTAGTATTAATATTAATATTGCTGAGATAAACCTTGAGAAATTCATATGGATTAAATACTTTTTAATCACTTTAAATACTTTTTTAAAATATTTATTTATTTATTTTGAGAGAGGCAGGAGAGGGAGGGCAGTGAGGGAGAGAGAGGATTCCTAGCTGACAGTGCCCAATGTGGGGCTCTATCCCATGAACCACAAGATCATGACTTGAGCTGAAATCAAGTGTCCAATGCTTAACTGACTGAGCCACCCAGGCACCCCTAAATACTTTTTCTTAATGATACCTTTCATATGGGTTCCACTCACTCCTGCTACATAGTCAGCAGTAGTATATTACAGATTTATTGTCCAAGATATACCTTAGGTATAGATTCTGTATCACAAAAAACAGTAACAAGAATAACCAAATTTACCATGAAAATTTTCTATACACTACTAACATTTCCAAATAAAGTATTTCCAAAAACAATTCTTCAATTAAAATTAAAACAACTGTTTTAATTCACATATTTATATTTAAAAATATAATAATCAATTGTAATAGCATCCTATGGTGACAGTTAGTAGCTACACTTATGGTGAACATACAGAGATATCGAATCACTATGTTGTAAACCTCAAACTAAAACTAAAATGTGTGTCGACTATACTTCAATAAAAAAAGGTTAATAAATTGAAAATATATATAATTATCAAAACATTTGTATAAATGAAAAGTGATTAGATTCAAAACTCATTTATATATATAAAGTGCTACATATTATATCATTGGCCAGTCTGTTCTTTGAAAGGACAGCCCATAAATTACAAGTGCACATGCCTATAATAATGGCAAATCAAAGTAAATTATATATGTATTACATATATTCACATGAATAGTATCCAAATTAACCAAAAAATACATAATTTATACATAATTTCATACACATAGAAGTTTATAAAGCAATGAATTAATAAAATACAATATTTATTTATTTATAAATGCATATATGCAAATGAAGCATATATAGTAATTTGTACTGCTTAGTTCAGGTCTTACCTTTAACCCATAGCAAAAAGAACCAGAGAGGCTTGACCTGAAAAGGGATTCTTAGAAGTTTGTGAAAGTATGAGCAGATCAGGAAATGATAAGCCATGGGATATCTGCTCCTTTCTCCTTCCTCAAAAGGATTAAACTGT
This sequence comes from Cryptoprocta ferox, assembly GCA_028646485.1. Lineage (NCBI taxonomy): Eukaryota > Metazoa > Chordata > Mammalia > Carnivora > Eupleridae > Cryptoprocta > Cryptoprocta ferox. Next base: position 45,608,476 of record CM053569.1, read on the forward strand.
ACTTTATCCATGAACCCTAGCAATTGTTTTCTCTGTCTACATTCTTCAGAAAATATGTATAAAAAATTTGGGATCTCATTTACAAATAAGAATTCCAATTTAAATACAGAGATCACCATGAAGATGAATCCAGATGCAATTTGATTTTTTTAATTGAGGATATTTCTCAACAGATATAATAACAAATGCTTTTTTAAAACATACACATGAATTATCTGTCTGAAATGACTCTTAATAGTCTTAAGCAAAAGGATCAAAGTAAGACTTCATATCAGCCCTTTTTATAAGAAATATAAATATTCAGCAGGAAAGGCAAAACATTTTAATATTGAAGGAAGACTGTTTAAAATGATCAAGATGTTATCGACTGTGATGACTATAAATGAAAAACATCTCAAATGAAATAAACTGTTCAAGGAAATAATTAAACTTTATAACAACTATGTAGTCTTGAAAACTACTGAGATCAAAAATCTTTGTCAGACTTAATGGTATTAGTAATTCCCATGATGTCTTTTAAATAAAATTATTTATATCACAAAAGTTTAAAAATATCTTCTCTTACTGACTTTAAACTCCTTTCCTTTAAAGGCACTCACAAACAGATGGAATCTCCTTATTGAAGATAGTTTTTTCCTAAATAAAGGATACAAAATGTTTACATCACCAAGAATTTTAACCATAATAGCATATTAAGACATTCACTTTACTAGATTATGAGTGCCCTAGTATTTTAATGTCTGTTCAAAACTCACTCTGAAAGCAACAAACCCATCTGTGTTCCACTTATTACAAAACTCTTTGAGTTTATCTGATCAAAGTTTACTTCAATAATATAGTGAATAAAAGCTAATTCATAGCACTTCGGTTCAAATTTCTATTCTAATAAGAGTAAGAATTGAGTGACTGATAACACCTGTGAAGTTTATTCCACTTGCCAAGGTAAGTGATTTCCACGCATTATTTCCTATTTAATTCAATCTTTGTGAAAGTCAATGTAGCAGAAACTGACACTATTCCCATTTTACAGATCTGGAAAAAAAAATCTTGGTGATAATAAATAATTTCCCAGGTTTTCCAGCCATTGAAACGCACCTCAGGATGCAACTTCTGGCTGGCTCTTAGCCTTTTAGTTTAGCATCCACTCAAGCAAAGGAAAACATGGCCAATAATCATTTTCCCAGACCTATTTTAAATGTTAATGCCTCTTGTTAGAAGGAAGACCCTATTTAAACAAGTTCTTAACAAAGATGCGCAATTTTTCTTGCATGTTATAAATACTGGCTGGCATAGTTTCTTAGGTGCACAATCTATTTGTTCTCTTGACTTTTTTTCCATATACATAAGTTTGAATTCACAATATTTTGCTCTGCAGGTGCTCAAAATTCATTTAAATTTAAAAGTACTGTATCCACCTTAACTGCAGAGGAAATAAACCAGTCTCCCTGATCTAAAAGGAAAAAGAAATAATAATGCCCCTTTTTCTTTCTTCTTCCCTTGCACTTTCTTTAGTATGACTTTGATATTCTCAAAGATTAACTTAGCTATATTCATAGCTGCCTAAAGAAGCATCTAGAAGGGTCAAACATGTGTTCAGGGCACATGATTCCTTGTCCAATCCTGCCCATTCCTTATACAGTCTTACCTTCTAGCTTGTGGGATTATACAGCCAGAGGAGTAAAATATGGACATTGCAACATTGATAGAGCCTATGACCAGCATAAAACATTTCCTCCTTCTTGGGGCAAATTTATTGAGCACCTTTTATTTCCTGAACACACGATCCGCCTTCCCACTTGTACAACAGACAGAATTGGACTCACTACTTCATCCAATCTAGGTTCGACTTTCTAAAGGTCACATAATGAATAAGAAAAGGAGTAATAATTTAAGCCCAGATCACAAATTCTTTGCCTTGCTAAATTCTCCCTCCTGATTGGTGTCCCTTCCCTGTCTTATTTAAGGAGTGAATATTATTTCCCTCTTCACCCAATAACTTGTAGTGCTTCTCAGTTTACCACACCATAAGTGACTTTTATGAAGATACTATTCACAAAATCAAATGAGCCACTAGTCACCTTGTTTTTTTTTTTTCTAATGTAATCTCATTGTCATTTAGGTTTGACATTTCAGAGACTTGAACTTCAATGCGCTGTACTATCCAAAGTTGCCTGGGGACAAGTGCTGAGCTGTGCTTTTCCCCCAATGATTCAAGAAAGAACATTATTCTTCTTTCTTTATTGCTCCAGTCTTCCAATCTACACTTCCACAAATCACTATAATTTGCACCACACAGTACACTATCTGTATGAGGTGTCCTGTAGCAACTTCTGAAATGACCTACAATATTATAAATCATGGTGCTATTTTGGCATAAGATGTTACTTAGGTAAATATCCATTGTTGTGCATTTTTTCTCTAGAGAACTATTAGTCACATTTTATTGTTCGGAAAGAGAGCCTGTTACCAGTCATATTTTTCCGTTTGTTGTTGTTGTTTGGTGGCTGTTGTTGTTTAAAACCACATTTTAGTGTTTACTAGACACGATGTCTTTGAACAAAAAATGTACGTATGCATTCATACATTAATAAACTGTAGTTTACATGAAAGATAGATGATGCCCATTTGAATGTTTTTATTAATCATTACTTTGTTACATGGTATCTGCAACAAACAGTACAGATTTACAGGCAATGACAAATGGCTTAGTTGAAGCAAATCCCTGACTTTACTAGGTCAAATACAAGCGAGAACAACGTTCCAGCAAAAACTGGCTGAAACACAGTTTTAGATCACATCAATTCTGATGTTTTATCTACTTTCTGTGATATATCAAATTGTTCTTCAAAATTGTGCATGATTCACTTTTTTGATTGGCTGGATAAAAAAAATCCTACAAGTTTTTCAGGGCTTGAACGGCTCTTTTCTCTATCAACTGCATCAGTCAGGGTCTGATCAGAAAAGCAGAACCATTCAAAAAATGGTTATGAAATAACCATTCAAAAATATATGAAATAAGGGAATTATTATAGAGATTTGAGCTTACACAGTAACACAATATAAATCCATCTCATCAACTCATTGATCATCTTTTAACTTATCTGATTTCCATTTTTCCTCTAAATAGTCTCCTAAAACTATTAAGAGAAACTACCAAATCACCATGCAAGTTACATTCAAGTTACATGCAAAAACAGAGCAACAATATGGTTCAAGGTATCTGAATACCAACTGCAGGATAGTTCTTGCAAGTTTTCAATAAAGTAGTCATAAAAATTCCATAGAAGACAAGATGTATAATATTGAAACTTAAAAATGATAGATCCTTTAATGACAAAATCTGGAAGAACTCTATGAAATTTTAAAGCATATGGGGTAGGACTGATGAGAATCTGCCTGTAATGTGTTGAAATATGTCCCCCAAAAATGATATGTGTAAGCCTGTTAAAATAATCAAACAGGACAATTTAGTTGATCTAAGCAAATTTCATTTCATACTTCATGAAGCAAACAGTCTCCACTCTGAAGAGTCCAGAGAACTACAAAGCAAGGAAAAAACTGCAGCTTTTATAGAAGAAAGCAATCTGGGAACAAGCAGAGAGTATTTGGCTCTGGTTGATTGGCTAGAGTTACACATATGACCTTATTTAGAACAGGAAATCATTACTGATTCTTGGCAATCACCCATGGATTGGCTTGTTGGGTGTATTGTGTTTCTGCTCAAGCAGAGCATTTACAGAACATGAGTTATCTAAGTTTCAGTTTGCTGATGAGGCACCTCAGCAGAAGCAGCTTCAATCAGGACCCAGAAATTTATTTCAATAAATCCTTATTTGTAAATAGAATCTTTACAGGGATAATCAAGTTAAAATGAGGTCATCAGGGTGGGCTCTAATCCCATATGACTCATAAAAAGGGGGGATTTAGATATTCAGAGAGAGAAGACAATGAGAAAACACAAAGGGCTATATAACCAGAATCAGACATCTACAAACTGAGGAATGCTAAGGAAGAAGCAAGTAAGGATTCTCCCCTAGGGCTATCAGAAAGGATACAGCCCTGCCAACATTTCATTTTGGATGTTCAGCCTCTAGAACTGTGAGACAATAAATTTGTTGCTTTAAACCATCCAGTTTTTCGTGCTTTGTTACAGCAACCCTAGGAAACTAATGCATTACCTACGCTTCAGCATACAGCATAGTTCATAATATGGTCTTACATCAATTTAAAAAAGTATATATTCTTCATCCTAAGCCACTCTTTTCAGGTTGTTGTGTAAAGTGCACTAAAAGCCCCTGCGAGCACCCATCCTCTGCCTTGCAAATTCCTTCAGGTTTGCTTTTTGTGTGTGTGCTCTAATAACCCCAGTTCAACCTCCTCCTACTCTTTTCTTTATTCCCCAATAGCCTCCCAAGATCAATTTGGACTCTCTCCCCCCTCAGCTCTGCCCTTATTCCATCTCTTGAGAATATGCCACATAGAGTAGTCCACTGATTCTGTGAATCAAAGCACCCATTCTTGTTGCCCTTCACTTAGCCCACAGCCAAACTGGAAAAGAGTATCACAAGATAATAGGAAGACTTATAATTTTTTTCTAGATAAGTGAACTTATGCTCCTAGGCACCAAAACATTAATTTGAATTTTTCACCACTTTGTTCCTAAAATATAAATAGATGATAGATAGATAGATAGATAGATAGATAGATAGATAAAATAACAGAAGCTGCTGAATATATATTTTTGGCTTATTGATTCAGGACTATCATTAAGAATATCAATTATATTATAATACTGCCTTTAGAAACTATTAGAGTGTGTAATCCTGCCCAAACCTAATAGTGGACTCAATCTTTAACTGCAGAGATTTTTTTTCTGATTTTAACATTTTTTTAATTTTTTCTGTCAGTTATTTCTGTCATCTGTTAATGTGGCAACTTCTCCCCTTTAATTTGTTCTTCCTAACTGTCCAAGGATATCAGTTAACCGGCCCCAAGAATAGGTTTAGTCTTAGCTACATAGGAAGCTGCTTCTCCAAAGGGCACCTCCTTCTCAGGGGAGCTTATGCCCAATGACACATAGATAAGTAGATAGGTATGTAGCTAGGTAGGTAAGTAGGTAGACAGATATAGAGATATAGGTATGTATGTACATGTGAGAGAGAGAGAGATAATATATTATCATTCCAGATGGTTGGTTGGTTATTTGAGAAAAGAGTTTGCCTAAACATCTTAAACTATCACAACTCTTGCTGTACTTCATAATGTTTGATGAAACTGATCTTTTCAAAACATTGCTACTACTGTTATGTGTTCTGAACACTGCATTGTTTTCCTAAAATTCTAAAAGCACTCTTACATATTTTAAAGTTTTTAATTATTAATGGTTTTTATTGTAATTTATATAAATATGCTGCTTCTTAATTAAATAAGAATTAATTTTGTTTTTGACATAACTGGCAATTTAATTAAAAGAACTTTCATCACAATTAGAGTTTTGTGACAACACCTTTTTAACAAATTCAACTGAGTTATACATTTTTCTATTATGTCCTTTCAACTGGTAACTGGGATTATGAAATTTATCTCTAAACTTGAGTGTACATCTTTCTTGGGCAATTAAAATGAATTGTGTATAGAGAATTTGCTGTCTTCTACTTAGCCATGCTGTGGCTTCACAATGGAACGCGGTAAGAGACTTGATACCCATCACTATCATCCTACTGTAATACAGATGTTTCCAAATAATCTGCACCAAAAATATTTTTCTTGGATAGTCAACTGCTCAAAAAAATAGATCACTTGTTTTTAAAAGTTCTACATACAATTGCTTGCAATTAGGCTCTAAAGTTTCTTGAGTATGATAATGATGATAATGATAGTCATAAGTATTTTGAGAGTGATCCATAGCAAGGAAAAAATAAGTGAGGTTGCATTACTGTCAGTCATTGCTAAGAATCTATTAGTAGAATATGAATCATTTAAAAATCTTAAAAAGATCATCAATATGATACTTGCTTATTTCACATTAAATTATACCTACTGAACTAAAGGCAAGTCTAAAACATGTTTTGAGCCCCAAATTTAGAATGTCATATCTATTTTTTTAAGTTTTAAAGGCAGATACTCTAGGGAAAATATCATAAATATTCTTCAAAAAAAAAATACTCCAGTGCAACCTTGACTAAACATTGAAAAAGACTGTCAAGCTGAACAGTTGACTGATGATGACCCTAGTTGAGATGTCTGTTCTCAGCTCTATTTTCAAAAGCATCATTCTGCAGTCTCCTGGTAAATTGCCAAATCTGTCTTGAATTGCTGTTAGGTTCCAGCCATATCTGTCTATTCATAAAAAGTAAAAAAAAAAAAAAACTACCAATAAACTTTGGCCTTTGAATTTGAGTTCTCATCAATGAGCAGTCATTGTGTATTTTTTCTTTCCTGAGAGCATTTACCCTTTTAGTGAAGTGCCTGAATTACACTCTCTACAATAAAAGCATTTCAGAATAAGTTGAAAACGTTAGGACAGATATCTGAGACAACGAAGAATTCAACCAATACACAATTTTAAGTTAAAAAGACATCTCATAAGACATGGTTTTAGCATTACTATTTATGAACCAATTGATATAAGAGGTATTGCAGTGCTCTTCAAAACCAGAATATTTTGAGTATGAAGCTGTACCTAAGAAGTACCTAACTTAGACTTGAAATTACACAGAAAGGAAATAAATACTAAACCTGATAAATAATCTTCTTTTCCTCAAGTCACTTCAGGGAACATTATAGCATGAGAGTCCTAAAGTAAGGAGCAGAAGAGTCATCAGGAATCTTACTTATTACATGAGATAGAGGAACCAGAGAACTTGCAAGATAGGCAGGCCACAAGAAGCTGGGGGCCCAAACAAGAGTCTCCACAACAAAGAGTCAAGCAAGTCAAAGATAATTATTAACCAGTACAAGGCACCCACAGCAAAAAGGGACCCAAGACTTCTGAAGAAACATTACAACCAAGTTCATACTCCCGTCTATGTACTTATATGCAAGCCCAACTGGGGCAGGCTCACACATTGACATGATTCTTGATCCTTTGTGCAAATGTAATACTGAAAAATACTTGATTTTATGATACCATCTGTGTCTACTATTGAAAAAAATGAGAAGATCCAAGACAGTGATACCTCAAATAACCTCTGGGTATGAGTTATATATATCACTTTAACTATATGCACTCTCTTCTTTTGTATCCTTTTCAGTGTTTGCAATATACAATTCTGATCTTGGAAGACAAAGTAGCTTTCCTCCAATTCCACATAACATTCTTCATATAGGAGCAAAGGTTGAGAATAACTTTGTTAAAATGGAGAAACTATTATTCCTGGAAGGTTAGGCATGTCCCCAAAGAATCAGATAAAGGAAGTATTTCTTATGCCAATTACTATATGATTGCTTTCATAGGTGAATATAAACACAGAGAAACATAAATAACATCTGAGTTTTCAGAATAATGTAAGTAAATAAAAGAGAATCAACATTACTCTTTCCCATAAATAATCTTAGACCCTGTTAATATCTGTGCCTTTTAAAATTATAATCATACAGGGGTGCCTGGGTGGCTCAGTTGGTTAAGCATCCGACTTCGGCTCAGGTCATGATCTCATAGTTGGTGAGTTTGAGCCCTACATTGGCCTCTGTGCTGACAGCTCAGAGCCTGGAGTCTGCTTCAAATTCTGTTCTCCCCTCTCTCTCTGCCTCTCCCCTGCTCACACTCTGCCTCTCTTTCAAAAGTAAATAAATAAACAAACAAAGAAACAAACATTAAAATTATAATCATACAACTTTTGCAGAGAAAAACAGAGGAAATTAAATTGTGATAGAGTTTTCAAGAAATTATCACTGCCTCCTCCTAAATACGCAAGTATATCAACCCCCACAATTACAAGTGTTCTTTAGGTGATCTAGTGTTTTATGCCAAAATTTGAACTGCCAAGATAAACACTCCCTAGGAAAGAAGTGATAGTGAATTTACAATTGTCTTATTACTTCAAAATTGGAAACAGGCTAAGACCTTGGTATTCCTGGGGTAGGTCACAGTTGTGAAATTCAGCTATGCCATTAGTCAGAACAAATCGCTGACCTAGTTGTTAACTGAATCCAGACAATTAGTAGATAAAAGCACACAATGGAAATCAGAAAGAGTCAAAAGCAGGTAAAACATAGAGAAAAAGCTAGTATTGAAGTCAAGAGAACAAAATTCATTCCAAACCAAAGAACCAGGTGAGGTACAAAAAGGGCTACAGGAAAATGTAGAATGTTAGCTTGTTCTCTGGGAGAATAATCGTTCTGAAATGATGAGGACAGTCTATGACCTTTATCTTTGGAGGCCTAGGCCTAATTGGACTGATCTGCTCTTTCTCTGAAGGATCCCAATGGGACAAGAGAATCATTTCCAATCCCTTAAGGCAGTTAGGGCCACGTAATCTTGCCTAAAATTTTGGAGAACCTATTTTATCCCTGTTTTGTCCCCAGTCCATAAAACAGTGCCTGACACATAATAGATAATAAGTATTTTTACTTATTACACTCAGAACTTATTAGAAGCATCTATTCCTCAAGGGTTCAAAACTGTCAATGTGCCTTGATTAAGTAATACAGCAACAGTATTTAACACATATATAATACTTTATAGTTTATGAAGCATTCTCACCTATATTATCTCATTTGACCTTCACAGCCTCTCTGAAGTAAATATTAAGTATAATCATCATCCCATTGATGTAAAACCCTGGGGCTCAGAGAGATTAAGTGACTTTTTCAACTCATTTAGAGTATGAATAAGTAGAGGAACTGGAATGAGAAATTAGAGGAGTTGAGTCTAAGTACTGCTCTCATATGATAGAAATAAGATGTTCAAAGTTAGAAAAAAATTCCACTGATTTTCTGATCCTGGTGCTTAAGAAAGGAAAGCATATATCCAACCTCCTGTAAGCACTCAAAACAGGCCACATCTTCAACCAACATCAAATACAACGCAAAGCATAAACAAGATGCTTATCAAATCGAAGCAGAATGTTAAATAAATATAGGTATTTTCCAAAAAGCATCAAAGAGTAAAATAAAAGACATGAACTTTATTTTTTTAACATTTTTATTTATTTTTGAGAGACAGAGAGAGACAGATCATGAGCAGGGGAGGGGCAGAGAGAGAGAGGGAGACACAGAATCAGAAGCAGGCTCCAGGCTCTGAGCTGCCACCACAGAGCCCGATGCGGGACTTGAATCCATGAACCGTGAGATCATGACCTGAGCCAAAGTCGGATGCTCAATCAACTGAGCCACCCAGGTACCCCAAAAGACATGAACTTAATCTAAGATAAAAAATAAGATGTGAATATGATATCCAGAAAAATGAGTGAGAGTAAACAGAGACCATTTATTTGCTAATTTAAAGCACAGAAATCCTATTTTTCAAAAACTACTTAATTTCCTGCTATTATATTCTTTATTACAACATGACAAAGGCAGAAGGGTATAAAAATTACTTAATTAAAGAACTGAGTTATGGGGCGCCTGGGTGGTTCAGCTGGTAGAGCATCTAACTCTTGATTTCAGATCAGGCCATTACCTCATGGTTCGTGGGTTTGAGCCCTACATCAGACTCCATGCTGGCGCAGAGCTTGCTTGGGATTTTCTCTCTTCCTCTCTCTCTACCCCTCCCCCACATTCTCTCTCTCTCTCTCTCTCTCTCTCTCTCTCTCTCTCTCTCTAAGTAAATAAACTTAAAAAAAATAACTGCATTATAAGTAAAAATTTTATCAGAAATTAAAAAACTAAACTTTTTATATTAAATACTTTCTTTATGATTTTAAGTTCTAAAAGAAGGCACTAGCAAAATGCTATATGAAGATGGTCCTCTAAATTTTAAGACAAATTGAAACCTTTCATAAGAAGTGTTTAGACAATCCATTTAAGAGTAGTTTTGCTCTATCAAGCCTTATAAGACATTCAGTGAAAATGTATTCCATGGCTCCAGGAGAAAAATAAATACAGAGGTATAATTACTTCAAAACAGGGAAGTTCTACTATCACTCCTATTCCCAAACATATGGTTGATTGAGAGCGTATTACTGCTTTGACATTTCCTCTGTCTTTGCTACTGGCTAAGGTAGCAGCATCTATCTAAATATAAATCCAGATCATCTTTGTCTGAAAGTTAGTTCTCTGGACAACTGAAACTCTGGCTGCCTTTCACTAGGGCATGCTCAACAAATATCTACCTTGGGTAACATTACATACATGAAGCTCCACCCTGGAAGCAAATGTGCTAGCTGAGAAATATACCCTCTGATGTCCTCTTGTGGACAAAAGACCACATTACGACTACTATCTAACCATTCTGTACTCAACAAGAAACTAGGGCCATTAGTATATTTATATCATTTGGATAGAGGGATAGCCATATAAAATTGATAATTCATCTAGCCTAATGGCTGGAAGTATGGAAAGAAGTGTGCCTTCCCATACAGAGATAGAAAAAAAGGTATAATATGGTTAGTGTTTAAATTCAATTTTGTTCATTGCAGATAATTCCATTTTCATATTAAGGAAAGTTCTGAGTTTCTGCAGAAAATCTTCAGAAATACAGGTTTATTTATGATATATTGACATTGGTCTTATGTTAAACATAGCCAGGGAAATTTCTCAATTTGAATTCACAATTTACCTATGTGGATTAACAACAGAGAAAGTAAGAATCCTTAAAAATTAAAGTTAATTCAAAATGTCAGTGTAACCTACACACTATTATTCAATAATCCACTCATCTATTTTAAAATACTTGTATTAAATCACTAAATTTTATCAACGATATATCCATTATCTATGATGCATCCCTTATGACTAAACATATTTATCCACTTACCTCTTATTTCTTCCACTTGTAAAATATTTTCCCTCTTTCAATATTGAACCCAAGTATCACATTTTCTACTCTGACACATTTGTTTTCCTCCTTCCCAGGCATTTACATATTTTTATTATTTTTTAATTGTATTTATTTTATTGAAGTATTGAAGTATTGAAGTATTTTATTGAAGAAATTGTATTTATTTTAATTGTATTTATTTTATCGAAGTATATAATTAACATACAATATTATATTAGTTTCAGGTGTACAATATAATGATTCAATAATTCTATATGTTCCTAAGTACTCATCACAACAATGCACTCTTTTTGGAGGGGGGATGCAGCAAAAGCAGATGTTAGAGTGAAATTTATGCTATAAATGCTTATATTAAGAAAAAAGTTCAAATTAAAAACTTAACTTTATACCACAAGGAACTAAAAAAAATGGAGCTCAGCTGATTTTTAGTAGAGGAAGAAAATAACAAAGAAAAATCATAAATAAATAAAATAGAGACCAGAATAAACAGTAACATAACATTGAAAGTAATGACCAGTTTTTCCAAAAAAAATAATAATAATAAGCAAAATTAGCAATGCTTTAACTACATTAACTAAGGGAAAAAAAGAGAGAGAGCGAGAGAGAAGACTCAAAAACCAAAATGAGAAATGAAAGATAAAACAATACAACAGATAACCACAGAAATATATAGTGTGACAACAGATAACTACAAACAATTATATACTAACAAATCAGATAACTTAGGGAAAACAAAACTGATAATTCCTAAAAATATACAAGTTACCAAGATTGAATCATGAATCTTAAATCCAAGAAATAGAAAATCTTCTTAAGCCAATAACAAGAACGCAACTTGAAATATGAATCAAAAATCCCCAGAACAGAAAACACAAGACTACATGGTTTCATTGATGAATTCTAGAAAACATTAAAAAATTATTAATAACAATGACAACCTTTATCAAAATCTTACAAATAATGGAATAAAGGGAACATATCAAAATCATTCTATGAGGCCAGTATTACACTGATACAAAAGCAGGATAAAAACAATACAAGACCAAAAAAAGTCTAGTTTTTCCGATGTTAAGTATTGCTACTCCAGCTTTCTTTTGACATCCATTTGCATGATAAATGCTTCTCTACCCCCTCACTTTCAATCTGCAGGTGTCTTTAGGTCTAAAATAAGTCTCTTGTAGGCTGCATATAGATGTCTTATTTTGTTTTATCCATTCTGAACTGATGTTTTTCAATTGGAGCATTTGGTCCATTTACATTCAAAGTAATTATTTTGTCATGTTATTGCTTGTTGTGTCATTGCTTCTGGAGATTTTTTCTAATCCTTTCTTGTCTTTGTCACTTTGGGTCTCTCCTTTGCACTCAAAGCATCCCCTTTAATATTTCTTGCAGGACTGGTTTAATGATCAGAAACACATTTAGTTTTTGTTTGTCTGGGAAACGCCTATTCTGAATGATAGTCTTGCTGGATTGAGTATTCTTAGCTGCAGATTTTTCCCATTCAGCACGTTAAATAGATCATGCCACTCCCTTCTGCCTTGTCAAGTTTCTGTTGAGAAATTTCCAGCTAGCCTCATGAATCTTCCCATGTAAGTTAAGGACTTCTTTTGTCTTGCTGCTTTTAAGATTTTTTCTTTATTACTATATTTTGCAAGTTTAATTGAAATATGTCTTGGTGAATTGGCTGCTTTCGTTGATTTCCAGCCTTCTTCTTCTTCCAGCCTGCTGTTCATTTCCCATCTCATTTATTGCATTCTTCTTGGGAGTGAAGTAGGAGGACCCTAGGCTCATCTTGTCCCACAAACACAACTAGAAAATTATCAAATCATCCTAAATACCCCCAGAAATTGACCTGAAGATTGATAGAACAAGCTTCACAACTAAAAGGAGAAAGAGACCATATCAAAAAAAGGTAGGAAGCGTGGAGTTGTGGTTTAGGGGAGAAAAGGATCATGAGTGCTGCAGAGGGGAGGGATCCATCGTTGTAGAGAGGAGAGAGAGAGAGAGAGAGATAGTAGAGTACACAGGGGAATGCAGAAGGAAAATGTTTCTCCAAAGCAGTTGGCTTGGAAAACAAGTGGGGTTGAATTTCATGAGTTCTTGCAACCGGTGGGCTTAAACCCTAGAGTTAAACCCTAGAGTCAGCAGGCTTGGCTGAGATAGAGCCCGAAAGGTACTACCTTGCTCATGGGGAGAAGGCAGGCAGAAAAGCAGGGGCATGGAAACAGCAGAAGATCGCTGGGCACACAATGGGGAGATTATTTGCTCTTCTGGGAGCATATCCCTGAGAGGCATCATTTATGGATATGCCACTGTGGGAACAAAGGAGCTGGCTGACACCATTTCCCTCCCCTGCCCCTCAGCATAAACACAAAGCCACCAGCATAAAGCAGCAAAGGAGCACCAACACTGGCTGCTTAACTTGTTTACACCAGGTCCCACACCCCTGAAACTTGTTAACACCAGGCCCCATACCCCTGAACTCTGGCAAGACTGCCCTTCTCAGTCAAGTTTGCCTCAGTCCCAGCATAGTGAACCCCTCACCCAGAAGAATGGCACAAGCCCCTGCCCACACCACGTCTCTTGACCAGAAAGTTCTGCAGGGCCTCGGTTCTGGTGGACATGGTGTCAGGTCTCCTTTCACAAGCAGCTCAGAGCACAGCTAGCTAAAACTAGCCACATTTAGGCCAGGGACAAGACACTGTACACAGCAGGCAAGGAGAGCCTCTATAGATCATTGGCCTGAATGATAGAGCAGTCAAAACACAATAGCAGAGTGCAGGTAACACACACCAGATGCACTTCCTGAACTGCCAGACCCTGGGCGCTACATGACCTCTTCTTCATAAACCCATTACTTTTAGAAGCAGGAGACAAAACTGGGTTTTCTGACACAGAGAAGAAGACAGAGACTTAAAATATAAACACAGAGGAATTTATCCCAAAATGAAAAAACAAGATAAGGCCACGGCCAGAGATCTAAATGAAATAGATATAAGTAATATGCTTGATGGTGAATTTAAAGCAACAATCATAAGGATACTCACTGGGCTTGAAAAAAGAATAGAAGACATCAGTGAGACCCTTCCCAGACATTTAAGCTCTCCTCTATTAGGCCTCCATTGCATTTGCACAAAACTCCAACACAGAACTTACGCTATTTAATCATGTATACTTTTCTCTCCAGTACTAAACTGATTCATCCTAAGGAAAGGCATCTTTTCATCATCATCTATTGTTTATTTAACCTTCTATCTACAAGGCAAAGCATAATGCCTTGGATATATGAAGGATTCAATAAATGTGTACTGAATGATCAACTGATTGATTAAATGGCTGAATATTAGGAAGTAGGAATAAAATTAATCATTCAGCTGTTCTGAATTATATTTAGTCTTTCTCTTGTCCATTTCAAGCTGACTGATATAAATACCGGAAAGGAGACAGCTACAAAAATTTTGAAGAAAAAAAAAATCATTCTTCAACATATCTGAGTAGTAAATTATTCTTCTAAAATTTTCCTGTAAGAATTGCTTTACAGGTAAATTAGGTACTTTGGGAAGCTTATGAGATAATCAGAACTTTTTTCTGCTTTTCATAGAAACTGATTTACTTATTTACTCATATTTACTCATGAATATGAATTAATAAGTAGAACAATAAATATCCTATGAGTAGAGTTCTTGGTTATAAGCAATAGAAATAAATTCTAATTTAAAGTAAGAACAACTGATGGGATATGTATTAGAAGGATCACAATGGGAAGTGGGCAGGAGCGAACAGGCAACAGAAAATAGGAAGCAGAAACCAAAGGACCAATTGTGATCATAAAATGTTCTAGTGATTAATCCACTGTTAGTTCACCCACTCTTCCCATTCTGACATTACTTGCTTATGTTTTAAAGTTCTTCAGGTAGTCAGCTGACCTAGCTTAGGTTCATTAAGCCCATTACTTACCAGGGAAAAGGAGGTCCTCAACACTTCTGTTTTCAGAGGGGGAAACTGTTAACCAGTATTACCACCCATCAAGACTACAGATGATAGAAGACAGGAAATTCCACAAAACAAAACAAAAAGGCAGAGTGCTGTTAAGAAAGAAAATTGATATTAGCCAGCCAGAAAAGTTACAAACATTCCTTATAAATATGCATTATATTACATGCAAAGCTATCTTCAAAATACGGTAGAGATGTCAAAGATGAACCAGATATGAATCCTGACATTAAGAAATTTACAGTCTCTGAGGAACTAGTTGCTTTGGAATCACACCATATCACCATACCCTGGAAAAATTAGGAAAGTATATTGGGTTGAACTGTATGTAATTACTAATATTCAATCATTTTTTACTTACAAAAATGGCTATTTCACATGGTTCAACCTAAAACTTAAGCTAAACAGAAATAAACCATTAAATTAACAAATCTTGTGAGTTCATAGACAACTTATATTGTTTGTATTCCTGTAACCATTCTTCTCAAATTTATAACAGATATGATAAACTGAGTATGCACTGAGTGTTTGACAGCATTAACCTCTATTTACCCAAGCATTCACCTTTATTTCTTTTACCTAAGTAATAGGGTTTCAGCTATACCTGAAAACTCAAAACAAAATAATTTTGTGGCATGTTTTATATTTCATATTACTAAAATGAATACCTTTTAATGGGTGAAAATCAACATAGAAAATAGATAGCATATTATATGGCCAATAGGGATTAGATTAGCCCAAGAAAAAAAAACTTTTATGACCACTATAATATAAGTAAATTGAATAGCTTTGAAGACAATTATCACACAAACTGATTGTGCTAGATGTTCAAGTTAGAGTAATATATTCAGAATAATAAAATATTTCTTTTCAAGAAAAGTACATAACTATAAATAGGAGAACAAATAGGAATCTGAATCAGAAAAGTATTGTGTTGTATCAGGGATTAGCCACCTTCTAAAATGTGCACCAAAATTTCAAGCCCTTACTCTTTAGGTTCTTTAGGATCATGCAGAGGATGGTTACCATGCCAAATTATTGTAACAGTGTTTCCATGCCAACTCAAATGAAAACTAGTAAAAGGGTGTTATTTTTCCAATTCTTTCCTTAAGATAGCTCCCTCAAGCAATGAATAGTGAATCATATCAAGTGTGGCAAACTGGTACTTGAAGAATGCCTGCCCCTCTCCAACTTCAGTGGCTAAGTCCTGATCAGTTTGACTCTGAATGAGTTGGATGGATGTATTTAGTGCTGTATAACTCTCTCATGTGACTCAGTGCCAGATTCACTGAGCTAAAGAGTTCCATTGTAATTTGGAAGAATTAATGCAACTTTGCATATATTCAATTTATTCTCAGAAACTTTAACATGGGGGAAGGAAGAAAATTCCAAAAATTTTATATATTTATGCATTTGGTTGTAAGTATTTTAAAGTAATGAATTTCTTCATTTCCCGTATTTTAAGGATAAAATTTGTGTTTGTGTCAGGAATCTCTAAAACCACACTTAGGCTTGATGATTCACTAGAAAGATCACCAAACTCAGAAAACCCCTTAAACTTACATTTATAGCAAAACAAAAACAAAAACAAAAACAAAAACATCAACAACAAAAAAAACTTACATTATAGCAAAAAGATGTCAATTGAAATCAGCAAAGGGAAAAGGCTTATGGGGAAAACTCCAGAAGAAACCAGACGTAGTGTCAGGTATCCTCTCTCAGTGGAATCACATGGATACATTCAATTCTCCAAGCAATAATGTGTGACAATATGTGCCAAATACTGCCAACCAGGGAAGCTCACCAGAGCCCTGAAGTCCAGGGTTTTTAGTTGGGGGGCAGTAACATTGGCATGAGGTACTTCCTTGTACAATTGAGCTCAGCTACTTAGACTCTAGCCCCTCACAAAGCACAAACAGGTGTTTATCATAAATCATACTGTTTACATAAATTAGATGATCAAACTGTTATCTCAAGGACTAGGGCCTCAAGCATACAAAAACACCTATCAGGCAATATATTCCAAAGACTCCAAGCTCATCACCCAAGAACTGATCAAGGATCAGTCCTGATGGCAAGCTTTTCTTTAGAATATGCAGAATTTGAGCAACCTTGGCCAGCTAAGTTAACCCTTTCCTGCATGGCAGATTGCTAATTGTTATATAAAATCTATCTCCTTTTCTTATATGGTAATAATTTCATCCAGGCACATAGCAAGAAAATTAGAAACTACATTTCCCATCCCCTCTTGTAGCTAATTGTGACCATGCGATCAAGTTCTCTCCCATAGATTATATGAAAATCTCACCCTACTGTTTAAAAGGAAATTGCTTTCCTGGGGCTTTCTTTGTTTGCTCATCCCTGGGCAAATGATGATGGGTCAACAATCCAGCTTCAACTTATGACCCAGAAATTCTGTATCATAAGAAATAATATATCACAAGAATTTCTCACACATGTCCATAAAGGGACATACACAGGGGAGCCTGAGTGGCTCAGTTGGTTGAGTGTCTGATTCTTGACTTCAGCGCAGGTCACAATATCATGGTTGTGAGATTGAGCCCCATGTCAGGCTCTGCACTCAACATGGAGCCTGCTTAAGATTCTCTCTCTCCTCTCTCTCTCTCTCTCTCTCATTCTCTCTCTTTCTGCTTTTCCTCCACTTGTGCACACTCTCTCAGTCTCAAAAAAAAAAAAAAATAGAATAAATATAAATAAATAAATAATAAAGGGACATATACAAAGACATTCATCAAGCATTGTTTGAAGCAACAGAAAATTGGAGGCTATCCAGTTGCCTATCACTGAAAGAACAAATAAGCAAAATGTGGCAGACTCACATCAATTAGGGTGATGCTCAAAATATGTAATAAATTTCATAATATCAGCCCCAGTCTAAATAAAAACCAACCTTGGCAATGGAGCAGAGTCCTAGAGATCTCCCACCTCTCCATTCCCCCAAAAGAGAGCTTGGTATTAACCCTGTAGATGCTGGACTGTGAACAGATCAAAGATGTAGTCAAGAAGCCCTCAGGAAATCCTAAATAGACTATTTACCAATCCATGTAAAGGCATTTTTATATTTTATTAACTTTTATGACCACCACAGGCATACTAACTGAAAAACGGCCATGTAGAGAGCACCAGACATTGGTTAGAATAAGTGAACTACATGGTCACATTGCAATATAGATTTAAAAAATAAGAAATAAAATTAAATATATAGAGAAAACCATCTAAATTAAATATATTTGCACATAAGCAACAGTATACATTTTATAAGAACAAATAAATGAAAGATATAATTTATTTGCACATATTACATGAGCAGAGGGAAATGGTAAAAGGAAATGGGGATGAAGCAGATCAATAAACAAGAGGGGGCCTTGTGTAGATGAATGACAATATTCCATTTACAACTAAACTTTTCTCTGAGTTCAATAAATGCAGTTGGCCTGTCATTACAAATTTTCTTGTGTTAAAGAACTTATGCAGAAGAAAATAACTGGATCAAAGGCAAACTTTTGCCAAGATAATTTGCTTCTACCAAAAAAAAAAAAAAACTGTTTTCAAAACTCAGTTCATAGGACAGAGACAACTTATCAAGGAATCCGAGAAAAAAAATACAGAGAGGATGGGATTTGGGATGAGTTTTAAATGATAGATAAGATTTCAACTGGCAAAGATGGGAAAGCAAAGGATTTCTGAGAAAGTGAACATACAAAAAAAGCATAGAGTCTGAGGTGACTGGAAGAGGGAATAAAATGAGAAAGCAAATAGGATGCACAAAAGAGAAAAGTAAGAAATAGAACTGAAAACAGATCATAATTGGAAGGGTTATGGATTCTAGGTAAAGAATTCAGAAGACAATGAGAAACAATTGAATTTTGTTGTTATTATCATTATTAGCATAAAGTATCATGTATTCAAGACTGTGCTTTAGGAGGATTAATCCTGCAGCTTCGTTTAGCTTAAAGGGAGGTGTTCTAAAGTGAAGAAACCAATTGGAAGGTGTAGGGGTTCAGAGCCAGTCGTCCCAAAATGTGTCACTTTTGCATGCAGATTATTTTGAGCTGAAAACAATAAAAGCCCAAAGACTCAGGAAGAAACTTTGACTTTCCTCCAACTGCCTAGAAGAATTTAGATGGAGAACCTAAATCCAGGATAAGAACTATCACCGTGGATAAATAACAATTAGGGTAGTGAACATGATGGAGTTTAGCAAAGTCTATTTGTTAAAATTCCTCTCTATGTCCCATTGTTTCTGTATGACCCTGCAAATATTTGTTTACCAATTGCAAACTGTTTTTCATCTTCCTGTGAATTGCCTCCCTTCTCTTTGAAGTCCCAGCCCATACCACTTTCTTCTTAGATCCAGATGACATATAAATGCCATTTTGCCTGTCTTTGACATCTTATGTTAATGGGGATTCCCATACATACAAAATTAAATTTTCTCCTGTTATTCTGTCTCAGGTCAATTTGAATCTCAGACTAACCAGAAGAAGTTTGAAGGTAGAGTAAAAAACTCCCCCGCCCCCAAGAAAGACAATTATAATAATTCAGATAAGAGATTATGAAAGCTTCATTCTGGACAGCAAAATCAGAAAGAAGGCAGATATGGGAAAAAATTGATAAGTAAAAATCTATAGACTATGTGATTGATTGGAAAAGAACTTTGAACATAAAGGAGTTGAAATGACTCAGTTTTTATGTTTGAATGATAGAAAACTATTGTTTCTCCCAGAAATAAGAGATAGGGAACAAGCAATTATTACAATAAGGAAAACAGAGAAAGAGAAAGAATATTAATTTTGGTGTTCAAAAATTCTTAAGGGAAAGAATTTTTAGATATGCAAAATGTGAGCATTTTTCTAGGCCAAGTAAGAAAGAATGATTGATTAAAGATGAAAATTCAAGATCGCAACATTTTAGCATAAGGTCCAAAAGGAAAAGCAAGGGAAAATCATGACCTTGGTAAGCAGTAAGGAAATATCTTCCATCCTGGCTAATGAATATATAAATACATTCATTATTTTGTTATGGAAATATCTCTGGTACCTTGAAAATTTTTTGTCTCCTTGAAACCTAGAAATAAGGTCACAGCCTAAACCTGCCATTAATTTCTTTCTTTCTTTTTTTTTTTTTAATTTATTTTGAGAGAGAGGGAGAGCACAAGCACATGAGTGAGCACAACTTAAGGGGTGGCAGAGGGAGAGGGAGAGAGAGAAAGAATCTTAAGCAGGCTCCACATCCAGTCCAGAGGTAGACTTGGGCCTCAGGGCTTGATTTCAAAACCATGAGATTATGACCTGAGCCAAAATCAAGAGCCGTTTGCTCAACTGACTGAGCCACCCCAGAGCCCCAACCTGCCATTATTTTCAAATAGTGAATTGTTAGAATACTGAGGTGATTTTGGGGAGGACCGAGGCAAAAGTATTGATCAAGCTTGATGGTTCTATTTGCATTATGTGTGTACAAACGTAAAGGTGTCTACAGACACTCTTCCCCTGTTGATGGCTATGCTCTTTGAGTTGGGATGGACTCATGCACTCCCTCCAAGTATTAATCATTTCTAGCATAATTTGAGTCTAAACGACAAAGCAAACTTTATCATCTTTTAACTGTTATTTACTTACTAAGAACCCTGAAATAGCTTTTCATAATTTCACTGATAAAAAACAACAGTACAATAATGGAGATGCAGATGTTATAAGTGAGAAATGAAGTGAGATTTGTCATTCTAATCCAGAAGCAGTCTTCACTTTTAAAACAAATAAATTATTTAACATAGCTGGAGGATACATTTCAGAGAGCATAACCAGTACCACATGAAGATTTGCAACTATGATTCTAAGACACATTAAATCTTTTATTTCTCTCAGGTTCAAAAGTGATTTTATAACGGAAAACGATATTTCCCAAAGTAGTTAGAAACTTTAGAAGGTAATTTACTCAAAACCTATTGTCAAAGGGAAGTTTTTGTAAACAAAGTCATAAATTGATTATTTTAAGTCCCTCTCCATTTTCTCCTATTGGGCCCATATAGTAACATTTGAAATACCAATGCAATATATTTTTCATTTCGTTCAGTTTCACCTTGATGATGTACTCCTCAGAAGTAAGTGATGAAGATTGTGCAGAGTAATGTGTTAAGGCTCCCATGATCCCTTAAAATCATTTGAAAATTCATTCTACTGAAAAATTCTTTCTTTCCTTCAAATTACCTAATGGCCATAATTCTGAGCCAAATATGTATTGAGCGTGTGTTATTTGCCAGACATTGTGCTATGCTAATGAAATATAGTCCTGTAGGTATGGAATTATAATGATCACATGATTTGGGGATGGGAGTTTTTAACTCATTATCATACCTCATAGATATTTCATCCTGTAGGCTAAATCTCCATACCACTTCCCCCATAATTCAAATTCATCTTCCATATATCAGTGATATTTCCAGAACATAAATTTGATGATTTTTTTCTTGGCTTAAAACTCATCAGTGACTCTTTTTATCATACAGATTAAAATCAAAACTCTTGATTTGCTTTCCAGGTTTATCTTTCACTCTTTCCTCCTCCTCCTCCTCTTCCTCTTACTTTTCCTCCTTCTCCTCCACCTCCTCCTCCTTCTACTCTTTCTCTTTCTCCTTCTTCTTTTACCTTTTAAAATGAGTTCCTAGATTTTACACTGTCCAGAACAGTCAATGCTCTTCCATGTCTCCATACCTTTTCTAACAGTTTCCTCTATCCAAGATTTTTTCCTTAGCCGCAGCTCTATCCCTGACTAGCACTACCTAATGATCCTCATCCTACCCCATCCCCTACCCTCAGTTGGTCTGGTAAAGATATATATTCCTGTGAAGACTCATTTCAAGAATTTATCTCATAAAATTTTTCTTCTCAGGAAACTCCAACTCCACTTTCAACCATTACCACTTGTATTCTGATATAATCACTTTTTACTTTTGGCTTCTTTTTTTCTCTGATCAGAATGTATTATGGGATCTCTGAAATTCAGTCATACTTGTCTTTTATCTCTCTATTAGAATATAATCTCTTTAGGAAAAGGGATCATATATTATGTAGAAGCCCTGGGTTATTGTTGGTGTTCAATAAATGTTAATTAATTGAATGAATAAATACTCAATACTAGATCTATCTTATTTAGAATAGTCTACTCTTCCTAGGGACTAAATTTTTAACTTTGAAAGTAGAACAAATTTCCCCTTGACTTTTTTCCCCACTTTAAGAGACCTAGAGTAGTGATATATTTATTGCATAAAAAGATGCTATGGAAAGAGCAGTAAAATTCAGTGATTTGGAGTTGGAGTTCTGCAGTCTTATAAAACTAGATTTGAATCCCAGCTCAGTAATTTTCTGCCCGTATAACATTGGGTATATTTTTAAACTCTTAAAGATTTTGTTTCCCCATCTCTTAAACAGGGATAATAAAAGCACCATTTTCACAAACTTGCTACGAAGGTTGAACATGGCGATACATCTAAAGGCTGGCCACAGAAACTTAAAACAGAGAAAGCATTAGTCAGTTTTAGCTATAATTACATGTTGCCACTACTACTAAAGCTAAATAATGGAATCCAATTTTAGTTATCCAGTTCCAGTCTATTCTTCTGGTTGATTATGAGCATGTGGCCTCCTCCCTTTCCTTCAAACTTAGTCACTTAACATAGGAGCTCTCAGTGTCCAGAATACTTTCATGAGAGGCTATTTGATGGGAGCACAGCCACAAACATTGAGCTATGGACAAGGCACAAAGCCATTTAAGGATTCTTGCTAAAAATATTAGTGAACCTGGAAACTTAATCATCACGCTGAAAAAGTGTACTCCGTGACACTTTCTGGAATATAGGATAAATAACTAGATGGATGCATAGCCCTGCTTTACTTTATCTGAGTTAGCTTTTACTTGTGACACTCTGAAGGCTTTAGAATTTTTATTAAAATGATGATTCTGTTTTTTAAAAGGATGTGATTTTTACAAGTCATACTTTATAACTTATTTCTGTTTCTTCTACTTCCCTTCCTCTGCATTGACTCTGAAGTCCAGTTGTACACCTGACCATAACTGACCCACTCCCAAAAATTCCCCATACAGAAATATATACCCCTAATAATTGAGAAAAGTGGATTCACTGTTTGTTTCATTTCACCCACTTAAAAACACCTTTACATTAGAGATGATAATAGAGTTAATGATAATGATTTTTTTTAATCAAAAGATACTCAATTTGAAAATAGATTCTCCATGAAAACCTATTTAAAAAGTTAAAAGGTTATTAGAGTTTATTTTTTTTTAAGTTTATTTATTTACTTGAGAGAGAGAGAGAGAGAGAGAGAGAGAGAGAGAGAGCTGTGTAGGTTCAGGCTTCCAGTGCAGAGCTCCACATGAGGCTTGAACTCACGAACCACCAGACCATGACCTGAGCCAAAATCTAGAGTTGGATGCTCAACTAACTGAGCCACCCCAGGGTGATTAGAGTTTCTTACTGCATTTCTATTACAAACTATTTCTGTCTTCACATACCTAGATGTGATGTTCTTTAATAATGGCTCATGCTTATAGAAAAGTAATGAAAGTAATAACTAAAAATAGTCACAGTAATAAATTTAAGGGTAAAAATCTTATATGTGCCAACTGAATATCTAAATTGTGACTTAGTGAGGCTCAAAATTTCTGCAAAATTTCATGTTTAGTAGTGCTACAAAGAAAAATATAGTCTAAAGCTGACAAATGTATTGTCAATACATTTTTTACTTAATAATTCAATATACAACTAGGATGCCTTAAGAGATTAATCATTTCTATTTAATTTTATATATGTAATTTCTTTCTTTATGACTGTGTTCAATTATTTTCTGGTAGCAATAAATATACTTTGGTTCAAAAGACCATCAAATAGTTGCCAAAATTAGATGCTTTTAATATGAACAATTGTATTTTCTCTTCCTCTTCCTGAATAGTAAGCTATAAAACTTGAAAATGTTATTACAGGATATAAAAGAATTCTCCCAACATCAGTGAATGTAGAGAGCAGCACGGGGTCTTGTCATAATAGATGTTCAACAAGGGTGTATTAAATTGGATCTAAGTTTTCAAATATTTAGTTTTGAGTAAAAATAACTAAATCATATGTGAATTAACTCTATCTATGCTTAATTCTAAAAACACAACTTCAGGGGCACCTGGGTGGCTCAGTCGGTTAAGCATCCAAGTTTGGCTCAGGTCATGACCTCACGGTTCGTGGGTTCGAACCCCGCATCGGGCTCTGTGCTGACAGCTCGGAGCCTGGAGACTGCTTCAGATTCTGTGTCTCCCTCTCTCTCTGCCCCTCCCCCACTCATGCTCTGTTTCTGTCTCAATAATAAATAAACATAAAAATTTAAAAAAAAAACACAACTTCAGATGAATTATTCAGTTTGAAAATTCTCTACTGTAAGTATATTTACCTCATCTGCAGGCAAAACCAACAGATATCCTTATCTATGGAAGATATGATTCAAGACACCTAGTAGATGTTGTGAGGTGAATAACGTAGGCATTGTGACATAGCATGAGGCTACTACTGACCTTCTGGCCATATGTCTACAGTTGACTGCTGGTAACTGATTCTATGGAAAGAGAAACCACAGATAAGGGGGGACTACTGTATTCAAGTTTCTTTTTGTCTCCTGATAAAAAGGCATGAGAGGAATTTCTGATGTCAGTAGTGTATTAGAAAACTCTACTTTTTTCAGGAGCTATGTATTTAACAGATACATCTCTGTTCCCAAGAAATAACATAAAATTTTGTAACAAATCAATGTAACAAAATTTACATTGGATGTAATTTACATTGGATGTAATTTACATTGGATGGAGGCTGAAGTGGACCTTCATAGCTGCCAATTTATTTTAAGTCCAATTTTCCTCATTCCCAGGATCCCTTACACCTAAGGCATGATCATGTGGCCTAAATTTTACCAGTCAAACATACCATATGAAGTTGGGTTTGTAATTTAGTGATGTAAAACAGAGTCTTCACTTTGGGGAATTGATCTTCTGGAAAGTTAAGAGGCAAAAGTATTTGGTAAGTCTTTTATTTACTTTTTTAAATAATTTTTTAACATTTATTCATTTTTGACAGACAGAGAGAGACGGAGCATGAGCAGGGGAGGAGCAGAGGGAGAGGGAGACACAGAATCCAAAGCAGGCTCCAGGCTCCAAGCTGTCAGCACAGAGCCCACGGTGGGACTCAAACTCACAAACTGTGAGATCATGACCTGAGCCAAAGTCAGACACTTAACCAACTGAGCCACTCAGGCACCCCTTGGTAAGTCTTTTAAACCTGCATAATGTTCACTAGCTGGTTGCCTCTAATGGTAGATTGTATCATAGCATCAGTAATAGAACTAGTGTCCAGTCCTAATTATCACCTGCAGTGAGCAGCAGCACCAACAGCGCCTTCGTTACAGAAGCTTTCAGGTATGGTTGGGCAATCGTAATGCCGGACCACCTCGGCTTCTCTGTGACCCGATTAGAGGTGCTGTAAGCTACATACGCTCCATTAAAAAGTTCCTTTCCTACTTAAACTAGACAGAATGGATTCCTTATCTTGTAACCTTCAGCAAAAATGTCAGATTATAGATATCAAAAAGTTGTGGTTCTTGTTTTCACCCTGACATTCACTAGCTGTGTGACTGAAGGAAGTCAGTTATCCTCTTTGGGTGATGTTTTCCTCAGAAATAACTTAGTAATTGTAAACAAATTCTAGATGTTTCAAAGACTTAAACGTTAAAAAAAAGGGGGAAGACATAAAAGATCTAGAAAGAAATATAAGCGTGTGTATTTACAATTTTAATAAGAACTTTCTAAGACTAAGCTAAAACCCATACATTACAATGTATAAGATTAATCACTTAAATTACAGAAAAATCTTTTAAAATCATGGCAAGTAAATACCTTACGCAAATGACAAAATGGATGAAAGTATGCAATATATATGACAGAAAAAAACACTAATTTTTAATATTCAAATGCTCATATTAATAAGAAGAAAAGATAATATAAACAGATAATAGGCCTTTCATACCCCCAAGTAAAATGAAATTTTAAAAAGCCAATAAGGGAAAATGCTCAGTCTCATTTTTATATAAAGAAAGGAAAATCAAAATAAGGAGATACTATTTTTCATCTGTCAGATTAGTAAACTATATTAAGAAGTTGTATGGTACTAAGTACAGACCAAGATGTGGGAAACGAGGCACTTTTATTCACTTTTGATAACAAGGTAAATTAGTATGGCCTTTGGAGAGGAAATTTGGCAAGATCTATGAAAAACTTGCGCATATGTCAAAGCGTATGTGCTTTCACTCACCAATTTCATTTCAAAGAATTTACCCAAAGGATAATCTTGCAAACTTTCATGAAAATATCTAAAAGGATATTGATCACATTGCTTTTCATTAGCCAAAACAAAAGCAGAAAAAACTAAATCCCCAAAAGTATGAAAGTAGTCTATATGTTTTTATTTAGAGAGAGAGAGAGAGAGAGAAAGAGAGCTCTTGCATGTGTGTGCGCACATGAGTGGGAGAGGGGCATAGAGAGGAAGAGAATCCCAAGCAGGCCTCACACTGTCAGCCCAGAGCCCTGTGCAGGGGCTGGAACTCACAAACTGTGAGATCACGACCTGAACTGAAACCAGGAGTCAAATGCTTAACCAACTCAGCCACCCAGGGGCCCTGAAAGCAGTTTTTAAAATAATGGTAGATCCATGGATAGAATGCTCCGAAATCATTAGAAAGAATAAATTTGATTTAGGATTAACATGAGATTTCCAAGATTAAATATTAAAAGAAAAGAAGCATAGTGTACCTACATAGAGCATTGTCTCTTTGTTCACTAGTTGGTTGTCTCTGGTGAACAGACTGTCCTTAAAATTTTCAACAAGACTTTCTATAGCAGTTATTCTTCTAACACATGACTTTGCCACATCCCCTACCAAGAAGTGGAGGCTAATCACCAGGCCCCCTGCCTTGAATCTGTACTCCCTAAGTGATTTGCTGTTGGCCAATAGAGTGCAGTGGAACTGTGACTTCTGAGGCTCTGTCAGGAAGGAGCAGGAAGTGTCCACCTGATCTCTTGGAATGCTTGCTCTCCTAGTTCTTCATCTGTCCCAGAAAGAAAATGTGCCACCAAAGAACATAGCCAAAACTAGAAAGGTGACTTTTCAGACAGCTCTGGAGGAGCGGAGAAACACAGGATTTTAAGCAGCAAATTTGAGACTTATGTTTGCTCTCAAGGACACCACTGGATTAGAAAACTCTCATCAAACCTGGACCCAGAACAAGAACTAACGGTTCAGCAAAGAAGTGCACAAAAAAACAATCAATGGAATTCTCCAGAAACTAGCCGTGGTCAATGTGGAGGCAGGGTCCAGGGGATGTAAGACTGGCCTCTGAAGACAGGGGTTCCAGTGGGCCCTCTGGGCTCCCCTGGCTGGCCTGGATCACCTCAATGAGCTTTTCCTGTACTCTGGGGAACCTTGAAAATCAAGTGACATCTCCAGGCGAATGCCTGGCAGCCCTCAGCAAGGCTTGCAGGAAAATGTTCATTCATATTCCTTAGAGAAAAGCATTACATCCACCTCCTTAATCCTATTAGACCTTCCTGAAATGGCACCCCAAGAAAGAATGGAGGACCCTGACAGAGCTGCTCCTGGAAGCTTGCACCAGGTCCCTGCTTCGTAGGCCCGGGCCACTTGGTGCTCTCTGTGAGCTAGTGCAGACTGCCGCGAGGATGCCTCTGGTCCTGGAACACTGATCCCACCGGCCCTTTGAAGGTTGGAGGGGCCACGTCCTCCGAAGAAGGAAGCCAATAGCCAAATGACCACCCTTCAAGGAGCGGGTCCATAAGGCTAGAATTTGACTTCTCTGGCCCTGCCGTCAGCAAAGAGTCACCCCCACCAAGAAAACTGGAAAAGAGACCCTCTCTCGAGGAGACACACGGCTGGAGACAGGAAAGGGACCCAAAGGAGGTGGGGGAGGGTCCCATTTCCGCTCCCGGGAGGTCTTAACAACCTCTACTGGGACATCCGGAGGTGGCTGAGAAGCCGGCTCCCGAGGTCGCCCTCAGTGCCGGAAGTCGAGGCCTGTGTCGGAGCAAATCAGTGTTATGCCTGCGACGGAGGAAGACTCACCTCCCAGCAGCAGGTGCTTTCAGCCTCAGCGGGTGACCCTTCGGTGGTGCAGACCGCTGCGGGGCTAGGGCAGCGGCAGGCGCCCTAGGACCCGCGAGTCTTCCGCGCGGGGTCTCCCCCCGCCAGCGGTCGGGCGGAGAGCCGCACGCTCGCGGGCAGAGCCGGTGCCCCGCCTCCTCAGCCGGGGTCAGCGCTTGAGCAGAACGCGCCGAGGTTCCAGGCACTGGGGCAGAGGCGGGTCACATGGAGCAGTTTGGGA
The DNA here is from genome assembly GCA_028646485.1 of Cryptoprocta ferox. NCBI lineage: Eukaryota > Metazoa > Chordata > Mammalia > Carnivora > Eupleridae > Cryptoprocta > Cryptoprocta ferox. The sequence goes on from CM053569.1 coordinate 45,636,871, forward strand.
CTTACTTGTTGAAACAGTTGGCCTTGAAGAAACCATTTTTGTACTCAAGTTGGACCCACTCCCGAAGGACAACCTTCAGAGACAGAGTCGGTGGTGCCTGAGACAAGCAGAGCGCAGCACGTGGTCGCACCTTCCTCAGGAACTCCGGCCTGAGACCAAGCTGGTGGAATTTGATTTCTTAGGAGCTTCACGCGTTCCTGTTTGTCCTCCGCCCCGTGTGTCCTCAGGCCTGGGGGTTTGCTGCTGCCCATGGCGCGCGTCGTGGAAGTGCGGCAGTACAGCGAGAAGTACCTGGACACCGTGGGAAAGCAACACAAAAGGATTGCTTGTTCCTGAAAAGCAGGTGTGAGGAGCTCCGTGAGAAGATCCTGGAGATGGGGAAGAACACAGACCTGTCTGAGGGGATTGTGTACCAGGCCACGGAAGAGGGTCAAGACAAAAGGAACTGCCAGAGCCGAAATCCAGGTTTTTGGTTTTTGGTTTTTACCATTCAGCTCTTCCTTTACTTGGTGCTTTTCATGAAAGAGATTTAAATCGTTTAATTTGGGTAAGGTAAATGAATGTGTGTTTCAATACACTGTCTATACAATTCTGACTGGAAGGACGGTAGGGCTGTTGCAGGAGCTGCCACTACGGTCTTCTAAGGATCTCAGGGAAGGCAAAACCTTCCCCTTGGGTCCAGGAAATATTTTCAGTCTCTTGATAATGCAGACGTCCTTCCTGTCCCCGGATTCAAACCTGAGAACTCTTTACTGAGGAAAATATCCCTTTAACTTGAGCATTCCGAAGCATGCCCAAAACACCAGGAAACTTAAGGTAAACTTATTTTTGAACAGTATGTTAGTTACTTTTTTTTAACCAATCAGTAAAGAAATTTTAGTTCTTTATTTGTAATTCTTTTTTTTTTTCATTCGCAGCTGCCTTTACTTTTTTCTATTGAGGTATAACTGACATGACATTACATTAGTTTCAGATGTACATGACTCAATATTTGTGTATATTATAAAATGATCACCACAATAACTCCACTTAACACAATCACCATATTCAGTTAAATTTTTTTTCTTGGGATGAGAACTTTCAAGATCCACTCTCCTAGATATTTTCAAATATGCAACACAATTCTGTGAACTATAGTCAGCATATTGTACATTGCATCCCCATGACTTATTTATTTTATAAGTAGAAATTTGTACCTTTGGACCACCTTCACCCCTGTTTCAGCCACCTACATGCCCCTGCCTCAGGCAATCACAATCTTTTCTCTATGTCCATGACCTTAGGTTTTTTTTTAGATTCCATATAAAAGTGAGGTTATATGGTATTTATCTTCTTCTGTCTGAATTATTTCATTTAGCATAATACTCTCAAGCTCATCCATATTGTTGCAGATGGCAATATTTCTTTTTTATGGCTGAATAATATCCCATTACATATGTATATATACATATATGTATATACACACACACATATACATACACACACATGTACATACACACACATTTTCTTTATTCATCCCCAATGGACATTTTAAGTTGTTTTCATTCCATGGCTATTGTAAATAATGCTACAGTGAACATAGTACATATATCTTTCAGTGGAATTGCTGGATCATATTTTTAATGTTGTGAGGAAATCCCATACTGTTTTTAATAGTTACTGCTCCAAGTAACATTCCCAGCTACAGTGCAAAAGGGCTCCCTTTTCTCCACATCCTGATCAACACTTGTTATTTCTTATCCTTTTGATAATATCCATTCTAACAGTAGTGAAGTGATATCTCTATTATACTTTTGATTTGCAAATTCAAATTTGATTAGTGATTAGTGATATTGAGCATTTTTTCATGTACCGGTAGGCCATTTGTTTATCCTCTGTAGAAAAAATACCTATTCACCTGCAAATAAAGAGAACAAACTGATGGTTACAAGAGGAGAGGGGGTCAGATAATGGACACAATGATCTAATGGGAGTAGGAGATCTGACTGAGATAGGACGGTTAAAGGACTGAGCCACCCAGGGCCCCAGTTTTGAGTTAATTTTTGTGTATGGTATAAAATAGTGGTCTAGTTTCGTTCTTTCACATCTGGCTGTCCAGCTTTCTCAACACCATTTATTAAAAAAATTGTTCTTTCCCCATTGTATATTCTTGCTTCCTTTGTCACAGACTAATTGACCACACATCTATAGGTTTGTTCCTGGGCTGTCTGTTCTCTTCTACTTAATGTTTCTATTTTAAGCTAATACCATAATGTTTTGATTACTATAGCTTTGTAATATATTCTGAAATCAGGGAGTGTGCTACCTCTAGTTTTGTTCTTTTTTCTCAAAATCTGTTTGGCTGTTTGGGGTCTTTTGTGATTCCATATAAATTTGAGGATAATTTGTTCTATTTCTGTGAAAAAAAATGCCATTGGAATTTTGATAGTAATTGCATTGAATATGTAGATTGCTTTGGGTAGTATGGGCACTTTAGCAATATTTATTCTCCCAATCCATGAGCACAGAGTGTCTTTCCATTTATTTGTGTCTTCAATTTCTTTCATCAGTGTCTTATAATTTTCAGTTTACTGGTCTTTCACCACCTTGGTTAAGTTTATTCATAAGTATTGTATTTGTTTTGATGCAATTGTAAATGGAATTGTTTTCTTATTTTCTTTTTCTGATAGTTCATTTTTAGTGTCTGGAAATGCTACAAATTTTTGTATGTTGATTTTGAATCCTGCAACTTTAATGAATGCATTTATTAGTTCTAACAATTTTTTTAGTGGAGTCTTTAAGGTTTTCTGTATATAATATCATGTCACCTGCAAATAGTGACAGTATTTCTTCTTCCTTTTCAACTTGGATGGCTTTTATGTCTTTTTCTGACATAATTGCTCTGGCTAGGAATTTAAGTGGTTATATTCAAATAGTATTATGCTCAAGAGTAGGCATCTATTGTCTTGTTCCTTATCTGAGAAAAAAAGGCTTTTAGCTTTTCAGGTTGAAAATAATGTTAGCTGCAGTCTTCTTATATATGGTCTTTATTATACTGAGCTATGTTTTCTCTGTTCCCACTTTGTTGAGAGTTTTTCTGATAAATGGTTGTTGAATTTTGTCAAAGGCTTTTTTCTGAATCTGTTGAGATGATCATATCATTCTTATCCTTCATTTCATTAATGTGGCATAGAACATTAATTGCTTGCAGATGTTAATTTCCCTCACGTACTTGGAATAAATCCCACTTGATCATGCTGTATGATTCTTTTAATGTATTGTTGAATTCCATCTAGTATTTAGTTGAGAATTTTTACAGCCATGTTCATCAGGGATATTGGCCTGTAATTTTCTTTCCTTGTGGTGTCCTTGTCTGGTTTTGGTGTGAGGGTAATGCTGGCTTCATAAAACAAGTTTGGAAAATTTCCCTTCTCTTCTGTTTTTTGGAAAAGTGTAAGAAGGATTGGTATTAATTCTCCATTGAATGTTTGGTAGAATTCATCAGTGAAACCATCTGATCGTGGACTTTTGTTAATTGGGATGTTTTTTATTACTCATTCAATCTTCTTCCTAGTAATCAGTCTGTTCATATTTTCTATTTTTTCATGGGTCAGTCTTGGAAGGTTGTATGTTTCTAGTAATTTATACATTTCTTCTAGGTTGTCCAATTTATTTCAAGATAATTGTGCATAGTACCATCTTATGATTCTCTGTATTTCTTTTTGTTTGTTTTTGCAGTTTTATTGAGATTTAATTGACATATATCACTATATAGTTTTTTATTTGATTTATTTTTTTCATCATAGTACATAAGTGTACTTTTTAATCCCAATACATATTTCACCATACCCCCAACAACCTGATTCTTTGTATTTCTGATACCAGTTCTAACGTTTCTTCTTTCATTTCTGATTTTATTTATTTGGTTCCTCTCTCTTTTTTTCTTGGGTAGTGTAGCTAAAAGTTTATTTACATATTTTGTTTCTCTTTTCAAGAAGTAAGTCTTAGTTTCACTAATCTTTTCCGTTGTCTCTTTTGTCTCTATTTGTTTTATTTCCACTCTGATATTTGTTTTTTCCTTCTACTAACTTTGGCTTTGTTAGTTCACTTTTTATAGTTCTTGAAAGTGTAAAGTTAGGTTGTTTATTTGAGATTTTACTTGTTTATTTGTCATGATGAACTTTCCTCTTAAAACTACTTTTGCTGAATCCTATAAGATTTGCCATTTGTATTTTAATTTCATCTGTCTCAAAGTATCTTGTATTTTGATTTCATTTTTGACTCACTGGTTGTTCAGTAGCATTTTGGCTAATCTCAACATATTTGTGAATTTTCCAGTTCTTTCTATGTTATTGATTTCTAGTTTCAAACCATTGTGGTTGAAAATGATGTTTGATAGCATTTCAGACTTCATAAATGTTTTAAGACTTATTTACTGGCCTAAAATATGATCTGTTCTAGAGAATGTTCCAAGTATACTTGAGAAGAATGTGTATTTTGTTGCTTTTTAATTGAATGTTCTGTATAGGCATACCTCAGAGGTACTGTGGGTTCAGTTCCCAATAAAGCAAGTAGCACGATAAAGCAAATCAAATGAATAATTGGTTTCCCAGTGAATATAAAAGTTATGTTTACACTATACTGTAGACTATTAAGTGAGCAATAGGATTATGTATAAAATCATGTACATGCCTTAATTAAAATATACTTTATTGGTAAAAAATGCTAACTATCATCTAAGCATCTTGCCTGGATATTCATGGCTGCTTACTGATCAGGGTGCTAGTTGCTGAAAGTTTGGTGGCTTAAAATAAGAAAACACTGAAGTTTTCCACATTGCATTAACTCTTAACAAGAGTCAGCCTATCTTTTTTTCTTTAATGTTTTTAATGTTTATTTTTGAGAGAGAAAGAGACATAGTGTGAACGAGGGAGGGGCAGAGAGAGGGAGACACAGAATCCAAAGCAGGCTCCAGGCTCTGAGCTGTTAACACAGAGCCCCAAGCAGGGCTGGAACCCACAAACTATGAGATCATGACCTGAGCTGAAGGTGGACACTTTACCAACTGAGCATGGATACAGAGTGTACAATACAACAAATAGAAGTTATGCTATAATAATGATTGAACTTCAGCAATAATCCGACATGATTTGCTGCTATGGTGTGAATTCATATGTATACAGATTTTAACATATATGTATATATACATATATATGTATAGTCTGATATTCATTGTGCATTTTAAGTGTTTTCTGTCATTGCTTTCTTTTTGTTTTAATTTATAATGTGATACACTTGATATGTTTGTTTCTTTTTTTTTTTTTTT
>CM053569.1:45642675-45702620 GCA_028646485.1 Cryptoprocta ferox
GGGACCGCCCGTCCCCTAATTTCCCAGATCACAGTCACTCACTCAGGCATCTTTGAGGTTGTCTTCTTTCTGGCGTCTGTTTCTTCTTTCCCCCACTTGCAAATCCAAGTTTTATCCCTTCAGTCCTTCTCAGTTCAATCCATACGGGCGTGCTCGGATTACAGAGCTCCCTGCTCTTCCGCCATCTTGTCCTCCCCCCCGATATGTTTGTTTCTATTTATTGCTAGGTTATCCAGATAACTTTTGAAGAATTTGATCTGAAGACTGGCTATGATACTTTGACAGTTAGTGATGGAGGTGAAATTGGAGATCCCAGGACAGTGTTCCAAAGGTAAGTTCTTAATGTTTCATTCTTAACTTCACCTATCAGGGAAAATTAACCCTTTTTCTTCCATTGGTCCTTCCCATTGCCATCAATAGAAGAATAGGACCTCATTTATTATGAGCTTACATGTAATATATTTATTAGTTTTTCTTCAATGAGGCTTAAGGTACTTGATCTAAACACAGTTTTTTAGAATCCATGGTCAGATAGGAGCCCACTGGAAATGGAGATCTGGAGGGAAATTGCAGAGTGGTTGATTGGGCCTTACTTTGGAAAACACTTTTGCCCCCACAAAGTTTAAAAAGAGACTGAAAAGGGCATCTGGCTGGCCCAGTTGGTCCAGCATGCGACTATTATTCTCAGGGTTGTGGGTTCAAGCCCCACGGTGGGTGTAGAGATTACTTAACAGCAAAATCAAAAAAAAAAAAAAAAAAAAACAGACTGAGAAAATAAGTATAAAATATATTCCAGACACTCCATCCTGAAGATGGCGGGTGCTGCTCATTTAGTGGCAGCAAAATCATACCTAGCTAAGTTGAAAATTTATCAGTGGTTTGACATTTGATATGCTTAACAATGAACAACTCTCAGAGTTGAGATAGTTAAAAAAGACTACACATGATTCTTAAAGTGAGCTGAAAGAATGAGCATATATTGAAAAAGGAAAATGTTAAGCACTTATTTACTGCCCAATTACTGGACTGTTCATTCCAATAATCTATCTATGATTGTGGCATGAAGAAATGTTTCAGGGGAAGTATATTGTTTTCTCTGCTATGAACCTCAAAAGCTTAGAGTATACCGTATCTCAGAATTCCTTTCATAATTGTTGATTTGAAATTCAGGCTTTATCAGCCTGATTTTCTCAAAATAGGATCTTTTTGCATCCCAATTACCTGGTCTACTCTTTTAAAATGTAGAATTCTGGACCCCTGTATCTAACTTACTGAATCAGTATGTCTGGGCTTTGGTACCAAAAGTCTACACATGTTTAATCTTACCCTAATTTCATATACGTACCTAAAAATACTAAGGATTTTGATAGTATTTGAATATTTTTCCACATTCCTTGATATTATACAATATATGAAAGACATTTACCAGATGGGATAAAGGAGCAGGGAACACTCAAAATGGATAAGATCAATTTTTTTAAATAGTAGTTGACATATAATATTATATTAGTTTCAGGTGTACAACATAGTAATTCAACAATTATATATATTACAAAGTGCTCACTATGATAAATGTAGTTACCATCCACTACCACCCAAAGTTATTACAATATTATTGACCATACTTCTTATGCTGTAGTTTTCAGATTTTCTATTTCTTCCTGATTAAATTTTGGAAAGTTATATTTTTAGGAATTTATCTGTTTCTTCTAGGTTATCAAATTTGTTGACATATGATTTTTCATAGTATACTTTGATAACCCTTTGTATTTCTCTGGTGTTGGTTCTTATTTCTCCTCTCATTTGTGAGTTTGTTTAGTTGAATTCTCTTTCTCTTTTTTGTTTAATGAGTCTGGCTAAAAGTTTAGCAATTTTGTTGATCTTTTCACAGAACTGATTCCTGCTTCCATTGATTTGTTCTATGTCTTTTGTTTCTATTGCATTGACTTCTGCTCTAATCTTTCTTCCTTCCTTGCAGTGATTTTAAGTATTATTTGTTCTTTTTCTAGGTCCTTTAGGTGTAAGGTTAGGTTTTTAATTTGAGATTTTTCTTGCTTATTTTATGTTAGAGATAATCCTGTATTGCTATAAACTTTTCTCTTAGAACTGCTTTTGCTGCATCCCAAAGATTTTGGACCATTGCATTTTCATTTTCATTTGTCTCCATCTATTGATTTCCTCTTTGATTTCTTGGTTGACTCATTCATTGTTTAGTAGCGTGTTTACTTAAACTCCACATATTTGTGTTCCTTCCAGATTTTTTCTTGTGGTTGATACGTAGCTTTGCAACATTGTGGCCAGAAATAATGCATGATATGACTTAAATCTTTTGGAAGTTTTTGAGACATGTTTTGTGACCTAACATGTGATCTATTCTGGAGAATGTACCCTGTGCATTTGAAAAGAATGTGTATTCCACTGATTTAGGATGGAATGTTCTGAGTATGTCCATTAGATCCATTGGGTCCAATGTGTCATTCACTGCTATTATTTACCTATTAATACTCTAGATGACCCATCTGTTGATGTAAGTGTAGTGTATTATTGTATTACTATTGATTGCTTCCTTTATGTTTGTTATTAACTGTTTTATGTATGTGGTGCTTTTATGTTGGGTGCATAAATATTTACAAATTGTTATATTTCTTGTTAGATTGTTCCTTCTATAATTATGTGGTGTTCTTTGTTACAGTCTGTTTTGGAGTCTGTTGTATATAATATAAGTATCACAACCCAGGCTTTCTTTTCACTTCCATTTGCATTATAAATGCTTTTCCATCCTTTCATTTTCAATCTGCATGTGTCTTTAGGTCTGAAATGAGTCTTCTGTAGGAAACATATAGATGACTTTTGCTTTTTTGAATCCATTCTATCATCCTATGTCTTCTGATTGGAGTGTTTAGTCCATTTACATTCAAAGTAATTATTGATAAGTATGTACTTATTGCCATTTTGTTACTTGTCTTACGGTTGTTTTTGTAGTTCTCTGTTCTTTTCTTCTTTTGCTCTCTTCTCTCATGGATTTCTGGCTTTCTTTGGTGATATACCTGGATTCTTTTTTCTTTATTTTTTGCATATCTATTACTGGTTTTTGATTTGTGGTTACCATTAGGCTTATATGTAACAACTTACACATATAGCAGTCTATATTAAGTTGATGGTTACTTAAGTTTGAACCCATTCTGAAAGTACTAAATTTTTATTCCTCTCAGGCTTTAGGTATATGATGTCATACTTTATATCCTTTTATTTTATGAATCTCTTGACTGATTTTTATAGGTATACTTAATTTTACTGCTTCTGTGCTTCCTGCTTTTCTTATTTCTGCATATGGTCTTTCCTTTCTACTTAGACAGTATCCTTTAACTATACAGTATCTCCATGGGGCACTTTGTTGTACTATGTCTTTAAGGGCAGGGACTCAGTTTCCTATCACTCTCTGGTCAGAACCTAGCCCGTTGATATTTAAACTTCCAGGTATTGAGGTAAAACACAGGAGCACTGTGCCGCAGGGTAGGCAGCCAGCTTGGACATGGAGTGGAGTCAGAGACCCTAAGAATGCTGGGACATATGAGGGGAGATTGTTTGCTCCTCTGTGGGGGCTTCCTGAATAGCAGAGAACACAAACTCCCTTCTCCAGGGACAAGAGAGTGGGCTGATGCTATTTTTCTCCTACCCATAAGCACAGATGGACTCAGTGAACAGCACAGTGCCCACAGTGAAGGCTTGAGCCACTTACACCAACACCTTCCCCCTTGTGCTCTGAAGGTGTATTTTTAATAGGGTAAGTGTGCTTGAGAGCCAGAGCGGCAGCGTACACCTCCCTAAGAAGACCAGCACAAACCCCCCCACACTCACCAAGTGTACTGGCCATAGAGTCCTGCAAATCTTCAGCTCTAGTAGAAATAGGATCTAGCCTCTTTGAACAAACAGACCAAAACACACTTAGTTAAAATCCACCATACACTGGACATAGTCCAAACACTCCCTACTGAAGGCAAGAAGAAACTTTGCAGAGGACTCACCTGAGGGAAAGAAAGCCAAAACACAACAGCAGAGTACATGCAGCATACACCAGAAACACATCCTGAAGTGCCAGACCCTGGACCTCTTCTTAATATATCCATTGCTGTCAAGAACAGGAAACATAACAGTCTTTCCTAATACACAGAAGACAGAAACCTAGTCAAAATGCCAAGACAGAGGAATTCATCCCAAAAGAAAGAACAAAAAAAGGTCATGATGAGGATCTAATCAAAACAAGTGTAAGTAGTATGCCTGAACCAGAATTTAAAATAACAATCATAAGGATATTAGCAGGGCTTGAGGAAAGTATAGAAGACACAGGGAGTCCCTTACTACAAAGATAAAAGACCTAAAAACTAGTCAGTTCAAAATTTAAGAAAATGCTATAACCACTATGCAAAACCAACTGGATCTAATTACCACAAGGATGGAAGAAACAGAGGAACAAATAAATGATTTAGAATATAAAATTATGGAAAATAATAAAACTGAAAAGAAGAGGGAAAGAAAAATATTGGATCACGAATGTAGACCTAGGGATTCAGTGACTACATAAAGAGTAATAACATTCATATGATAGGAGTCCCAGAAAAAGAAAGGGAAAAAGGAGTCAATTTATTTGAGGAAATTATAGCTGAAAACTTCCCTAATCGGAGAAAGGAAACAGACATCCAAATCCACGAGGCACAGAGAACTCCCATCAATTCAACAAAAGCAGGCCAATACCAAGATATATTGTAGTAAAATTTGCAAGTACAGAGATAAGGAAAAAATCCTGAAAGCAACAAAGGAAAAGAAATCCCTAACTTTCAAGGGAAAACAATTAAGGTTAGCAACAGACATATCTAAAAAAACAAACAAACAAACAAACAAAAACATGGCAGGCCAGAAGGGAGTGCATGATATATTCAATGTGCTGAATGGGAAATATGCAGCCAAGAATATTTTATCCAGAAAGGTGGTCATTCAGAATAGAAGTAGAGATAAAGAATTTCCCAGACAAACAATAACTGAAGGAGTTCATGACCACTAAATCAACCCTGCAAGAAATATTAAAGGGAACTCTTTGAGTGGGAAAGAAAGACCAAAAGCAAACAAAGACTAGAAAGGAACAGAGAAAATCTCCAGAAACAATGACTTTACAGGTAATACAACGGACCTAAATTCATATCTATCAATAAAAACTCTGAAAGTAAATAGACCAGAATAGATTATATACTAGGTTAGAATACACTGGGTATCAGAATGGATTTAAAAAAAAAGACCCATTTATATGCTGCCTATGAGAGACTCATTTTAGACATAAAGATACAAACAGACTGAAAGTGAGGGGGTGGAGAACCATTTATCATGCTAATAGATGTCATAAGAAAGCTGGAGTAGCCATACTTATATCAGACAAACTAGATTTGAAACCAAAGAATGTAACGAGATGAAGAAGGCCACTATATCATAATAAAGGTGTATATCCAACAGGATATAACAGTTGTAAATATTTAGACCTCTAATGTGGAAGCATCCAAATATATAAATCAATTAATAACAAACAAAGAAACTCATTGATAACGATACAATGATAGTGGGGGACTTTAACACCCCACTTACAGAAATGGACAGATCATCTAAGCAGAAAATCAACAAGCAAACAATACCCTTGAATACCACACTGGACCAGATGGACTTAACAGATATATTCAGAACATTTTATCCTAAAACAGCAGAATACACATTCCTTTCAAATGCGCATGGATTATTCTCCAGAATAGATCACGTACTAGGTTACAAATCAGGCCTCAGAAAGTACAAAAAGATTAAGATCATAGCATGCATATTTTCCAGCCACAACTCTATGAAAGTTGAAGTCAACAACAAGAAAACATTTGGAAAGACTACAAATACAAAGAGGTTAAAGAATGAAGGGGTTAACCAGGAATTTAAAGAAGAAATTAAGAAATACATGGTAACAAATGAAAACGAAAACGTGATTATCCAAATCCTTTGGGATGCAGTAGAGGCCATTACAAAAGGGAATTATATAACAATACAGACCTTCCTCAAGAAGCAAGAAAATTCTCCAATACACACCCAAACCATACACCTAAAAGAACTAGAAAAGGAGCAGCAAATAAAGCCTAAAGCCAGCAGAAGAAAAATAATGAAGATTAAGGCATAAATAAATGATATAGAAACAAACAAAAAACAGTACAACAAATCAATGAAACTAGGAGTTAGTTCTTTGAAAGAATTAATAAAACTGATAAACCCCTAGCCAGATTTATCAAAAAGAAAAGAGAAAGGGCCCAAATAAATAAAATCATGAATGAAAGAGGAGATGTCACAAATAACACCAAAGAAATATAATTATAAGAGAATATTATGAAAAATTATATGCCAACAAACTAGACAAGCTGGAAGAAATGGACAAATTCCTAGAAACTCAAAAACTACCAAAACTGAAATAGGAAGAAATAGAAAATTTGTACAGTCCTATAACCAGCAAAGATATTCAATCAGTAATCAAAAATATCCCAACAAATAAAAGTCCAGGGCCAAATGGCTTCCCAGGAGAATTCTACCAAACATTTAAAGAATTACTGTCTATTCCTCTCAAACTATTCCAAAATATAGAAATGGAAAGAAAACTTCCAAACTCATTCTGTGAGGCCAACATTACCTTTATTCCAAAACCAAAGACCCCACTAAAAAAGAGAATTAGAGAATTACAGGCCAATATCCCTGATGAAAATGAATGCAAAAATTCTCAACAAGATACTATCAAATTGAATCCAACAGTACATTAAAAGAATCATTCACCATGATCAAGTGTGATTTATTCCTGGGCTGCAAGCGTGGGTCAATATTTGCAAATCAATCAACATGATACATCACATTAATAAAAGAAAGGATGAAGACCATATTATTTTCTCAATATATGTAGAAAAAGCATTAGACAAAGTACAGCATCCATTATTGATAAAACCCTCCAGAAAGTAGGGATAGACAGAACATACCTCAACATCATAAAGGCCATATATGAAAGACCCACAGCTAATATCCTCAATGGGAAAAAACTGAGAGATTTTCTTCTACAGTCAGAAACAAGACAGGGATGTCCACTCTCACCAGTGTTATTTAACATAGTACTGGAAGTCCTAGGCTCAGCAATCAAACAACAAAAAGAAATAAAATACATTCATATTGGCAAGGAAGATGTCTAACTTTCACTATTCACAGGCGACATGATACTCTATGTCAAAAACCTTAAGGACTCTGCCAAAAAATTCCTAGAACTGATACAAGAATTAAGCAAAGTCACAGTATACAAAATCAATGTACAGAAATCTGTTGAATTTCTATACACCAACAATGAAGTAACAGAAAGAGAAATCAGGGAATCAATCCCATTTACAATTGTGCCAACAACCATAAGATATCTAAGAATAAACCTACCCAAAGAGATAAAAGATCTGTACTCAGAAAACTATAGAACACTTTTGAAAGAAATTGAAAATGACACAGAGAAATGGAAAAACTTCCCTTTCTTATGGATTGGAGGAAAAAATATTGTTAAAATTTCCATACTACCAAAGCAGTCTACGCATTTAATGCAATCCTCATCAAAATACCACCAGCATTTTTCACAGAGCTAGAACAATCTTAAAATTTGTATGAAACCACAAAAGACCCCAAATAGCCAAAGCAATATTGAAAAAGAAAAGCAAACATGGAGGCATCACAATTCCAGACTTCAAGCTATATTACAAAGCTGTAGTTATCAAGACAGTATGGTACAGGCACAAAAACAGATACATACAGAAAACCTAGAAATGGACCCACAACTACATGGTCAACTACTCTTTCACAAAGCAGGAAAGAATATACAATGGCAAAGACAGTCTTTTCAACAAATTATTTTGGGAAAACTGGACAGCAACCTGCCAAAGAATGAATCTGGACCATCATCTTACACCATACACAAAAGTAAATTCAAAATGGATGAAAACCTAAATGTGAGACAGGATACAATCAAAATCCTAGATTAGAACACAGGCAGCACGTCTTTAACACAGCCATAGCAACTTCTTACCAGATATGTCTCTGGAGCAATGGAAACAAAGGCAAAAAAATGAACTATTGGGACTCAATCAAAATAAAAAGCTTATCTTGAAAAGTAAGTAAAGGAAACAGTCAACAAAACTAAAAGGCAACCTTCAGAATGGAAGAAGGTATTTACAAATGACATCTCTGATAAAGGGTTACCATCCAAAATATATAAAGAACTTAACAAACTCAACACCCAAAAAACAAATAACCCAGTTACAAATGTGCAGAAGACATGAAAAGACATTTTTTAAATTTTTTTAATGTTTTATTTATTTTTGAGAGAGAGAGACAGATTCTGAGCTGTCAGCACAGAGCCTGATGCGAGGCTCAAACTCATGAACAGTGAGATCATGACCTGACCTGAAGTCACACACTTAACCAACTGAGCCACCCAGGGCCCCCATGAATAGACATTTTTCCAAAGAAGACAAGCTGATGGCCAACAGACACATGAAAAGATGCTCAACATCACTCATCATCAGGGAAATACCAATCAAAACTACAATGAGATACCATCTCACACCTTCAGAATGGCTAAAATTAACACAGGACACAAAAGATGTTGGTGGGGATGTGGAGAAACCAGAACCCTCTTACACTGCTAGTGGGAATGCAATCTGCTGCAGCTACTCTAGAAAACAGTATAGAGTTTCCTCAAAAAGTTCAAAATGGAACTACCCTATGACCCAGCAATTGCATTACTAGGTATTTACCCAAAGGATACAAACATAGTGATTTGAAAGTGCACATGCACCCCTAGTATTTATAACAACATTATTAATAGACAAATTATGGAAAGAGCCCAAATGTCTATTCAACTGATGAATGGATAAAGAAGATATGACAGGGGCGCCTGGGTGGCTCAGTCGGTTTAGCATCCGACTTCAGCTCAGGTCATGATCTCCTGGTTTGTGGGTTTGAGCCCCACATCGAGCTCTGCACCGACAGGCTGATAATGTGAAGCCTACTTGGGATTCTCCCTCTGTCTTTCTCTCTCTGTCTCTCTGCCCTTGCCTGACTCATGCCTTCTCTCTCTTTCAAAAAATAAACTTAAAAAAAAGTTGATATTTAAAAGAAAAAGAAGATGTGGCATATATACACAATGGAATATTACTCAGCCAACAAAAAAAGAATGAAATCTTGCCATTTGCAATGACATGGATGGAGCTAGAGTGTATTATGCTAAGCAAAATAAGTCAGAGAAAGACAAATATCATATGATTTCTCTAATGTGGAATTTAAGAAACAAAACATGAACATAGAGGAAGGGAAAAAAAGAGAGGGAGACAAACCACAAGAGACTGTAAACCATAGAGAATAAACTGAGGGTTGCTGGAGGAGAGGTTGGTGGGGGATGGGCTAAATAGGTGATTGGCATTACAAAGGGCACTTGGAGTGTAGAGCACTGGTGTTATATGTAAGTGATGAATCACTAAATTCTATTCCTGAAACTAATATCATACATATGTTCATACGAGAATTTAAATTAAAACTTGAAATTGGGCTTCTGGATGGCTCAGTGTGTTAAGTTTCCAACTTTGGCTCAGGTCATGATCTCATGACTCGTGGGTTTGAGTCCCATGTTGGGCTCTGTGCTGACAGCTCAGAGCCTGGAGCCCACTTCAGATTCTGTGTCTTCCTCTCTTTCTGCCCCTGCCCCACCCCCTGCTCATTCTCTCTCTCTCTCTCTCTCTCTCTCTCTCTCTCTCTCTCTCTCTCTCTCAAAAATAAGCATTAAAAAAAAAACTTAACGGGCGCCTGGGTAGCTCAGTCGGTAAAGCGTCCGACTTCGGCTCAGGTCAAGATCTCACAGTTCGTGGGTTCAAGCCCCACATCGGGCTCTGTGCTGACAGCTAGCTCAGAGCCTGGAGCCTGTCTTCAGATTCTGTGTCTCCCTCTCTCTCTGACCCTCCCCTGCTCATGCTGTCTCTCTCTCTCTCAAAAATAAATTTTAAAAAATTGAAAAAAAATTGAAACAAAAAATAAATCTAAATAAAATAAAATAGTTCCAAGTTTTAATTACCACCAATTATAAGAACTCAAGAAGTTAATTTCCCCTGATTTTCAAAGCCAAATGTTACAGAGATGTGTCTTCCCATTGTGGGTCCCCTGTGCCTGGGATGCCTGGTGTGGGATCTGTTCCTCGGATCTGTTTCTCTCTCCTGTCTACATAAACCTCCCTCCTGCAGACTGTCCAAAGGGTGAGTTTGGCTCTCAACACTGACTCTGCACATTCTAACATCTTTGTCATGGGCTCTTCTCTACATTTACCTGTAGAGAATCTGTTAAGCCAGTCTTCAGGTCCTCTTTTTGGATTATTTGCACTGATATTATTTGCACGGGTGTTATCTAGGTATATCCTTGGGACAAGGTGAGCCTAGGATCCTCCTACTCGATCATCTTCCCCAGAAGTCCGAAGGGAACTTATTTTAAATAATGCTCTTTTAATGTGTAAATATAGTCTCCATTTAGACATCTTATTTAGCAGTCTATTTACTCATCTATAAACTCCTTTTTGCTTTTTCTTGTTTGATCCATGTGCTAGAGAATCATTTTGGGCACCAAAATGATTTTTTAAATAGATTTATTTTAAATGGTCAAATATTTTAAAGTCTAAAAACAGTAAAAAATGGAAAATACATTCATTTAACAGAAAGCCATGTAATATCATAATATTTGAAAGTATTCACTAAGAGGATGAATTCAGCCTATATTAAATTTTGTAAGTTCTGATTAATTTAATAACACAGGTTGCATCATTTTGATAAATATTTAACCAAATATGAAACATTCCAATCTATTCTATGTAGGTCATAGGGCTGAATTAAGCATTGGAAATCTATGATGTTTTTGTTTCTCATTTTCTTTCAATATATGGGTTGTGCAAGGTAAAATCAATTGTTATATTCTGTTCCATTAAAAATGTAGTCCAGGGGAGCCTGGGTGGCTCAGTCCCATGATCTGACTTCAGCTCATATGATGTTCTTCAGGTCTGTGAGTTCAAACCCCATGTCTGGCTCTGCTGACAGCTCAGAGCCTGGTGCTTGCTTTGAATTCTGTCTCTGTCTCTGTCTGCCCTTCCCCCACTCGCGTTCTGTCTCTCTCTCTCTCTCTCTCTCTCTCTCACAAAAATAAACATTAAAAATTTTTTAAAAATGTAGTCCATAAAGTTGTAGCATAATCAACAGCTAAAATATTCCTCTGAAGAGGTATTAATTAGGGGCACCTGAGTGTCTGAGTGGGTTAAACATCCAACTTCAGTTCAGGTCATGATCTTGAGGTTTGTGAGTTTGAGCCATCGGGCTCTGTGCTGACACTTCAGAGTTGGGATCTGCTGCAGATTCTGTGTCTCCCTCTCTTATCTGCCCCTCCTCTGCTCTCTGTCTCTCAAAAATAAAACATTAAAAAATGTTTTTAAGTATTAATTATAAAAGGTTTTTAAAAAATATCTCACATAATTTGTTTAAAGCATATTGTTTTTGCAATTCAGTAACCAAAAATAATTTAAGTTTGCTACATCTTTTCACCTCGACACTTTGGCTCCAAAGAAACACTCATGACAAAGTTATCAGCAATAAAACTATTAAGTAATAGACAATATGACAATATACTATAATTAGACATCATATACAGTACTAAGTACTCCTTATGGTTTTATCAGGTGAAGGTTCCTAAAATAATGTAAATTTAAGCTGCAAACTTAAATTCACATTTAGAGATTTGTTGCTTCTGCCCTTTGTTGTCCCATAATCTATTTTTAGCCTTTTCTGCCTCACTCTAACTCTAGTTCATTTTCTCTCCAATGGAGTTATGTGGAGGACATTTTTCTCCTATTTTGAAACAGGATTTTTCACTCCTGGTAACCTCATGGTGGTGTAGTGACAGGCATCAATAGATATCAGAATATGAACTTGACCGGTTGATAATTCAGATAATGGATTTGAACCATCATGCTGTTATCTTTTAAAAGCTGTTAAAAGAAAGTTAGCTTTTTCACAGATTGTTTTTCATGTGCTATTTTCACACTTAAGCATAAATTCACCTGGTAGTGGAAATGGATGTAATAAATTTGAGAGAACTAACTGTGATGATAGTGCAGTTACTGGCATTGAATTCACCTCCAGCCCTCATTTCGTCTGCAGAAAGATAAAGATATTTATTTATCCACTCCTGTCATCTGTGCAGCATCAAACTAGACAATTAGAAATGCATTTTGTTGAGCATGTGATTCCTTTTCCATGTTTTTTCTCTCACATGCTTTGCTATTCCATTACTGGATCCATAGTAATAACACTGTAAAGAATAATTAAGCAAAAACTTGCAAAATAACAGATGAAAAAACATGTCTTCCATTCCAAAATACTCTTGGAAATTTTATAAGTATACACTGATACTGGATTACATTGTATTTGAACAATCAAAAATTGAGGTGCCAGGCAAGGGTTTAAACTCCTTTCTAGGAGATGTTGGCAAGCTGGAGCAAAGCAGAGGGAGCCTGCAACGATTGTGTCCACTGACCTCCATTCCCTAAGAGCACCTCTTTAGGCCCCTAGTTGGATGACAAACCAGAAACCTGCTCTCAGGCTAAAGCTCCTCAATAAGCAAATAGGCTTCTTTCCTAGAAAGACAGGAGGTATGTTTCAGTCAGCTATCTGTGCAATACCCTGGGGGTAGGTAGCCTACCAAGAACTGTCTCTCCAATTGTTACCAGCTCATAGGATCCAGGATCCCAAGTTCCTCTGGCTTTTACAGCCAAGTGATTAAGGGGTGTCCTCAGGGCAATAGCCACAAATCCTAGGTCACAAGACACATATAAAAGCTTCCCTCTGGGAGATACTGGTCCTCTGGAGCATTGCAGAGGGAGAGCTTAAAAGAGGCACATACCAACCGGAATGAAGCAGAGGGAGAGCATATATGCTCTCATATATATGAGTATATATGATATATATATATACCATCCACCAGGAGAAGGAAAAAAAATTAATTTAAAAAAGAAGACACCCCTGCCAGCTAGAGCACAAAGATGACACACACCAGCTGGAAAGAGGCAGAGTGGGGAGTATATAGATGGTGCCTACAGGGGGAAAAAAAAATAGGAATAACAGAGATGACACCCACTGAGAGAGGCAGAGGGAGAACATGAGATGGTACCCACCAGCCAACATGCCCCTGGAATATGTCAATGTGTGCTAAATTAGATGCCTGCCTCCCAGGCCACACTGTAAGATTAGCAAATGAGCCTCCATCACATGAAGTATGGGCATCTCTTGATCAGCTGCTTCTGTGCTGGGCCCTGAGGCAGGTGAGTCCAAGTGCACAAACCATTTAAGAGTCATTTCTCAGGTTGTTATAGCTTTGTGTATCTCATGGATATTAGTCTCATCGGTTTTCAAAGCTAGATATTTTGGGGTCTCATCTCTCAGGTGCAGGTGTTAAAAGATGGGGTGCCCAATGTGGAGTTGAAACTGCTTCGATATGGGCCTTCTCTCATTCTCCAGATGTATAGGAGTTGCTCAAACAGTTTTTAGGAGTTTTCAGAGGAATGTTCCATATATAGTGGCACATTCATTGTGTTCATGGGAAGAGGTGGTCCTGGATCTTTCTACATCATCATTTTGAACTGTAACCTGTCCAAATCCAAAGGTTCTGAAAGAAAAAGACGAACTTACTGCGGATATAAACTCCATGGAAAAATCTTTCTCCGACCTCTTCGAATGGTTTGAGAAAAAGAAGGAAATGATCAAAGGCTACCACATAAGTAATAAATCACTGAAGATGTGTACTGAGGATTAAATAGTAATAATTGAAAAGGAAGGCCAGAAATACCAAGTGCTAAAGACCCACACAGAAAGGAAACTCACACTACCAAATGAGGACATCATTCAGGTCTGGAACAAGACCCAAAATGAGGCCTTGGCCTTCCAGGTGAGACTGAGGAACGAGCAAATGCACATCCACTCTCTAAAGAAGACCACTGAGGAGAAGACTAAAGAAAACAATGACCTCATATGGCAACCTCATTTCCAAGATGGAGAAGATCTGACATGGAAGTCTCTGCCCAGTGCTCATCCTCCCTCCTGTCTGTTTTTCTCTCCATCTGATGTTGTCTATTAGAAGAGTTCATGTTCTTTCTTCTCACCTCCACTCATTTTTAAAACAGATTGGTTTAAAAAGAAGACTAAATAAAGTTTCCTTTAAGTTAGA
Organism: Cryptoprocta ferox; assembly: GCA_028646485.1. Lineage (NCBI taxonomy): Eukaryota > Metazoa > Chordata > Mammalia > Carnivora > Eupleridae > Cryptoprocta > Cryptoprocta ferox. Next base: position 45,657,010 of record CM053569.1, read on the forward strand.
GAGAGAAAGAGAGGGCACTTCTGTGCAGGTGCTCTGGTCAGTAGTCTCAGCTGACACCTACCTATATGACATTCTAGCCCAGGTTTCTGAAACATGAGTAAAGAACTCTCCAGAAGATTTCAGTCCTTAGCCTTTCAAATATTCCCAGCTGACACATTAGACCTTATGAAGACAAATTGTTCTCACTGTGACTTCTCCACATTCCTCGTACACAGAATCAAGGAGCATGATAAAATGATAGTTCTTTTAAACCACAGAATTTTGGGGCAGTTTGTTATGCAGTAAGAGATAACCAGAATGCTTCCCCGTCTTCCGTATCCCATTTTCCATTTTCCAAATGTTCCCAGTTCATTTGGGGTCCATGTCATTTAGGACAACTACTTCTCCCACAGCTCCAAGGGTGAAGTCAGTGATACAGGGTAATCCAATTGGCAGTGCTATTCCTTTAGCAACAAGACTAGTACATTCAAGTGCACATGAACTAAGCTGGACTCTAGTATTCAGGTTGACTCTTAAAAGTTATGCTTGGAATTTTCTGTAAGGTGGTTTTGGGTTTGGGTTGTTTTTTTTTTTTTTTTTTTTTTTTTTGCCTGAATAATTTGGATTTACAGGAATTATTTGTTTTAATCAGCAGGAAACCAATCGGAAAATAAAGGCAATACATGGAGGAAAAGAGAGTTGACAACCTTAAAAACTCATACACAGGGCCCTAATGACATCATAAACTTTTATTTTTTTTAATTTTTAAAATGTTTTTATTTTATTTTTGAGAGAGAGAGAGAGACAGAGCATGAGTAAGGGAGGGGCAGAGAGAGAAGGAGACACAGAATTTGAAGCAGGCTCCAGGCTCTTGAGCTGTCACCACAGAGCCTGAGACGTAGGGCTCCAATCCACAAACCTTGAGATCATGACCTAACCCAGGCGCCCCAACATCATAAACTTTTCAATTAAACTCTTCTCTTAAATTTGTTCTTCTGTATATTTTAGTTATGTACTCTCCCTTTATTATTTAATCCAGTTTGAGTTAAGCTTTCTGTTGCATCCAAAACCATTATAAACTTTCTATGTATAAACCTAAAAACTTTCTTGAAAGACTCATGTCAGTGGCTACCATGGATGAAAAAACTGAGAAGGAGGGAATCTTTTATTTTTCATCTTATACTTTTCTGTGTATTTGAATTATCTAACAATATGGACCAATTACTTTTTTTTCCACATTGACAAAAATCATCTAGGTGGTAGAATAGGTCATTTTTGGTGTTGCTCATCATATTTTTCTGTATGATACCCAACTACTTTCATATGATCCATAAGTTACTCCTTCTTATAATATAAAAAGGTTTTGAGTACTTAGTATGCTGGGTAATTTCACATGTATTACCTCTTTTCATCTTCACAATAGGTCCAGTGTTTAACCCATGCTATCCCCAAACAAAGTAGGAAAGTAAAGCTGAGAGGTATTCAAGAATTTGCCAGAGGCAAGTTAAGTGGTCAAATTAGGATTTAACTAGTAGTAAATCAAGGTCTGCCTGATACCACAGTCAGTGCTCATAACTGTCTCACCATTAATTACTCAATTGCTTGTCCAACTGGTATTTGAACATTCAATCCTAAGATAAGGATAAGTCTGTCAACCTTTATGTTGAAAAACAACAAGAATTAGTTATCTCTCTGTTAATTCCTCCTGCTGAGAAAAGGGTTTTTTTGTTTGTTTGTTTGTTTGTTTGTTTGTTTTTTCTCCTGACTATGCTGAACGACCTAATCCCTCATACAGGTACTTTTCTTCTAAATATTTGAAAATAGTTGTCGTGGCTCCCCCTTAATAGTTCCCTACATGTACCTACCATATCCATGTTTACACGCAAATACATACATAAACAACATAGACACATGCACACACACACACACACACACACACACACAAACCATTCCTTTTCCAATGTCTTTAAATCCTATCAAATCATCTATAAAACCTTCCTTAAAGCCACCTTTTCCATTTTCTCACTGTTGTAATCCCATTTTCTCACCACTATCTTGTACCTTCTCACCCTTTTAAAACTAAGTAAAGTCTGCAAAGTGTAATTGATTTTCCCAAGGACACAACGCTACCTATTGATTGAATACAAGATGTCTGAATACTGCCTTCTTATGCATCAATATCAAATATTCCTGATCAGGTATAGCCCACACAATTCTTTATAGTGGTATTTATGTGTATTTATTCCCATTCAGACAGACAGACAGATAGGTAGATAGATAGGCAAACAGGTCACTACTTTGACATCCCACTAATATATTAGTAGCTTTGGATGAAAATCCAACTATGGAAGACAAGGCTGAATATTTCAGACCAGAGACTAAGAATTTAGAATGCTTACCAATGTGATAGAATAAATAACAATTGAGATTTTTTAAGGGCGGTGACAGACATTTCAAAGAAGCAGTGTATCTAAATCAGCCTGTATTTAGTTGTGAGTTGGAAACAATTCCTGGCTAAGAACATATGCCCAGTTTAGAATTATGCATTTCTCTTCCAGAGAGAGCATTTCACAAGAAAATTTTATCATTCCATCGTGAGAGTCTTTGAAAAAATGGTATCTGGGAAAATTGCACAGATGCCAATAAAGAGGCAGCAACATGCCCGTATTCAGTCTCTGGCTCGATGCACAAAAAGGAATTGTGTATTGGAAAAAGAGAGATTATCACATAACATCTACCATAGCTCTGCTTTGCTTATGGACAATGCAGGTAATATAGTCCCATAGTACCCGTCTTCCAACCTCCATACCCTGTTCCTTGCAGCCCACCCACTGCCTACATACCCTATACAACTCTATGGACACACCTATGTGGGAATTCTCTATGTGGGAATCTTACCCATTCATCCACAACTATCTCTATGTTTCCTAAATAGAAGTCTTCCTTCTGTTTAATGATAATAATGGTTACAATTTGCATTGTGTTCATTAGGTGTGATGGGAGAGCATTAACCTATGAAAGGACCATGTGGCCCCCCTAAATTGTTTTTGCTTCTTTCTCTAACCTTCCCTGATTCACTATCTATGGGATGAGGTTGCAGGACAATGATATACATAAATGCATTTCCTCGGGCCATCCCCCTTTAAACAGGCTTCCAGCTTCCCTCAATCATCCCTACACCAATCTATATTTCCTTACAAGGTCCCAAATCATTTCCCTTCAGTTTTTTCCTTGATCATATTCTAGGCTTCACGGCCTAAAAAAACAGGTTATTATTCTGTTCCAATCCTTATGTCTTGATTATACTAAAAAAAAATTGCATTTAAAAATAGTTTATTAGCATGTGCCATAAAGAGTAATGTTCCTACTCTAATTGGTACTGCAGGGATTTTCCTCTTCCAGTCATTTAAAATATTACGTCCTAAACAGAAATATTCTTACTGTGACTCTGAGCAGAGAAACTGTTTCTTTTTCTCCCAAAGTTTATCCAGAGCCTACCTTATTTCCTACCCAAGTCCTTGAAAGACTTGTGAACTTTGGCATCTCATTAAGTAGAAGTTCTTTGTTTTATGAAAACATTTTCCTGTTGCTGGTGGAATAGCTTCCTTACATTAAGTGCTGTAAGCTCTGTACATTACCTTGAAGTTATGCACAGCTACATAAAAGCCCAGACATATGTGAAACTGACTTGAACATACTGACTAATTTACTTGGTCTTATTCTAACTCACCACATGTCATTGTTTACATCAAAGTTCATAAATCTTCACTTGAGGGGCACCTGGGTGGCTTAGTCAGTTAAGCGCCAGACTTCAGCTCAGGACATGCTCTTGCAGTCTGTGAGTTCAAGCCCCGCATCAGAATCTGCTGACAGTTCCAAGCCTGGAGCCTGCTTTGAATTCTGTGTCTCCCTCTCTCACTGCCCCTCCGCCCCCTTTCTCTCTCTCTCTCTCTCTTTCTCTCTCTCTTTCTTTCTCTGTCTCAAAAATAAATAAACATTACATTTTTTAAATAAATAAACCTTAGCTTGGGAAAGATGATTCATAAACAAGTCTCAACTGGTCGAATAAAAACTAAGCTTGTATACAATATAGTAGAGAACAAAAGTGCATGTGTTTTTGTTATATACATTTTCTTGTGATGGTAGTAAACTACTACAAATGGGTTTTCATGTTTGAACTTAATAAATTCCAGCAGCTCATTATTGTGTAAGTTAAGACAAGGCCACTGTAAAACAGCACTTAGAACTACACTGAGAAACAGCCCTATATTTTTGAGACCCCGAATACTGTATGTGTTAAGTTTAAACTCAGGAGCGTAATATTAGTCCATCTTTAACCCTAAAGCTCAGAAAAACTTCATTTACTTAAGCTTTAGGTTATATTACCCCATCAATAAAGTATACCCATGGGCACCTGCGTTGCTCAGTTGGGTAAGCCTCTGGCTCTTGGTTTCGTCTCAGGTCATGATTTCATGGTTTTGTGAGTTCAAGCCCCATATCAGGCTCTGCACTGTCAGCACAGAGTCTGCTTGGGATTATCTGTCTCTCTCTGCTCTCCCACACTCACTCTGTGTCTGTCTTTCTCAAAATAAATAAAAAACTTAAAAAAACTTAAAAAAAACTAAACCCAAATCACCTAATATATACTGAGCATATACTATAAGAAAGATACCTATGTAAAATATATAGTTGTGATCTAAACAGACTATTAAGACTGGCCAGTTAATTTTTCTCACATGAACAGTCATTATTCCACATTTTGCTTACAATTTGATACTATCTGTTTGACCCTATGATGTTTCTATTTCTAGAATTGTCTCAATAATTGAAGTACTGTTAATAACAGAATAGCTTAAATTAGATTGAGTCTTCCAAGATGAAGAGTATATCATTAGTGTCAAGTATAGAAAATTCTAGTGTTAAATTGATTAAGAAAAATCTAAAACAAAGAATTTTAATCCAATAAAGTGAGGCTGCAAGATTAAAGAAAGAGAAATTATCAGTACAGGTATAAACATATGTGACAATACTGGACAGATGTTTAAATGTTACACCGCTTCCTTGAGCAGATGCATCATTCACTGTTCTATTTCAGTAAGCAGGGAACATCATAATGAAATCAACAGACACATTTGGCAACAAGAGATCATCATTTTTATGAATTACATTTTTTGAAAATGGGGCATTTTAAAGGACTTTGCTGCAATATATCATCATACCTGGTGTAAATTTATAATGTGTCCTGTTTTTCAAAACTAAATCAAATCAAGTTGCAGGGAGATGAAATGAACTGATGAAAAGCTGTTTCTGAATCTTTGACAGAGTTTCAGATTTTTTTTTATCAAGGCAAATCTGTCTTGTAGCATGTTAATGTAAATTATGGTAGTGAATGTCATATCTCCATCTGCTCCAACAATCTGTTAAAACACACAATTCTTTTCTAAGGAAAAGAGTTTATAATCTTTTAGCATATTGCTATCAATACCCTTCCTGAATAAACTACATCTTGGCAAAATCTATTCTTCACCAATGACCTAATTCCCTGCCCTGGCAGAATTTCTTGGTGATATCCCCAGAAGCGTATAAATATTTCTTCTCTATTCCTAGAAAGAGTTTTATCAGCTCTTGATACCATCCTCCTTCCTGTGCGCATCCATCCACATCAATGCAGCAGACACTGCATTTAGAAATCACCATGGGAGCTAGTTCTTCACATCAGATTATTCAGTTTGGAAAACAGGGAAAGAAGTCAAAAGGAAAAACAGAGCTTTTAATCACAACAAGGGTGAACTTAGAGCATCCTTAGAGTTCAGTTTTCCAAAGCATCACCATTGGTTTGATGGAAAGAGCCTATCCCAAGAAACAGGAAGTTCGGTGGCTCAGCTGCTTTGAGATCTTGTGCAAGTTACTTAACATTCAAAGTCTCATTCCCCTCATGTATAACAATATCTACATCAATGAACAAGTGAAATCTTTTGTGGAAGTATCTTATAAAGTTCTATAGATATATTAGTTATTTAAGGTCAGACAATCTTACTCCTCTTTTTACTATAAACATTAAGAAAACAAATCTGTACATTATTTTTACATGCTATGCTTTTAAGTCCTAATTTAAATTTCACAAAATAAATAAAACATAATAACTAGCATCTTAGAATATTAAGTTGGAAGATACCTTAAATTGCATTTAACTCCATCTTAAAGAACTTTTTAAAAATGATTATCAGAAAAGTTAAATGCTTTGACATTGATCTTAGTGCTGTGATTATTTAAAATTGTGCTAAAATATCTTATTATAAAATCATATTAAGGTCAGAGTTTTTTGCTTTTAACAAAAGAACACTTCATTGTATACATATGTGTATATTGCATGTATACTTACATGTAATTTAAGAGTTTACTGAGTGTGTTGGGCTATTCAGGTTAAGACTCAACTAGATGACATTGGGACAGGTACTGAGATAAATAAACATACTCTCTGTCTTAGAGGTACTATAATCTATAAAGGGAAGAAAACAAACAAAAAATTACTGGTTTTTATAAAACTAAACATACTCTTAACATGTAGTCCTGCAATCACAATCCTTTTTAATTATCTGAAGGAGCTGAAAACTTACGTCCACACAAAAACTTGCACACAAATGTTAATAACAACTTTATTCAAATTGTCAAAACTGGAAGCAACCATGATGTCCTTTAGTGGGTGAATGAATAAATAAAGGCCCATCCAGACAATGGAATATTATTCAGTACTAAATAGAAATGAGCTATCAAGCCATGGAAAAAATCCATGAAACATGTAGGAAACTTAAAAGGATATTACTAAATGAAACAAGTCAATCTGAAAAGGCTACATACTGTATGATTTCGATTATATAACATTCTGTAAAAGGCAAGACTGGAGAAAGGGAAAAGATCTTTTGATAGGTGTTAGGGAAAAGGGAGAGATTAATAGGCAGAGCACAGAGAATTTTTAGGGCAGTGAAACTACTCTGCGTGATACGATAATGACAAATACACCCAAAGTGAACCACAGTAAACTATGGAGCTTAGGTGATAACAACATGTCGATATAAATTCATCAGTCATAACGGAAGTACTACTCTGCTGGAGGATGCTGATAACGGAGGAGTATTTCCATGTGTGTGGGCAGGGCTTATGTGGGTAATTTTTGTACCATTGTTGTAAACCTAAAACTTCTCTTAAAAAAATACTTTAAAAAAATGTAGGTCATGGGCAAAGTCAAAGACCATAATAAATAAGTATACCATACTAAGGTTTACAAGAAGAGAAACAGGTCACAGCCCTATCTATTATTTCTCAATTATAGACATTGACAACCCATTCCTTGTAAATTTGAGTAGAAGGTTCTGTATCTTCTCTCATGTGGACCTAATTAGCCTTTGATTCACTTTTATTTATTTATTTATTTATTTATTTATTTATTTAATAAATGGAGTTTTCATGGCTATGATTTGCTAAGCCATATAATGCACCCCTTCTTCCAATATCCGTTCATTATTTTTTTAATTTGTTTTAAGTTTATATATTTTGAGAGAGAGAGAGTACACGTGCACAGACATAAGTGGGGGAGGGGCAAAGACAGAGGGAGAGAGAGAATCCCAAGCAGACTCTGTGCTGTCAGCACAGAGCTGATGTGGGGCTCAATCTCATGAACTGTGAAATCATGACCTGAACCGAAATCAAAAGTCAGAAGCTTAATAAACTGAGCCATTCAGGCACCCCTGACTTACTTTTAAATGATTCTGAATACATTACTTTTTCATGACAAGCTTCTCCTATGAATTCTCTCTTCTCCCTCCCAGGGAGAAGTCACTAATGGCATTCCGGGAATGTTACTATTACAGTACTTATCAATGAGAGCATATGGCAACTCTTGGTTTATTTATGTCTCCCCTCTATACTGTGAGATCCATGAAAAGGGAAAAAGATTGCCTTCTCCAGCTGGGGATTTCCTCATGCTGCCATCCCCTTCCTTGCTCCCTCTGCAAATGGCATGGAGTCTGTAACCAAGAGACTGCAAGAAACGTTTGTCCAATTAATGTTAGTGCCTAAAAGTGACAGTGAAACAAGGGTTGAAACTGCCTTCTACAAAGAAACAATTTAATAATGAAAGTAGTCAAAGTTGCTCTGCTGTGGGAAGACAGTTTTGACTACATCGATCAATGACTATAGTAAGTTCCAAGCTTCCAATGCCCTCAAGCATTGTAGGAACAATGTCGTAAATAGAGCACAAACTAAGTGAAAATGGAACCAAGGAACTTGAGAATTCAAAGTTAAAGTGAGGGGATGAAAAATTTGTTCTGTTTGGGAAAATTAAACATATAGGTCTGTTTTTCCACATTGACTTAATTAGTCAACAGTGTCACTTCCTATATTAGGTTATACATCTGTTCATTGATTGCTACATGCCAACAAAACCTGGGTTAAAAAAAAGACTTCAATTTGCTAATTCAATGATCACTTTTAAAGATTGAAAATTCTAGACATGAACAGACATTTTTCCAAAGAAGGTATACAGATGGCCAACAGCCACCTGAAAAGATGCTCAACCTCACTCATCATCAAGGAAATGCAAATCAAAACCATGATGAAATATTACCTCACACCTGTCAGAATGGCTAAAATCAAAAATTCCAGAAATTAGTGTTGGCAAGGATGAAGAGAAAAAGGAACCCTCATGCACTGCTGGTGGGAATGCAAACTGGTGTAGCCACTGTAAAAGACAGTATGGTGATTCCTCAAAAAATTAAGAGTAGAACTACCTTACCATCCAGGAATCACACTACCGAGTATTTACCCAAAGAATATGAAAGCACTTATTTGAAGGGATATTTGCATCCCTATGTTTATTGCAACATTATTCACATAGCCAAACTGTAGAAGCAGCCTAAATGTCCATCGACAGATGAATGGATAAAAAAGATGTAGTATATATACAATGGAATATTATTCAGCCATAAAAAATAATGAAATCTTGGCTATTTGCAACAACATGGATGGATCTAGAGACTATAATGCTAAGCAAAATAAGCCAGTCACAGAAAGACAAATATCATACAATTTCATTCATCTGTGGAATTTAAGAAGCAAAACAAATGAACAAATTAAAAAGAGAGAGAGAGACAAACCAAAAAAAAAAAAAAAAGTCTCAACTATAGAGAGCAAACAGATGGTTTGTTTTCTATAGTTCATAGGGGAGGTAGGCAGGGGAATGGGTGAAATGAGTGAAGGGGACTAAGAGTACACTTACCTTGTGATGAGCACCAACAACTGAGCATTGTTGAATCACTATATTGTACATCTGAAACTCCTATAACACTGCATGTTAACTACAATGGAATTTTTCTTTTAAATTAAAAAATTTTTAAATAATAAAATATTTTAGAAAAGATGAAATAAAAATTGAAAAATTTAAGAAGCATCATTAAACATTTTCATTTTCACATTTCTATTGATAAAATTTTTAAAGACATTATTATATCAAGCCTTGAAAATACGCATTTTGGAAATTTGTTTACTGTTCATTTTAATGACATTTTAAAGTATATTTGCCCACAAATGTGCATTATACTTTAAGAATAAAAGCTCACATGTAACATTAATATGGGAGATTTAAAAGAATATGATTCACAAGAAAAATTACAATCATTACATATAAGCCAATGCAAGCTGTCAAGAAGACATATATATGGTTTCAGGTATATTACAACAAGGTTTTACTCGGAAAACATGATGGATCTGCCTGCATTGCTGAGAACTGGTGTGTCAATGGGCATTAAGAGACACTTTTGGAGATTTGCTGCACAACAAAGCACATAAGTGCACATTCAGAAAGAAAAGCTTTCTGGCAACACATTATAAATCCTCTTAGAGTTTTGATGTTTTCAGAAATAGTATGGCTTTTTGATCTTTACCAAAAAAAAAGGTGCATTTTGAATCTGTGCCCCTAAACCCACCTAACTTGTATAATAAACTCTATTCATTTTAAAAAGCAAAAGAAAACACATTCTTGAAGCTTAGGGAGGATATTTCTCACTTTTTCCTAGCTATTTTATGTTGTATATTCTTACACAAACTCTTTCCAAAAAAAGAAGTAATAGGTTGGATCATTCAAATGTAATATTTAGAATTTTAAAAAAATATGTATCAGGGTCTTTGCTTAAACTTGAATACAAACTTCACTTTCACTAGTGAAAGACTAAGAAAAATTAAAAATCAAAAGAAATCATAAAATCTAAACACTAAATAAATAACAGGATTTTAATCAACCATGACTGAATACCAAAGGGGAAAAAATGAATTATTGTGTCTTTCTCCATGTCAATAAGTTCATGAAGGAATATTTTAATTGAGATCAGAGAAAGTTTGAAAGCTGTGGCCTGAATACAGAAAGCCTATCTTTTTGGCTTCCTAAAAAATGTGAAGCTGGAGCCATTAGCTGCATAGACACTGATCCTCCTTGCTTAGGTACACTTGGAGAGAAAGAGGAACTTCAGCATTAACAGGAGCATCACTTACTTTGAGCAGACCATCATCAGCAAAATGCCAACACCAAACTAGGGTTCATGGTGTTTGCCTGATGTTTAGGAATTGAAGATGTGCTCAAGATATATAACTCAAACAAAAAATTCTTTGGATCACATACATACAATCTTCAGGAATCAAGATTTTTAAAGAAATCTGAACAGACTGTAGTCTTTAAAAACAACGCCTGTTTTCATTACAATTTTACAGAAGTGACCCAAATTATTCTGGATGGCTATTTGGAATAGTTGGTCCCAATATGGACTGTATATGTAAAAATGTTTATAATGTGCTTCCTAAGTTATTTTCTTCTTCCAAAATTGCCAGGCTCCCTGATGAATAGAAGTTAAAAATGCTAATCAAAATAATCTAAAATCTCCATTCAAGAAATATATATAAGAGACTCTTATGTCACATGAGCAAAGGATGGATACTAGAAGATGATAGGTTATATAGATAAATTAAACAGATAAATGCTAGAGAGAGAGAGAGATGAGACAGGTATATAAATATATATATATATATATATATATATATATCACTCATGAATTTAATTTTTTTCTCATTTCCATTTAAAAATTTTTAAGTCCAGTGTAGTTAACATACAGTGTTATATTAATTTCAGGTGTACAATATAGTGACTCAGCAATTCCGTATATCACTCAGTGTTCATCAACAGAGTGTACTGTTAATTCTCTTTACTACTTCACCCCCTCCTCTGGAAATCTTTTGTATGTTTTTATAGTTAAGAGTCTGGGTTTTTTCTTTTTTTGTTTGTTTGCTTGTCTCTTTTTTTTCTTTGCTCATTTGTTTTGTTTCTTAAATTCCACATATGAGTGAAATCATATGGTATTTGTCTCTCTCTGACTAACTTATTTTTCTTAGCATTATACTCTTCTAGATCCATCCATGTTACAAGTGGCAAGATTTTGTTCTTTTTTATGGCTGAATAATATTCCATTGTGTATATGCATGTGTGTGTGTGTGTGTGTGTGTGTGTGTACACACCACATTTTCTTTATCCATTCATCTATCAATAGACATTTGGGATGGATTTAAACTTAATATATATATATATATATATATATATAAACATATATATATAAACATCAAGAAATATGTAGCAGGATATGAATATTCATCTTGTTTTAATATGGAAACTTAACTGTTTTAATTTTTCTTTTTATGTCTACTGCATTAGAAAAATAAAGTACAATAATTTCTCTTAACCTCCTGACAGAGTTGAAAGATTTTGATCCTCTTGACCTCTAATTTTCATTTGCTAATAATTCATACTTAATGGGTTTTCAGAATCGATTGGGAAAAAATGAAAAGAGTATGACAGGGGGGATTGAGGGAGGAAATAGAGTGATCAAAAAGGTATAAGGAATAGAATTGAAGGGAAAAGGAAAAAGTTTACCTTTGGGGTTTACCAAATGATGTACTGTAAATCACAGAACACATCCCAGAGAAGTTGCCCCAAAGGAAGACGGCCTACTACCAAAGAAGAGTTTTAATTTGCGGACCAAGAAACAGTTGTCCTATTTTAATTGCTCAGTCTTTTTTTAATTTTTTATTTAATTTTTTAAATTTACATCCAAGTTAGCATATAGTGCAACAATGATTTCAAGAGTAGATTCCTTAATGCCCCTTACCCATTTAGTCCTAGTCCATCCCCCACCCACCCCCACAATCCCTCCAGGAACCCTCTGTTTGTTCTTCGTATTTAAGAGTCTCTTACGTTTTTGTTCGCCTCCCTGTTTTTAGATTATTTCTGCTTCCCTTCCATTATGTTCATCTGTTTTGTATCTTAAAGTCCTCATATGAGTGAAGTCATATGATACTTCGTCTTTCTCTGACTAATTTCACTTACGATAATACCCTCCAGTTCCATCCATGTAGTTGCAGATGGCAAGATTTCATTCTTTTGATTGACGAGTAATACTCCATTGTATATATGTATACCACATCTTCTTTATCCATTTATCCATCGATGGACATTTGGGCTCTTTCCATACTTTGGCTATTGTTGATAGTGCTACTATAAACATTGGGATGCATGCATACCTTCAAAACAACATACCTGTATCCCTTGGTTAAATACCTAGTAGTGCAATTGCTGGGTCATAGGGTAATTCTATTTTTAATTTTTTGAGGAACCATCATATTGTTCTCCAGAGTGGCTACACCAGTTTGCATTCCCACCAGCAGTGCAAAAGAGATCCTCTTCCTCCACATCCTCGCCAACATGTTGTTGCCTGAGTTGTTAATGTTAGCCATTCTGACGGGTGTGAGATGGTATCTCATTGTGGTTTTGATTTGTATTTCCCTGATGATGAGTGATGTTGAACATCGTTTCATGTATCTGTTGGCCATCTGGATGTCTCCTTTGGAGAAGTGTCTGTCCATGTCTTTAGCCCATTTCTTAACTGGATTATTTGTTGTTTGGGTGTTGAGTTTGATAACTTCTTTATAGATTTTGGATACTAACTCTTTATCTGATATGTCATTTGCAAATATCTTCTCTCATTTTGTCAGTTGCCTTTTAGTTTTGCAGATTGTTTTCTTTGCTGTGCAGAGGCTTTTTATTTGAGGTTTCAATAGTTCATTTTTGCTTTGTTTTCCCTAGCCTCCAGCGATGTGTTGAGTAAGAAGTTGCTGCAGCCGACGTCAGAGAGGTTTTTGCCTGCTTTCTCTTCAAGGATTTTGATAGCTTCCTGCCTTACATTTAGGTCTTTCATCCATTTTGAGTTTATTTTTGTGTATGGTACAAGAAAGTGGTACAGGTCATTTTTCTGCATGTCGCTGTCCAGTTTTCCCAGCACCACTTTTTGAAGAGACTGTCTTTATTCCATTGAATCTTCTTAACTGCTTTGTCAAAGATGAGTTGGCCATACGTTTGTGGGTCCATTTCTGGGTTCTCTATTCTGTTCCATTCATCTGAATGTCTGTTCTTGTGCCAGTACCATACTGTCTTGATGATTACAACTTTGTAAAACAGTTTAAAGTCTGGGATTGTGAGGCCTCCTGCTTTGGTTTTCATTTTCAAGATTGCTTTGACTATTCTGGGTCTTTTCTGGTTCCATACAAATTTTAGGATTTTTTGTTCTAGCTCTGTGAAAAATGCTGGTGTTATTTTGATAGGGATTGGATTGAATTTGTAGATGCTTTGGGTAGTATCGACATTTTAACAATATTTGTTCTTCTTATCCAGGAGGATGGAATATTTTTCCATTTTTTTTGTGTGTATATCTTCTTCAATTTCTTTCATAAGCTATCTATAGTTTTCAGTGTATAGATTTTTCACCTCTTTGGTTAAATTTATTCTTAGGTAACTTTATGGTTTTTGGTGCAGTTGTAAATAGGATCAATTCCTTGATTTCTCTTCCTGTTGTTTCATTGTTGGTGTATAGGAATGCAACCAATTTCTGTGCATTGATTTTTATATCCTGCCACTTTGCTGAATTCATGGATCAGTTCTAGGAGTTTTTTTGTGGAATCTTTTGGGTTTTCCATGTAAAGTATCATGTCATCTGCAAAGAGTGAAAGTTTGACCTCCTCCTTGCCAATTTGGATGAATTTGATTTCTTTGTCTTGTCTGATTACTGAGGCTAAGACTTCCAATAGTATGTTGAATAACAGTGACAAGAGTGAACATCCCAGTCTTGTTCCTGACCTTAGAGGGAAAGTACTCAGTTTGTCCCCATTGAGGTTGATATTAGTGTTGGGTCTTTCATATATGGCGTTTATGATCTTGAGGTATGATCTTCCTATCCCTACTTTCTTAAGGGTTTTTATTAAGAAAGGATGATGTATTTTGTCAAATGCTTTCTCTGCATCTATTGAGAGGATCATATGGTTCTTGTCCTTTCTTTTATGGATGTGATGAATCACATTGATTGTTTTGCAGATATTGAACCAGCCCTTAATTCCTCAGTCTTTACCTGTTACCCACTTCTCAGTCAGAACCTCCCACTATCTGCTCCCTCTGGATCTAGACCAGGATGTTCAACCATCAGTGCTCGAGAGGACTAGGCTCTGTATGTAAGCATAATCTCACTTATTGGCTGCCCATCAGATAATACCCTACATGACAAGACTTCATTTCATTTCCTAATTATGCCATATGGACAGTCCCCATAATGCCCTGAAACATTGTTAAACCCAAAAGTGCAAGGGATCTGGAAACCTAGTCAGGTCTCCACACAGGCACCAGAAGGGACTTAACAAGTCCAATTTCCCTAAGCTGGGACATGATTATTGTTGCTACCTTTATACATATTGAAGTGAAAATTAAATAGCCTTTAAACTGTCCTTAATAAGACAGATGACACTTCAGGACCTTCTAATCAACACTTCCACAAGTATATATTAACAACCTAGTTTCATTACAGCACCATAGAAGATGCTGGATAATACAAAACCCTCCTTTGAAAGACGAAAGACAACAAATATACTTGAGAATGTTAAACTGCACAGTTTATTATATGTTAATTGACCACCACCAACAAAAAGGTGCTATCGAAGTCTAGAGAGCTTTAGGGATTAGAGTATTTAAGACAGACTTGAGGAAATGCTGGAGTTTTAACTGGGCCTTGAAGAATTAAGTCATATTTGAGAATTTGGTGAGAAGGAAAAGGTTATTATAAGTTAAGAAAAGACAAGAATACTTTGTCTCATTATTACTCTAGACTGCATACCAAGGAAAGTATAAATAAAGACTTCAAGTTGTAAGTCAAGTTGTATATCAGACAACTTCAAATGACTCTTATGAACACTAGTTCATAAGATGGATCATAATTGATCATCTATGGGCAGACATCATGCAAGTCCACTACTTTTTGCCAAGTACAGTGCTCACCCTCTGAGCAAAAATATAACTCTGAGTGAAAATAGCCCTATTTCCACCCCTGGCATAATAAAGAAAATAGACTTTAATCAGAGGCACTCAAAAAATACAAATTGGTGTAGCCACTGTGGAAGAGAGTATGGAGGTTCCTCAAGAAATTAAAAATAGAGGGGCACCTGTGTGGCTCAGTCAGTTAAGTGTCTGACTGCAGCTCAGGTCTTGATCTCATGATTTGTGAGTTTGAGCCCTACATCGGGCTCTATGCTAACAGCTCAGAGCCTGGAGCCTGTTTCAGATTCTTTGTCTCTCTTTCTGCCCCTCCCCTGCTTGCACTCTGTCTCTTTCTCTCTCTCTCAAAAATAAATAAGCATTTAATTTTTAAAGAAATTAAAAGTAGAAATAACAGGCAGTGCCAGGTGGCTCAGCTGGTTAAACCTCGGACTCTTGATTTCAGCTCATGTCATGATCTCATGGTTCGTGAGATCGAGCCCTGTGTCTGGCTCTGCGTTGACAGTGTGGAGCCTGCTTGGTATTCTCCCTCTGTCTCTCTCTCTCTCTGACCCTCCTCTGTTCTCTCTCTCTCTGACCCTCCTCTGTTCTCTCTCTCTCTCAAAATAAAGAACTTTTTTTTAAAGAAGTTAAAAAAATAGAAAACCATACTATCCAGTAATTACACTAGTAGGTATTTATCCAAAGTAAATGAAAATAATAATTGAAAAAGATATACGTAGCCATATGTTTATTGCAGCATTATTTATAATGGCCAAGATAGGGAAGCAACCTAACTGTGCACTGATAGATGAATGGATAAGGAAGAAGTGGTATATATACACAGTGGAATATAACTCAACCATAAAAAAGAATAAGATCTTGTCTGTTGTTGCCAGATTTTGCAACGTAGAGGATATTATGCTAAGTAAAATAAGTCAGAGACAGACACATAACATAGTGTTATCACTTACATGTGGAATCTAAAGAACAAAACAAATGAACAAATAGATATACAAAATCAGAAACAAACCCACAAATACAGAGAACAAACTGGTGGTTGTTTCTCCTCTGCCAGAGGAGAAGAGAATGGGGAGTGTGCAAAATGAGTGAAGAGGAGTGGGAGAAATAGGCTTTCAGCTATGGAATGAATAAATGATGGGGATGAAAAAGAATATAGTCAATGGTATTGTAATAGCATCGTATGGTGACAGATGGTAGCTATACTTGTGGTGAGCATAGCATAACATATAGATTTGTTGTATTCTTGAAACTAATGTAACATTGTGTGTCAACTATATTTCAATAACAATAAGATACAGGTTCATATGAGACTGAGAAAAATCAATTACCTGTTATAACACAAGTGAACAGAACAGAGAGTATATTAATTCAGGACCAACTGACCCAAATCTCATGTTCACTACACGACAATGTCTCTTGTGGCAGTGGAAAATGATTGTACTTGAGGTAACAGAGGAGGAAAAGATTGGTTCCAAGTGTATAAGTAATATGGACATGAACTTTAGTTCAATGGGTTTCTATGCAAATGCACCAAATTAGGCTGACCTGCTTTTCAGATGGAAATTTAATCAGAATGAATTGCTGCATGCCTAGAGTAGTGTAAGGAGAATTCTTGCACTGGAAGTCCCTTTAAACTTTAAAAGTCAGTTAAACCATGATTTTCTTCTATATGAAATATAATTACTGAACTAACAATAAACATGGATCATCCCTATACAAAGAGATGTATGATAAAATTATTTTTAAAAATAATAATATGATCTCTAAAAGGATTAAGATGTTCATCTAATATCATTGGTCTTTTCATTGATCATATTATTTCTAAAGTCTTCCTACCAATTCTCACCTGAAAGATTTTCTGTTGATTATTCCACTTCAACATTATCAAATCATGGGGAAATTTGAAAATTTGGCTTTCTTAAGCATCCTTTAAAAGCTTAGCGTAGTCTCTATCAAATTAGTATTCAACAGCATTTCTTCAAAACCTTAAATTAAGACTTGATTTTAATTATCTCTCAATTACATCTTGCACCACTCCTGTGAGTTAGCTATTTTGAAGGAAGTGAAGCTGCCTGAAAGAATTATATTCTAAAATGCAATATGACAACTTCAGATTTAACTGCTGTTGCAATTTAAATGGTTTTCCAAAACAAAGCAACTTCATATACTTTTTTAATTGCATACCTCTCACTTGCCCCCTCAGATTTCCACATGTATCTATGTCTTTTTCAAACACAATATATAGAAGACAATAGGGAAACATTGCATATATAGTTTATCTTAAGCTTTTAATAAAATATAGCATCTTCATAATCTGTCCTTTAATACCATGTTGGACGTTTGCAACCTATAAATATGCTACTGAACATAATTTCAACTCACCTCTTTGATTACTACCAGGGAAAGATTTGCTGAGTTATTATATATGAGTTAACTTTAATTTTTTCCACCAAATCTTAAGAGTTAACTTAAAAATAGTGATTAATCATCTTGCTGGATATATATACATTTTGTGTATAAAAATGATAATTTATCCTGAAAAATATCAATAAATGGAGTCTTGATAACAATCTTCCATTGTTCCATATTAGTTTTAGTTGTAAATTACCTTTTTTTATGTAACTTTTTAAGATAGACTCACAATTTCTTTTTTTTATTCCAGTATAGTTAACATAACAGTGTTATATTCATTTCAGGTGTAACTTGCAATTTTTTTGAATGAAGGTTTACCCTTAAGCAAACCCCCTCAAAATCCATAGCATAAGAGATATCTTGTTGTTTTTTTTAATACACTGGGGAAGTACATGGTTTTGGTCATTATAAAAGGGGAGGGGATGCCTGGGTCATTCAGTCAGTTAAACATCCAACTCTTGATTTCAGCTCAGTTAATGATCTCACAGTTTGTGAGATCAAGCCCTCCATCGGCCTCCGTGCTGACAGCAAGGGGCCTGCTTGGGATTCTCTTTCTCCCTCTCTCTCTCTGCCTCTCCCCTGCTCTCACTCTCTTCTCTTTCAAATAAATTAATTTAAAAAAAGATTCTTCCTCGTTTAATATTTGTCCTCACATGCTCTCCAAAAACTTAATACAAAAGATTTACTCTCATGGGCATAATGCTTTATGAATGAAACAACTTAAAATTTTCCTAAATTTAAGACCATCAAATATCTTAACACAGCAAAGTCATTATTTCTTTGCCACAATCATAAAGTTTTTTAAAGGGTGTTTTCTTTCATTATATAAGCTTTCTCCAACTAAGTCTGTCTAACTATAGTTGCATCAAACTAAGGGTGAAACATTTGATTTGTATGATTGCCATTATAATAAGACACATGAGAAACAACAGAAAATCAAAAAGGCCTCAGGTGTTCTTACTTATGCCTGGTTATGCTCATTTATCTCAAGAAGCCTAAACTTGCCCCCGGCATACCCATTTTTCCTTAAAATAAATGTTCAATTAAATAATCTCTTTAATTGCTATTAATTTTTTCTTTTCTATTTATTATCCATATTTCTAAATTTTTACAATGAATGTATATTATTTTTAATGAAAAGTAAGATTAATAAAGTTTATACTATGTAATTTATCTAGTATGAATTAAAATATAATAGGTTTTAAATATAACTAAATATCAAATTAAAGTAATTTAAGAATTATGATTTCATAACCATAAATGACATAAAATGACATAAAATGAAAAATAAGGTAATTAGGATAAAGTGAAATGTTTCAAATGGCTAAGTTCTTCTCAAACAATTCTTTAAAAACTAAAATTTTTTTCTTAAAGGATGCAATAAAACAACTTATTTTTAAAGTGCTTATAAAGTTGGTTCACAATGTATTCAAGATGTGGCCTTTATAAAATATCATAAATTTAGATATGTTCATATTGTTTGGTAACTAGTTTTAAAGTACCTGAAATTGTGAAAATAAACAAACATTTCCAGAGGCAAAACAAGTAATGAGATAGAAGTTTCGAAAATATATTGCACACACAAACGGATTTATATCCAAATAAGAAAAAAAAAATCTCTTACAGCACAGGCTTTGAAAAGCAGACTTTGAGATTATTTCAATTTTTTTCATCATGAGGCACATAAGGAGAAAATATTTTTGTAACTTCTTTGTATTGCTACTAGTATATAAATTATAGAATGGCTTAGAAAAAGGTAGATCCAAAATTCTTAAACCAGATCTATGATTACACAGACAAAACTGAAGAAATATGCATGAGACTTTTTTAAACAGTCTAACTAGAAGTAAATTTTGAACTCAATTATTTTAGAAGGGTTCTTCAAATTGGGTTCTTCTTAATTATAGAAATAGACTTTTACATCCATGTTGCAACATAATATTGCCATCCATCATTACCTGTTAAGCATGTAATGAAAAATATACACTTGCATAAGCAGTATATTTAGAGCTAAATAAGAATATTTTTGACTTTTAGTAGATTATGATATGAAGTGTACATTACTATATTATCGAAACTTTCAATATATCAGAAATATATATAATAAAGAGTGTTTAACTAGTAATGGTGAAAAATATCTCATATATAAATATTCTTCTATTCAGAAGAAACTAATCAACTGGAAATCCCAATTTTCAAAAATTCTAATAATCAAAAGCAACATATAATAATACTCTGTAATTCTGTAGCCAGGATGCTAATAAGTTGGATAAAATTAAGAGAAGACTTACAAAAGTTTCTAGTCAGAGATAAAAATCACTCCATAAAATTTATGTTTAAAAAAAACGAGTACTTTCAATTTGGACAAATGAAGACTGAAAAGTTAATTTTATTAATGATTAAAAAGAATGTCAAAATCTATATCATAAACGAAATGGGTAGGGTGATTGACAACTTTTTCACCAGATTTTTGATGTACTCCAACTCCAGTAAACTTCCTACAGAAAAAAAAAAAAAAGATAAAAATTCCACTCCAACAAAGTGTCTTTTGTAACAAACATCTCTCTTCTGTTAATAGTATCTTTTCTCCTCTAAGTCAGGGTTATCAAAGATGAAATCAATATATAGCACTAGTCACTGAATAGCTTTATCCAGGACTATTCAGTAAGGCTCATAATTTCAGAATTTCATTTAAAATAAACATTTAACCATTTCAACCATGGGTTTTTTTTTAAGGTTTATTTATTTATTGTTTTGAGAGAGAGAGAGACAGAGAGAGTGAGTAGGGAAGGGGCAGAGAGATATGGAAAAAGAGAATCCCAAGCAGGCTCTGCACTGTCCGCACAGAGCCCCATGTGGGGCTTGAACTCATGAACCATGACATCATGACCTGAGCCAAATCCAAGAGTCGGACATTTAATGGACTGAGCCACCCAAGTGCCCCTCAATTATGTTTTTAAAGGTTAGTTATCATGTACTTGGCACAGAGAAAGAGCTAAAGTTTCCTTATAAGAGGTCTTATAAACCTACAGTTTCATTTCCCCATCCAAAACCTCTAGACTTAAAATAATTTCTGCATAGCACTTATATATTATAAATTATTCTAAGTCTGTATTCTAAAATATCTTTAATCTTAGACTAAAAATATTTTTATGTAAATCTACCTCCTTTTTTAGTGTGCTTAAAAGGGAAATCTGATTCTGTTTACATAAATTCTCTCAGAGTCTGTTCTTCCAAGAAGGGCATCCCTACACAGACTATACATTTTTTTTTCCTCATCAAATGTGAGGGAGGAAAAAAAAATGTGAGGTGGGTATGCAAAGTATTATAATACTTACTTCCTCATTTGTATTTGAATTTTCATTTGGGTACAATGCAGTATAGATAATTTCTGTTTTCCATATGATTCTTTTAACAATGGATCTCCTACTATTTAGAAACCACTTACTAATCCAAGCCCTGTTATCCAAACTAATATATTTCTAGAACAAATAGAGTCAAATTTTGGCCTTAACAGTTAAATCCACGTTTTGCCTGCTGTTTCTAAAAATTAAACAACTAAAGATTTTCATTCACAACTCTTCAGTCATAAAATTTCTGTGCCAATCATGAAAAGGCTGAACTCTCTTTTTTTAAAAGATGCTCTTTGCTAATGGAAATCTGTAGAAAAATATAGTCCTTGGGACTCCTCTGACAATGAATAGAGCTAGTATTTTTCCATCTAATCTCAGCTTATTACTACTTTAACCATTAATGAATTCACTATTAAAATAGTGGGTTTAAAAATTAATTAGAAGTTAACACTTGTATCTTTCCTTCTTTTATCTATTTTTTCTTTCTATATCTCTCTTTTTTTCTGTTCCCTCAATCTTCTTTTCAATATGACATATTGGTAAGATGTAATTAAGTGATTAAATTGTAAAAGGGCACAGGCTTCAGTTGGTTTACAGAAAAGTTAATCATTATCCTTTTCCTCTCTTTTTTTTCTGAAATACACACAAACAATGTATGGGTCAAGGTCTTAGCAGGAAGCAGATAATACATTCAGAAAGTATAAATAATCCTCAAAGGAACTCATTGCCACATAGTAATAGTGATGTATTGGGACAGATGGTAGCTACACTAGTGGTGAACATAACATAACATATAAACTTGTCAAATCAGTATGTTATATACCTGAAACTAATACAACATTGTTTGTCAACTATACTCAAATAAGAAGAAAAGGGAGGGACTCATTGACAGTATGTAGGCAGCGTTAGAGAACCCAGGGACCAGCAACAGAAGAAAGCCATTATCCACAGAGTCCTGCAGGAGCAAAAGGAGAATTCATGTTATTTGCACTTGGTGAGATCCATTACCATACATATGAGACTAATAGAAGCAGTGTCCCAGAAGTAAAGGAAGAAAGCCACAGACAGAGACTACAGGATGAGAATAGAGTGAGGAAGAAATCAATACTCCAATGTTTCTCTTCTTCCATTCGTCTTGCCAGTGGGAGACCATTGGCTGAACCAAATAAAAGCTACAAGGCAAAGGAGCTCAGGAGAGGTGGTACTTGAAGTTTAGTCTACACAGATGTTATATCAGGCAGAAAAGAGTATAAAATCATTAAGGAGAGGGAAAGGACCAAATTGAAAAATGCTAACACTTGCAGACACACACATTAACTCGCACACTCTTTTTCCTTTTCATATAGTTCATACATTAAATAATTCATAAGTTACCATAGATTAGTAGAGTCACTGAACTGGCTAGATATTTTATAGAAAGAAAGAAAGTTCCAGTTTTGTTTCAAATAGCATACTGACATCAAATCCCATTTCCGTGGTCCTTGTTCATAACCTAAGGATGTGAAATACCTTCCTTATTGCATACAGAGATGATCTGTGTTGTAGAAGTATTTCCTTTGCCTAGCAGCTTTTAAAATATTCTATATTGATAATTTAGTATCCTAGTGTCCAGGAAAGTGTCAGAACTTTGCCAGGTATAACTTTGCCATGCATGAGTGGGATGAGGGTCAGAGGAAGAAGAAAGAAAATCTTAAGGAGGCTCTGCTCCCAGCACAGAGCCCGACGTGGGGCCCAATTCCACAACCATGAGATGGTGACCTGAGCCAAAATCAAGGGTCAGATGCTCAACCGACTGAGCCACCCAAGTGCCCCAGGACATATTTTTAGGGGAAGAAAAAACTTTAGGGAAAAATTGACATTCAACGTTAAGTAATTCTTCCCAGGTCATTGTGCTAGTAATGGTGGAGCAGGTGATTCAAACTCCAGTCTTTCCATTCCCAAAGCCTGTTTGCTTCTTACTATAGTGCACTGCCTCTTCTTGGATCTCAACATATCTTCTTGGTTTATATCTTAATTTAAGAAACTTAACTCTCAAGCAACACCCAAAGGGCTCTGGGATGAAGTGAAGGGGATGTTCTTAATATTAAAGCTTTTAATCAGAGTAATCTCCATTTATATGCTTTTACACATACTTGCCAATTTACACAGAAAGTCATTCATTCTAAATTCTTCACTAGCATATTAGGAAATTAATATTTAACTTATTTTTACCAAAGCAATCATTCACGGAGTCAGTTATTCTTAGTAACTCACATTACTAAGGCTGCTTATTTTATCTTATTGGAAGGTCCAATTAGTAGTAGTTATGCTAATAATCATCCACTGATATTAATGACAAATGATGTACACCATGGAGAGGAGAATAATATGATGGTAGGGAAGCCAAGCAGAAGGCTACAGCAAGGGTCTAGATAAGAGAGAAGCCAATAATTGCAAAAGAAAGAAAGGATGGATATGAGCAGGACTGGGGCATACTAGTCTAAATAGAAAATGTAGGGCCACTTGTTCAAAAAAGCAGGAGGAAATGGTACTAAAGTATATTTAAGGTGCTAAAACATAAAACTTTCTTTTCTTCCATAGTTTCTCTTTGATTCTGTCTTAGTTGTTTTTATTTGTATGTACCATCACTTCACATGCATTTAATATACACAGTAACTCCATAAGTTATGTAAACTATGATTATTCCAATTTTTTTTTTTTTTTGCCTTTTGCAAAAGAAAACTTACTGAGGCTTTGGTCTGATGTAGAAGTCAGTGGTATTTGCAACTTCTGGTTCCAATAGTCGTTTGTAAACTCTCACCCCTTTTCAGGAAAATTCTCTTTTAAACTATATTTCTTCTATATACTATCACTTACTTAGTATTGCTATTTCTCAAAGGATTGTGGGTTATTTTGTTCAAACTAAATGATAGATTCAAAGTAAATGAAAGATATTCTCAAAAAATGATAGAGAAGGGAAGGGTTGTAGGGAAGGGTTGTATATGTATGTATTTCAAATATAAACTTGGTACATTTTGTTTTCCTTATAAAGCACTTCATAAATAATAAGTCAGAATTTCACAAGTATGTCTCATGAGTGAAATGAATTAGAAGAAATCTACACTTCACACTTGAAAAACCCCAGCTTATCTTACTGCACACTCCAATGAAGCTTATTTGAGTGGGGAGTTGTTTTTGAAGTTCATGGAAATATTTAGGGCAGAATGCCAAGTATAAAATTTGTCCTAAGTTTAGTCATTGGAGTCTAGACAATCAGACTAAAAATATTGGCAATTAATTACTTATTTATAGGGTACCATTAAGCTTTCTATATCCATGATTACAAACTTGAGCTCAATTTCCCAATCCATTGGTAGAGAGCCAATTTTTTCTTTTATGGCATATGGATTGGGGCAGCAGAGGGATTGATATAAAATTGTTTCTCTCTCATGCAGTGGTTTCTAAAACTTCTTCAATGATTATAGTAACATGACTAAGTTGTAGGGGGAGGTTCATAGTAACAACTATAATGTTTCTGTGCAGATCTTTTCTCAGTTACAGAGCTCTAAAATCAATTTCAACCTAACATCAGTGGCAACCTAAGCCATTCTCAAACCTGGATAAAACTAAAAGGACATGGATAGAATTCTGGAAGGCCTATTGTTACCTTCAGTTTATATTTTTAATTTTTTTTATTTTAGAGAGAGAGCATGTGAGCAGGGGAGAGGGCAGAGGGAGGGAGAGAGAGAATCTCAAGCAGGCTCCATGCTCAGCACAGAGCCCTAGGCGGAGCTTGATCCCACGACCCTGGGATCATGACCTGAGTCAAAATTAAGAGTCAGATGCTCAACCAAATGAGCCACCCAGGCACCCATGTTTTTATTTTCCTAATAATAATGGTGATGAAGATGATAAGAGTAGTCATTTACTAAACACCTGTTATGTTAAAGTGACCCTGCTAAGTGTTTTATTACCTTATTTAATTCACATAACAATATTAAAAATCATATATATCATTCTGCAATGAAGTTAGAGATGCCGAGGCTTAGAAAGGTTAAGTAAATT
This sequence comes from Cryptoprocta ferox, assembly GCA_028646485.1. Lineage (NCBI taxonomy): Eukaryota > Metazoa > Chordata > Mammalia > Carnivora > Eupleridae > Cryptoprocta > Cryptoprocta ferox. The sequence continues at coordinate 45,682,207 of CM053569.1, forward strand.
TTCAGCATTGTGAAATGGAAGAGAAAGAAGAGAGTAAATCTTTGTAACCCAGGAAACATATTGGCAAATTCTGATCCTCCTTTGGCTGCTGAAATTTTGTACAGACTGTTCCCTCAGCCTAAAATGTTTTCCAACCAGCTTTTCCTACAGAGGAGTCTTTCTCATTGTTGAGAAATGTCTTTCTGGCAGAGTTCTTTCTTCACCTATGGTGTCCTCTTCTGCTGTATCTAATCACCTTGCTTATTGTCCATGGTGTAGTTCTCAGAGTCTGTGATTATTTCAGTGCTTTTTACTTGTGAAAAGTCTGTTTCTCCCTCTTAAAGGAAAGCTTCATGAAGCCTGGGACATTACCTTTCTTTTTCTCTATTGTATTTCCAGAACTGAGCATACTTCTTGATATATAATCAGTGCTCAATAAATGTTTATTAAATGAATGACTGAGTCCTGACAGAAAAATATCTAAGAGTACAGATGGCCGTAAGCTAAGACAATGAGAGCCTTTACCCAGGATTTCAAACTCATTGATTATTCACAGACAAGGTGAAACATACAAAGTAAAGAAGATGGCTGAACAAAAAGCTGGGTTTTCTGAGAGAAAGGGAGTGTGAGAATGAGTGGGGGGGGAGGGCCAAAGGGAGAGAGAGAACCCCAAGCAGGCTCCACACTCAGCACAGAGCACAAAGCGGGGCTCAAACCCACAAACCCTGAAATCATGACCCGAGTCATGAAATCAAGAGTCAGATGTTCAACTAACTGAGCCACAAAGGCACCCCAAAAGCTGGTTTTCTGAAACTACCTGATCAACTAGCTTGATATTCATGGAAAGCAGTCTCTTGTTTGTAGGACTATCTAACCATGTAAACATGAGATGAGTGACCCCTAAAGTTTCATGCTGCAAGAAAGACTTGTTCATTGCATGAGTATTTATTCCCAAAAATGAAGCCCCCATGTAATGATAAATAGAAGTTGAGCAGGTGAGTGAGTAGCAACCAAAATTCTCTTACTGTCCCAGGCTCACTCCTTCCTGTATTTGATCTCTCAGTTTTAAGCCTCATGAGCTCACTTGTTTGAACCATCACCCATGTGGTTCAATTCAGGAGCAGTATTGTACATTTAAAGCAATACAGTCCAGGGGCACCTGGGTGGCTCAGTTGGTTAAGTGCCCAACTCTTGATTCCGAATCAAGTCATGATCTCATGGTTTGTGGATTCGAGTCCTGCCTTGGGCTCTGCGCTGACAGCCTGGAGCCTGCAGCCTCTCTCTGCCCCTCTTCCGCTTGTGCTCTCTCAAAAATAAATAAATAAGCATTTTTAAAAAATCAAATAAAGAAGTACAATCCAAATAGGCAAATAATAATATTATACTAATATTAATAATTAATAAAGCAGAATTTCAGTCTTTACTCATGTCTTTCAAAGGGCATTAAAGGAATACAGGTTATATCCCATACTAATCCTTTTTACTCTCCCCTTTTTCATCCTCCCCACACACACTCCAGTTTATCAATTTCTCTCCCTTCCAAACATTTGCCTACTCTACCTAGACCACCTATGTACTATTTACAAACACCTTTTCCCTATCCTATAGCTAAGAATATGGGCTAGTGAAGGCAATAGACTATGATCAGCACAGCATCAATAAATTGTATCCTATTACATCACAAAAGTACAATTTTCCCTCCCACAACAACAGTGGAAGAATATTGTTTTTTATTTCCCTCCCTATTTATAGATAGCTATATAGGTAATCTATCATTTTTTTCTTGTGACTCTCTTCCTAAATCCATTAGGAAATGATATTTTCTCTGCGAAATAAAACATGTTTAACTTTTACATGTTGATAGCTTTGAAATGTGTAGATTGTTAAATATTTGCAAAGGAAGATGGTGATCAAAGGCAGGAAAATAGTATTATTTATACAAAAAGAAATTTTACTTCCCCTCAAGTGTCAGTAGTTCTGTATTTGCTACCGTAAAGGTTTCTGAGGTGTGTGTTCTATTTAGATAACTATCATTGGCACAAGCAAAGAAAAATCATATACCTGTAAGTTACATGAGTAAGCTGTTCCAAAGTTCTGATCCCTAAAGTTAATTAGTCTCTTTCCAAAGCAAATAGAATAGTTTTTTTTAATGATTTGCATTCACCATACTTCCCTTTCAAAAATAAAACTCTTTCAAGCCAAAATATTTTCTGAGGTGGGTTTTTGTCAGAGTATAGCCATAGCTTTTCTTTATTTAAGGAATTTTTTCAGTGGTCCAAATACCATGTTCTCTCCTACAAGATATTCTGATGAATAATTCCTCAAACTACTCTTGATGGAAAAATCAGAACCGTATTTTGCACACATGAGTTACCTATTCAAACCACCAGATAAATAAATGAATAAAAGACTCAGGATGTTTTGTTAAATTAATAGAATCTAAAATAATTGGTGAAAGCAAAGGAATTTAAAGCTTAGGAAATTGTTATGTACTAGATTGCCTTTAGAATCTTGGCACCATTTCTACCCACCTGCCCCATGCTGTCCTTGGTATTGCAGAAGCTAGAAGCCTGGAAGCTACATTCCTCAAAATTCCTATCAGCAGGATTCCAGGTTAGAATGTGCCAGCCAAAAGGCTATCTGAGATTTGAGAGGCAAAAGAGAGGCAGTAGAAACCATACTATCGTTTCTCCATTGGAGGCAGACAAAACCACAGATTTATGGGCTTCAGAAAAAGGGATGTTTTGCATGTGCCTCTGTTTCACCTAGCTCAGTTTTGGAGTCAGCTATGAACATAGCTAGTGTTTACTATGATTCTAGAGACTTCCTGAAAACTATGATACCTGAGAGTAAATGGCACTATTTTGACTTTCATTTTTCCAGCCCTGCCAATGGTTTCATAAGCATCTCATTATCTTATTAACTAACTTGTTGAATTAAAGCTATCATCTAATTTATTGAATTCTTTTCTGCTTGATAGATCTTGAGTGGTTTTGTTTTCCTGACCAAACTTTAGACAATACATGCTGTAATTTTTTAAGATGGCATGTAGCTTTTAGCAGATTTTATAAGATTGAAGAAAACTTAATGGAAATGTGTCCCTTAATTTTATGACTTGGTTAGGTCACAGAATTTTGGTAAGCTTGGGTAGCAGTATTATGTGTTCTTCTTCTGGCTCAATTGAAGTACTACTCAAATACAAATGTATTGGCACTTAGTATATTCATCGTGCTCTTCTTTTCCTGCCGAATAAACATAAAAAGGAGTAAATGTCATGGTCTTTGCTGTCCAGATGCACAAAACCTAATAAGGGAAGTAATAGTAATATACATAAAAAAATTAACCAAAACAAGACAGAACATCCCATTTCAGAGAAAAGTTGATTCACCTTTCCTCCTTTTCACCCATCCATCCCATCTCATACCATCCTGTTTATTAATAAATGAGCTAGGTGGCAGTCTCTAAGGAAAACTTTTAGTGGGATAGCAGGTTTTCTAAAGGCAAAGAGGAACAAGGCAAAGCACAAGGAACATGGTAAGAAAGTGGTATGGGGGGAAAAAAAGCCAGGAGAAAAAGCCAGATATGTGGATTGAAATTTTTATCCTTGAAGTCGAAAAAAGTCCCAGTGTTGCAAAGTATCAGAAATGGCATTAAATGGCGACTCTGGATGCCTGATTTTGATCTCATTTCTGCTACTAAATCTGACTTTTTATCTCTTCCCCTCATTGAGCCTTCAACTTATTGTCAGCAAAATTATGGCGTGGATTTGACTATCTCAAGATCCATTCCAGCTCTAACATTGAGCCATTAGAACAACAACAACCCACCCAGGGTGTATAGGATCTTTCTGCCACTTCTTCCAATACTTTCCAGGCAGTCCCAGAATTCCCCTGGGCACCTAGCAATGTCCCATAGACATGTCAATTTTCATAATTCAGATATTCAACATTTGAATTATCATGTGCAATCAAAAAGAATAAAAATAAATTATTTTTGTGCATATGAGGCAAAATCATCCTGATCCACACTCCATCTGACTTAGGAGAAAGACTCCCTCACTGCTACTCACTACCTTTTAAATGTACAAAAAGCAGGAAAGACATTGTTCATAGCTCTCCCAGAGCTCCACCATGGGGATAAGCATTAACTGTATCTCATTATAAAAAAATATGAACATACCCTTATCTTTAAATATGCAACCATCTAAATTTGGGGACTTTTCCTCATGAATATTTAAGTAATCAGTAAGTAGTAGTAATCATTTTCATTTTATAATTAAAGTAGATGGGTCTTATTTTTAATTTAGGATGGGTTTTTTTCCTCCTCTATTAGGCAATCACAGCAATTCTTGATGAATGCATGCTTTATCTGGTAAGAAACATCTACTAAAATAAAAAAAGTCACTCTGCTTTGGGAAGAAAAATTAGTGGATTAAATCATGCAAAAAAACTTTTGACTGGTATAATTAAGATGATGTATAATTTTTTTAATTTCTGTACTACAGATATACAAGCCAAAATATGTAATATTAGCATACACACCTGCATGAATTCAATTAAATGAAAATATAAATATTAAATTGTCTTGCACTCATGAAGGAACCCAGTTCTGAATCCAAGTCCACCTTGGTTTTTACTACATTTCCCACTTACTCCAAATCTTGTTCTCAAGCACTCTACCTGCACATTAAACATTTAAATGAATATACACTCTTTTATATATGCTTCCATTCTAACCTGCAACAGGAAGGGCAGAGATTTACATTAATTTATATTTACCTTTTAAGTACTTGAGCAGATGAACTAGTGATGACTTTTTTCTGTGCTTGGAACAGGTAGTTCTAAACCAACTGTTTTAAAACCAAAGACAATGGCCTCCTGGGTAAGGTGTACTTTGTACTTAGAAGCAGATGATTGGTAGAGAGAACATCCGTCCTTCCTATTCTTTAATTCTGTGCCTATTGGCTTGGCATCAAGGGACTACTTCTTTCAGCACATCCTTTAATATTAAGTTCCATCATTTACTCTGTCTGCTATTCAGTGCTTAGCACACCATACTGTACTTGCTGAATACCTGACTCTCCCACAAGGTGTTGTCCTCGAGAATAGACACCACACCTAACACGTTTGTTTCCTCAACACTATTATAGCTCTTTGCACAAGGTGGTATTCTAGAATAAATAACTTTTCTTTATCAATACAAAGATTGCCTAAAATTTGGCTCAAAATAAACGACCCCAGCTGTCACTGCTTTTCCTCTGCTTCCCTGAATTTCTCAAACATATCACTTAAAATGAAGCGTTTGTCAAGTCTTCCAGGCACAGGACATGAATTGTTTTTGTTAATCATCTCCCTGTCATTAACAGTTACTGGATGGCATAGAATAGTTATGTTGGAGAGCTAAGGGACATATAGCTAAAAAGGTATATGAGAGTTAATACAAGTTAAAAGCAATGATAAAGCCATGTTCCCCATGATCCTTCAGTTGGTTTTGTCAAGTAGTTTCCTTGAAATATGTTGTGTGATTTTTCTTTTTTCAATCATTTCTCCAATTCTTTTGGTCTCATAAATATATTCTGAATGTAAAGTGCCATCATAAAAATGTCCTGGATTTCACAGTCCAAAATGCCTTGGATCAACTCAATCTCAGCCACTTATATCCATTCATTAAATATACCTCCTCTGACCATCTGCTAGGAGCTTGGCCCTGAGCTACTCATCAGGCAAACAATCATCACTAGAACATAATTCCTGTCTTCAAGAAGTTTGAAATCTAGAAATGATTCAAGAGGCATAAAAATGTAAAAGCAATACATAACGCCACAAAGGAAAGTACATGAAAATGTAGAAACATACAAGAGATGCACCTAAATATATGGGGATCCAATGATGCAATATATGGAATGTGCTTTGTAAATTAAAAGTTCCATGCAAAGATGAGTCATTCTAGTTCTAGCCTTATTTTGATAACATAGAATATGATATAAAGGAAAGGTAACTAGAAGAATCAGGAGATGGTGCAAATATCTTCCTTTATATCCAAATAATATTTTTTAATTTTTTAATGTTAATTTATTTTTGAGAGAGACAGAGAGACATAGAGACAGAGTGCGAGTGGGGGAGAAACAGAGAGAGGGAAACACAGAATTCGAAGCAGGCAACAGGCTCCAAGCTGTCAGAACAGAGCCCAACAAAGGGCTTGAACCCATGAACCATGAGATCATGATCTGAGCTGAAGTCAGATGCTTAACCAACTGAGCCACCCAGGCACCCCATTGTATCCAAATAATTTTGAAGAATATTTGAAAGACTCTTCCACTTTGTCTACAAAATCTGCCAATGCTTACCAACTGAAGAAGCTCTGGCTTTATTCAAAAACTATGAGTACTAAATAAGTTATAAATATCATATCTAATATAAATCATTGAATAATTGATTTGTCTTAATGACCAAATGCAATATTTTAAGACGATAATTGATGCTAATGTTTCCATTTGTTTTCCAACATTTTTTAAATATCTGTGGAGGAAAATAAATTATAAAACATGTATCAAATAAAATACTCTTCCCAAGAAAATGTTGTGAATAGCAATTAGGAGTCAGGTCAGAAATACAGAAATCAGTCTAGATAGTTCATGCCAAAATAAATTTAATAAAATGTATTAGAGGCTAAAACATCCAATTCGACAGTGGGGCAACACACATCAGGGAAAGCCTCTGCTGGTTTTGGGGAAATCATGAAGTACAGCTTACAGACTACCACTCACTGGTGAGTGAGCTCAGCTGCCTGCAGCCTCGAAGTGGGTGATTCACAGGAGGATGCTGGGAAATTGCTGGCAGGATTTCACATATGCCCATCTGCTGAAGCCCATGAACCTGCCTGCAGGAGCAATAATGGCTTCTGCTTCTCTTCTGCCTTCCAAATCTTGCACAAGAGCCTCTCATGGGTGAAATCTAATCCAGAACCCTGCTGGCACATATTCGGGAAAATGTTGTTACCAAGAATTCAGGGGAAAGCAGATGAGGGGGAAATTAGTGCTGAGTTTCCATCAGACCATCTGGCACACATTTCTTAAATTTCAACACACTCACTTATTAAGAATAATTTTCCCAAGTTCATATTTTTAGTAATTTGTAAAATTAGCCCTTGCCCTGTTTCTCATTCTGTGACACCCTATGAAGCTTATCCACATAAGTTACTCCTTTTCTCTCATTCTGGACTTATTGGGGGAAAAAAAGAATAGTCAAGTTAAAAATACATTCCCAGTGAATGCATGAGAATGGAAACCATATTTAACTGCTCTAACAACCGGACCTAGACAAATTAATAAATGCTCACTAAGTATTCTCTCTCCCATAATTTTATCCAGAAACTCAAAATAAAGTTTTCAATAATAATAAAATTCATTCATGTAAATAATTTGTTATGCTTAGAAAAAATTTTAAAAGTCAAATTTTAAAAGTTAATAGCCATTTGTAGTATATATTAATTTGTAACATCCTACAGTAATCATGAAAAATAAAAATGCAATGTGACACATGAATAAGAGCTGCTTTCTAAAGCCACGTTATCTAGATTCAGACCCAGTTCTAATCCTAAGAGTTGTGTGAGTTTGGCAAGTTACCTGGCCTCTTCATGCCTTAGTTTTCTCATCTACAATATTGAAAGGATGAAATAAATTAATGTTATTAGAGTTTTCAGAACAGTGTGTGGCTCATAGAAAACATTTGATTAATACTTCCTATGTGATTCACAGAACCAAATTTGCCATATCGTTTCTTGGATCCTTTCATTTGACAAATGTTTATTGAGCATTTCTATATGCCAGATACTGTTGTAGTAATAAAATAGAATTGAAGACAAAGACTCTACCATTCTAGTAGAAAAAAATCAATAATAGGAACAAAAAACAATAATATCTCAAGAGCAGTAAGCACTAATTGGAAAAATTAAAAAAGGGTAAGGGAATAAAAAATAATGGAGGATGCTACTTCAAATAGAATCATCAAGAAACCTTGTCAGAGGTGATATTTGACCATGATTTAAATGAATTTAGGACTTAGGCCATTCTAAAATACTGGGGAAGAATATTCCAGAGCTCTGAAGCATTAGCAAATGTAAAGTCACTGAAGCAGGAATGTGCTTGGCATGCTCAAGAATGTGCTTGGCATGGTCACTGTGGTTAGAATAGTGTGAGCCCTAGGGAAAGATCTAGCAGACTGAGTTTGGAGACACAGTCTAGCAGGCCCTGGTCAAGGATGAAGCAAGTGAGGCTTCAGGTTGCAAGAACCTAAGAGTGAGTGCCTAAATGCCTCCCTAACCTCACCCTAGTCCCTGCCCTAAGCCAGAGAGGCCAGATCATGCAGAATCTTGTAAACCATTGTTAAGACTTCCAAACTTTAAGTTCAAAGCCTTTACCATGCCTGAAGTTTACTGCACAAACTGTCTATTTCTCCAAAGGTATCTTCTGCTGCTTTTCTTTGCTCATTCCATTCCAATCACCCTGGATTTTCTCTTGATTTTCAAACATACCAACCAAACTCCCATCTGCACTTGCTGGTTCTCCTACATGAAGAGAGCCATAGGGTTCACCTTCTCACTTCCCTCAGGTCTCATTTCAAATGCTATCTTCATTTGAAGATATGGTGGGAAGTCTTCCCACCATCCCATCTAAAATAGCAGCCTCTTGCTTCTCTCACTTTCCATCCACTGCTTTGGTGTGTTTTTCTCCATGGCAGTTACTATCATCCAATATCCTATTGTATTTTTAACTTGTTTTCTTAATCCCTGAACCCCCAATATTAGTTTATGGTGACACTTGGTCTATTTTGTTCCCTGTGGTATCCCCAGTGCTCAGCACCTCCCTAGCACTTAGCAAATGTACCATAGTTGTTCAGTGAAGCAATGTGAAAGAGGAGCTAAGTGACTATTTTGAAGCATAAAAAGATATTCAGTCTGGCTATAATCACTAAGAAGACATGTTTGCTGGGATTAAGAGATACAGCCAGCATAATTTGTTGTGGTACCCAATATATTCAATTGACAACAGTTAATTTCAAGTCAGAATTAGTCTCAGACTTTTAGAATAAGGTCAAGTCAATAATATACTATGTGCCAGACATACACAGATATACTAGAATAGGTGTATGTGGAAACAAAGAGTCAGCCCCACCTCACCCCCACCCAGACCCGTAAATGGCTTATGTAGACCTTGTTGTTTGGACTGGAAAACAAATAACATCCTGGACACAGCAGTCATTGTAGTTGAAATATTTAAGATTTCAATTTGAATTCTGCCATATCCTACCTGTGTGGTCAGCTAGGACATCCTCCCTTCCTTCCTCCTTTCCTTTCTTTTCTTCCCTTCCTTCATTTGACTCATATTTATGGAATGCTTACTTTGAACCAGGCATTTGGCCGGCAGCAAAGAGAGTGCTGAGAGGGGGAGGGAAGGAACACTGAGCAAAGGGTTTTGAAGGGAAGGGCATTGCAACAGTAACAGTTGGACTGAAAAATATCCATCAGATAAGACAACTAAGAACTACAGAAGAATAAAGGAAGAGAGTATGATTGCATTAAGGTGGAGAAAGACACAAGATTTCCTTGAGCAACAATTATTCATCTATTAAATATGGAAAAGAATACTTTTCATGTAGGGATTCTGTGGTACCTGGAGTATAAATAGATGATTAGAGAGACAGATTGATAGACTGATAGATGATAGATAGATAGATAGATAGATAGACAGATAGAGATGAAAGGAAAAAAGGAAGGGAAGGGAAGGGAAGGGAAGGGAAGGGAGGAGGGAAGGAAAGAAGGAAGGAACGAAGAAAGAGAAAAAGATTGTAGAGATATACAGACTTAGCCCACAGATATCTAATATATAGAAATGTTAAAAGTATTATCCTTTTTATGGAGATTGAATTCACTTTAAACATCCCATTGTTCTGACTCCGTGCTCACCAAGTAACTTGTTTTAAGCCTCACCTCATTTATACATTGGTCTGAACAAGGTCCCTCTTCATTCTTGCTGTATTTATTAGCTTTAGTTTTCATTCCTGTTGCCCTCACTTCCCATATGTATCCAATCCAATATACCTGGTGCTTATCTTTTTATTTGGATGTGTAAAACATGCGGTACCCCTTCTCTTTTCTCTTTCACAGCTGGCTTTCTTACTCCTAAATCTTATTGTTTCATGTAAACTTTAGAATGAAAGTATCATGTTCCTAAAAAAAAAGATGGATTTTGATTAGGATTGCATTCAATGTATACTTTAATAAGAAAATATATATCTTTCTAATAGTGAGTCACACACTAAGGATGTAAAAACCTTTCTTTTTATTCAGGTCTTTTTAATATAGCGTAACATTGCAATTAAATCTCCTTCATAGATGTGTTATGTATTCCTTGATATATTTATTCCTATAAACTTTATGGATTTTGTTGCTATCATGAATATTTTATCTGTGATTGTATTTTCTAGATATGGTGTAGAGAAATGTTATTGATTGTTAAATGTTGATTTTGTGTCTGACAATCTTGCTGAAATTTCATATTCATTCTGATTTTACCTTGTGATTTTGTTGGAGTATTTATTCTATACAAATGTAGTGCATTAAATAGTATCCCCCCAAAAATTATGTCTATTCAGAGTCATGTGACCTTATTTAGAAATAGGATCTTTACATTAGTTAAAAGAGGTCATACTGTATTAAGATGTGCCCCAAACCCAATGACTAGTATCGTTATATGAAGGCCATGTGAATACAGGCTGATGAAGAAAAGTCCACGGAAGCCAAAACTGGAGCAATGCAGCTATAAGCCCAGGTGTAACAGGGATTTCTGGCAACCACCAGAAGCTAGGAGAGAGACATGGAACAGATCCTCCTTCAGAATATCTAGAGAGAACCATGTTGTTGATTTTGGACCTCATTTTGGATTTCTGGTCTGCTGAACCATAATAGAATAAGTTTCCACTGTTTTAAGCCACCCAGTCTGTGTTAATTTGTTTTGCTACCCCTAAGGAAATAATACAGTGGATAATCATAATGTCTGTAAACAATGACAGATGCGTTTCTCTCCTACCAATCGTTATAACTAATTGATTTTGCTTTTGCTTTATTTATGGTATTTGTCAGAACATCCAATATTGTTTAAAACAGCAGCAGTTATAATAGAAATCCTCATCTTGTTCCTGATTTTAAAAAGAATATGTTTATTTTTTCCATCAAGTATGCTTACAATAAGAATACGGTACATAATCTCTGCAAATTAAAAAAAAAATTCTCTTTAGGGCACCTGGGTGGTTCAGTAGCTTGAGTGACCAACTCTTGATTTCAGCTCAGGTCATGATCTCATGGTTTGTGGGATTGAGCCTGCATGGGGCTCTGCACTGACAGTGCAGAGCCTGCTTGGGATTCTCTCTCTCCTTCTCTCTCTCTGCCCCTCCCATACTCTCTCTCTCTCTCTCAAAATAAATAAATAAACTGAAAAAAAAAATCTTGTATTCCTTGTGTTCTAAGGATTTTATAATAGAATTTATTAATATGTGTGCAGTTTTAAGATAACTATGATTTGTTACCTTTTATCAAGTAATGGGTAAATTAAATTTTTAGTTTTTTTGTATACTGATACATTCATGTATTCCTAGATAAATTCTGCTTAATAATATATTATTTTTATATACTTTTTCAGATAGCTAATGTTTTATTAAGGAGTTTTATATTTTCCTACTTTTTATATTTTCAAAAAAATTATAAGTTAAAGATTGGTAGAATTTTGGTCCAGGAGTCTTTGAATACCATTTCAATTTTTTTAGAGGTTTATTAGTTTATTCAGTTTTTTATTTCTTCCAATTTTGTGCCCTTTTATGTTTTTCCAAATGTGTATTTGAAATCCAATATTTAAATATTATATTTAAAATCCAATATGAAATATTGAAACATATGTTTTATATTGGATTTTAAATTGGAATATAGCTATTTTAATATTATTTAATTCTTAATCTGTTGGGATTATAACTTTTCTCTTTTCATTCTGTATTTTATTTGCATGTCATTTTCTTTCTTCTTTTTTTCCTGTATCAGTTTTGCCATAGGTCTTCATATCTTATTAATCATTTCAAGAGTCTATTTTGGATTTAGTTAATCTTCACTGTTGTTCTTGCTGGTGTTATTTTTGTACTGTACTTCATGGATATCTGCCCTTTGTTATTTCTTTCCTTCTTGCATATTCAAGTTTACTATAATGCTCTATTTCTAACTTCATGAGTTGAACACTTGGCTGGTTTTTAATCTTTCTCATTTTCTGATAAAATTTTTAAAGCTATAAATCTCTCACTCTCCACAGCTGCTTTAAGCTGTTTCTTACAAGGGGGAGAATGGTGTAATGTGTCTCTATATTGAGCTTGCCTCTGGGCAGAGAATGTGACAGAAAGGGGCTGGCAGAATGCAAGACACCTACCATATATATTAATTTGTAACATCCTACAGTAATCATGAAAAATAAAAATGCAATGTGACACATGAATAAGAGCTGCTTTCTAAAGCCACGTTATCTAGATTCAGACCCAGTTCTAATCCTAAGAGTTGTGTGAGTTTGGCAAGTTACCTGGCCTCTTCATGCCTTAGTTTTCTCATCTGCAATATTGAAAGGATGAAATAAATTAATGTTATTAGAGTTTTCAGAGCAGTGTGTGGCTCATAGAAAGCATTTGATTTCTATGACACCTACCAGACCACTCATCATCAATAATCAAATATCATTAATGTAAGATATGGGAGAACATGAACTAGAGAGTGGAAAAGTAAAAAAAAAAAAAAAATGATTAGGTTTGCCCGTCGAGGTTGGTGGTTAAATGGTGAAAGAAGCAAGCCAGAGGCAAATGTGATAAGTATCAGATCAGTTTTCCATTCTGTATCAGTATCAGTATTCTGTGTTCCAGATATTACGATTTTGGTCAATGGAACACCTAGCTTTTATGGGATAGTTCTTCTTTTGGCTATAGGCTCAGTTAACTGTTTCATTAGTTTATCTCCTTTCTTTTCCTCCCATTCCATGATCACCAAGTGTCTTCTGATTCCTGATGAGATTCAGTGAGCCCTTCTTTTATGTCAGGCATTGTGTTAGGGACTGGGGAAATAATAGTGTAAAAGATTAGAAGTGTCCTTGCCCTCAAATTGTTCAGTCATCTTAAAGCACCAGTTATCCTTTTTTAAATATCTTATTTCTGACAAAACATTTGAATTCTTGTTAATCTTCCTGTATTCAAAAAAAACCTCTCTCTGTTCTTACAATAAGCTGCATAAGATTTTAAAACTACATTGTGTGGAATTCCATCCCTCATAACCAAAGTGAATGGTTAGATGTTTTAGTATGGTGGGAAGTGCTAATTTTCTTACTTAGGGTGCCAGTGACTGCAATAGAAAATATATAAAAAGGAGTGATTTAGGGGACGAAAACAGGTTTTTACACTTGAGTTTGCAGGATTTTCTAAAATGAATCCAAATAGAATAGATAAGAATAGGTCACTGGATATATAGGGCTGAACCTCAGAGAAAAAAAATTATGCTGGAGAAAAAGACTTTGGAGTCACATTCCAATAGACATCCATTAAGGACATAGGAATGAATCCTTTCACCCAGGAGAACTATAGAGATTAAGAGCAAAGTGCTAACACTCTCTGCCCTTCCAAGCTAACGATACTAGTACTCACTTTCCATTTCATACAAACTTGATAGATGATTAGACAGTACTTGTTTATTCTGTCTCATCTCTTTCTGTGCCTCCTTCTGCCTTAAGCTAAATAAAATTGATGTACTGAAAGATCATCAGTGTTCTAATCTCCAATTAAAGTGACTATATTTTTTATCTTCTTTTTAGTATACAAACTAAGCATTCTTTCTTGGTATTCCCAAATCTGCAATCCTCTAACTTTTATTTTTACAGTGAGTCTTTACTGAGGGCTTATTATAGGCCTAGCACTATTCTAGATATTAGAAATGCAGTAGCAAAAAGAAAAATGGGTACTGTTCTGCCCTGTTGGAGCTTACGGTCTCCCAATTTTCTGATCTCTCCTCCATTTAGTCTCCAGATTTGCTCCATCATCAAAATGTAGATGTAATACATAGGTCTTTCATCCTTTTTTTCTTCTAACAACTTCTATTGCTAAACCAACTGTTTTTACATGTTCCCAAAACTGCCTCTAGTTTTTACCTTGTTTCAAAATCTCTGGACCGAAGTCAAACAAAAGCAATTAATTCTAATTCTGTAAAGCATTTCACTGTTTACAGAAACAAAACAAAACAAACACCCACACAAATATTACGAATATGATCACCTTTATTTTTAAAATGAAGAAACTGATGTTTTAAGAGATATAGTAACTTCCCTAAAGTAACATCTATGTTAAGTAGAAGAACCAAGTAATAAGCATAAGTTTTCTGTCTTTAAAATCAGTGTTAGTAGTATTATTCTGTGGTAACAGATTGCCCCCATAGGAGTATCAATGTACAACATTTATTTATTTATTTATTATTTATTTTTCAACCTTTGATATTTAAACCAAACATATTGGGGGGCGCCTGGGTGGCTCAGTCGATTAAGTGTCTGACCTTAGCTCAGGTCATGATCTCATGGTCCATGAGTTCAAGCCCCATGTCAGGCTCTGTGCTAACAGCTCAGAGCCTGGAGCCTGTTTCAAATTCTGTGACTCCCTTTCTCTCTGTCCCTCCCCTGCTCGGGTGCTCGCTCGCTCTCTCTCTCTCTCTCTCTCTCAAAAATAAATAAACATTGAAAAAATTAAATCAAATGTATTGAGACCACCCTTTGGAATATTTTCTCCTATGAGCATCAGAGCCATCTTCATGCTTTCCCCTCCCTCACACTACATCAAACTGTATCAAATTCTTTAAATGTTCTACAGTCTCAATCTATGCCCTCCATCTGACTTCACTGGCATTGTCCTAGTCCATGCCCTCATTACCTCTCTTGGTGCTACCCACTCATAGAAACAAACCCCTCTGATCAACACCATCACTGATTTCCCTATGAACAATCCTACAAACTTTGTCACCATTTTCCTACCTTGCCCAGCATACACACCTCTATATCTTTGTTCAAGTTGACCTTTCTTTCATGTCTTCCAGGTATTCATTGAAGGCCTATTATGTTCCAAGCCCTGTATCCTATATGTGCTGGAGCTTGGATTGTAGTAATGGTCATTGTTGAAATTTCCTGAATGTTTGGCACAAATGTTATCCCACTAATCTTCCCCAATCCTATATGATAACATTAGTACTATTTTTCTGTTCTTTAGATAAAGAGACTGATATTTTGAGAATTTATGGACTTGGACCATAATCAGAACAGAAAAAGCCCAAATTTGAACCTAACCCATCTAAATCCAACATCCTCACTCTTAACCTTATGCTATTAAAACCTGATACTGCTCTTATCTGCCTACCAGAGTCTTATTCTTCCTTTAAAGTATAGCTCAAAACTTGACTTATCCAAGAAATCTTTCTTTTTTTTTTTTAAATTATACTTGTATTATGAAAGCACAATTTGAGTTTTACTTTTTTTATTTATTTTTGAGAGACAGAGAGAGGCAGATCATGAGCGGGGGAAGGGCAGAGAGAGAGAGGGACACACACAGTCGGAAGCAGGCTCCAGGCTCTGAGCTGCCAGCACAGAGCCCGATGCGGGGCTCGAACCCACGAACTGTGAGATCATGACCGGAGCCGAAGTCGGCTGCTCAACCGACTGAGCCACCCAGGCGCCCCCCAAGAAATCTTTCTTAATCAAAATTAAATTCATCTTATCCCATCAATACTTCCAGAATACTTTCTTATAATTTTTCTCCATGATAAACTGCTTTTTATTAGTGTTTTGTTATATCCACATGAGTATAACCTTACTGCATAAATGATAAGGCTCTGCAGGAAAATGAACGTCTTCTGTTTATATTTATATTAAAGCAACAAGTTGAAAAAAATATATATAGTATAGGCTAAATAGGTGGAAGGGTTACACACACACACACACACACACACTCACACTCACACACACACTCTTGGAGAGCATGCAAGAAGAATCCATAAACCTTTAGACGGGGAAATATTTCACAGTATACTTAAATCCAGTCATTCCAAAATGTATTATTAAAAAACAAATGTAGGATATTTGTTAAAACTGGAAATTATTATCTTAAGAAAAATAATATCCTTCAATGAGTATGGAAGTTCAGAATGAAAAAATGATATTTTACCATTGACTTACGCCATACCACAATTGCTATGGTATGAACCAGATATTTGTCAAAATAATTTCATATGATTAAATAGTTTCAGAATTGAACTTTGGTCCTAACACAACCTTTTCAGATCTAAACATCGAGTTTAGAATGGTTAATAGCTCCAGATTACCATAAGGAAGGAAAATACACAGCAGGTATGTTTCAGAATCCCGTCCAAGTGAGAATTTCAGGTTTGTGGCAAGAGTCATTGGGTCACTTACCTTAAATCTATATTAGTGGTGAAGAATGCTGTATCCCATTTTACGTTATTCCTGTCATCATACTTTAACCTAAAAATTGAATTTATTTTCTAGCATATCTTGCATAAAAGCAATCACAGTTAATCCCTGAACCCTTTTTTTCTTCACACTTTTTAATCACCTCATTTGTGTTCACACAATCCAATAAAGGTCAAGATGTCTAGGATTTCCATTTCATGGGAAATTGTGTAAAAATAAAGAATTTAATTAATTTGTTAAATCCACATAAAAAATGACATTGGAAATAAAGTTGTAGTGTAATATTTAACTGACACAGAACAATGTTCATGACATGTTATTACTAAATAAAAAAGCAGTAAAGCATGGACAGTGTGATCTAAAGTATTATAGCTATATCTCAATAGATATCTATATCCATATCTATTCATATGGAGAGAGAGAGAGAGAGAGAAAAACTAAGATTTGTACAGCAATTTTCTCTATTCTTTCTTTTGGGGTAAATTCCCTCATTTTATCATTTTGGAGGGAGAAAAAATAATAAAATTAAAATTAAAAATTAAAAACACAAAAAGTCAAACAAAGGCAACTAGATCCTAGGTGTGTTTTGGTCTGGTTGTTGAAAGAAGCTTGATAGAATAGAGAAAAAAGGGAAAGAAAAGAAAAGAAAAAAATAGGAAAATTTTTAAAATTAAAACAAATGTATACAATAAAATACAATAAAATGAAATGAAGAAAGTAAAATAGAATAAAAAATTTATAAAAATTAAAAACAGTAAATTTTTAAAAATTTTATATAAAAACAAAATAAAAATAAAATTTTCCCTTTCTGTATCCAAGAATAAGAAAAAAAAGAGAAAATAAATAGATAGAGTAGATAACAGAGTGAAATTTGAATGAAATTACATCCAGTTTCCCCTAGAACTCAAACTATGAAGCACTTTATAGTCCATACACTAAGCAGGCAGAGACTTGTGGTGATCCTCTAGGACTTAGTTGATGCTGTTGAACAGTGCTTGGTGTAACGGCTGTTCTCTGCTAGGTTGCACTGCTTAGCTTACTGTGGTGGATAGGTGTGGCATGCATGCACGTGTATGCACATGCACAGGAGAGGTGAAAATGGCTTCACTCAGCTTCCCAGTCTCTGGCACAGGAACACTGCACTCTCACTACTGGGAATCAAGCACCCCTCCTCCATCTCTGGCTTCCATCCACTCCCCGCTTCTACACTCTCTGCCTCCAGGCCGTCAGCCTGCCAGGTGGGCCCTCCCTTCTGAATTTTATCTCACATGGGGCTGTTTCCAAACCCCTCACTTCTGAAAGCCCTGCAGCTGGGACCCACTCGGACCCTCTAGGGGAGGGTCTCCCAGAGCAATGGCCAGGTGCTGGCTTGCCCCTGGGAATGTTAATGCCATCGCAGTGATGCAGAGTCTCAGAGACTGTGACTGGGTCCTGGCCTGCCCCCCAAAAAGTTTGTGCAATCAGGTGGCAGCAGAGGTTCAGGGACCAATGTCAATCACAACACACAGCCGGCACCAGGTTTCACCACACCCTGGTGTCTTTGTTCCAATGCCAGCAAACATGGCTGTTCTCCAGGGTCTGTCAGGACCCCTGCCTCTGGGGAGGCCACATGGCCTCCGCCAAATGCTTCTCCCTCTTCTCCTGTGTGGCCCACAGACCCTTGGACCTCACTTCCTGTTGCTGGGGATTCGCCCTTCCCACCAGAGCATAGCAGGTTTTGAGCTGTGGAATTTCCAAGTCTGCTGTCGCTGGTTTATAGAGTCCTAATGGTATCTAAGCCCTCTCCTTTCTCCCTTCCTTGTTCAGTCACTTGTGTTTCCACTCTTTCCAAGTACTTTAGGGAGGACTGCTTTTCCTGTACTCTCCCCCCTTTCTCTGTTCTCTCTCTTGCAAAAGCAACTCCGTATCCTCCATGGCATCTCTCTCCCCCAGTTCACCTCTCTGCACCAGTACCTGCCAACTTCTGTGGCTCAAGTTATGCAGATTGTTGTGCTTATACTCAGATCAATTTTCTAGGTGTGCAAAATGGTTTGGGGCTGATCTAGTTTCATTTCAGGGAGGAGAGAAAGAGAGAACTTCCGTGCTGCTTTGCCATCATGGCCCCTTATGTACAGCAATTGTTTCTAAAGAGTAGAAGCCAAAGTTAGTTATAGCCCTTTCTACTTGCCTATATTTCTAATATTCACATGTATTTCTGTACTAAACATGCTTTTATATTCACCTTACATACTGTTCATTTAAAAAGCCCTATTTAAGTTTGTACCTTGTGAACAATTATCATTTTTAATATAATTTACTGTTAAATTATCTTCCATACAGTGCTCATCCCAACAAGTGCCCTCCTCAATGCCCATCACCCACTTTCCCCTCTCCCCAGCCCCCACTTCAATCCTCAGTTTGCTCTCTGTATTTGAGAATCTCTTATGGTTTGCCTCCCTCCCTCTCTGATGGAATGGGAAAAGATATTTGCAAATGACATATTGGATAAAGGGCTAGTATCTAAAATCTATAAATAACTCACCAAACTCCACACTCATAAAACAAATAATCCAGTGAAGACATGAATAGACACTTAAATTTTAATTTAATTCCAAAATAAAGCATTGAAACAGAAGTAAAAGTACATTTTTGGCCTTATACCAAAATCTCAGAAAGGCCTGGTGTCCTGTAACTTTGTAATTGTACAACAGACATATTTCACAGACGCATTTCCAGAGAGCCAGGTGAATGCAGTAGTGTAACATTACACTACATTAAGGTAAGCAAATTATATCCAAATAGGAATCCTGTGATACTCAGACATCTAAGATTTCATACAAATGTTTCAAAAGAATAATGATTTGGACTAAAATAATGCTGCCTAACTCTTTAATGAATATAATTACAATAATTCCATACTTTTCAAATTATGAATTTCACATATGACTACATGATTGTTTTGTTTTTAATTTTTAACTATTCCAGTTCTTCCTTCTAAAATATTTGATATCAAGTTGCATCTGGAAATAGCTAATATGATGGTTATACTGACAGGCTTTAAATATTCATGATAAAAGAACAGGAGTCTCAGAGTGCCTGGGTGGCTCTGTCGGTTGAGCATCTGACTCTTGATTTTGGCTCAGGTCATGATCTCATGGTTCCTGAGATCTAGCCCTGCATCAGGCTCTGTGCTGACAGTGCAGAACCTGCTTGAGATTCCCTGTCTCCCTCTATGGCTGGTCCTCCCCCTGCTCATGTACTCTCTCTCTCTCAAAATAAAAAAATAAACATTAATTTAAAAAAAAAAAAGAACAGGGTTATCAGTGTCAATGCAGAATAAAGGAGAATTGGCAAAGTCCAACCAACATGAGGGCTTACAGGAATACATCTCTGGTATCATGGCACATTTTAGCTTCCCAAGGAGATGTAAGTTACTCAAGGTAGATGCAGGCAACCCACCTCTTATTTTCACTCTCTACTGAAAGAAAAAACACAAACTTTTTCTTTGACGTGTAAGAGCCCTGAGGCTTACAGGACCTTGTACATAAAATGGGTGTAATTCCCCCCCACCCCAGTAATTGATTAGTTTAAAATTAAAAATACCTGAAGAGAAAAATTATCAGAAATTACACACTCAATTCATGAAAAATAAATCTAAAAATAGTATAAGCATACCTTGGAGATATTGCAGGTTCAGTTCCAGACCACTGCAATAAAATGAATATCACAATAAAGTGAGACAAAACTTTTTGTTTCCGAGGGCATATAAAAGTTTTAATAAAACTATATGTTAGTCTATTAAGTGTGTAATAGCGTCATGTCTAAAAAATTTACTACCATAATTTAAAAAATACTTCATTCCTACTAGAACTGATCCATGAATTCAGCAAAGTTGCAGGGTACAAAATCAACATACAGAAAT